>NC_069464.1:31939446-31994446 GCF_026875155.1 Cherax quadricarinatus | reverse complement strand
CCTGTCTTCGGGATAGAATACTCACTGGTATACTGTGAAGAACTAGCCAGTGGGTTGCAACCAACACCTGCGACCCCCCCCCATCATCAGCAACGGCTATGATTTTAACAACACGCAGTGTCAGCAACACCAGACACCCCTATATATTAGCGTTGAGTTCAGATATCATTTATATTTTTCATTTTTCATTTTCTTTCATATAGGATCAGTATTTCATATTTAAGTGTTTTATATTTTATATTTTCTATATAATAAAGTGTTTATCTTTGTGAATTATTATTTCTTTTTCTATTCATTAATTTTCCTGAGGAGGAGCCAGCCTGAGTAATACTGACTGAAGTTGTTACAGGGCTGAGTAACCTGGAGTTTACCTGGAGAGAGTTCCGGGGGTCAACGCCCCCACGGCCCGGTCTGTGACCAGGCCTCCTGGTGGATCAGAGCCTGATCAACCAGGCTGTTGCTGCTGGCTGCACGAAACCAACGTACGAGCCACAGCCCGGCTGATCCGGAACTGACTTTAGGTGCTTGTCCAGTGCCAGCTTGAAGACTGCCAGGGGTCTGTTGGTAATCCCCCTTATGTGTGCTGGGAGGCAGTTGAACAGTCTCGGGCCCCTGACACTTATTGCATGGTCTCTTAACGTGCTAGTGACACCCCTGCTTTTCATTGGGGGGATGGTGCATTGTCTGCCAAGTCTTTTGCTTTTGTAGTGAGTGATTTTCGTGTGCAAGTTCGGTACTAGTCCCTCTAGGATTTTCCAGGTGTATATAATCATGTATCTCTCCCTCCTGCGTTCCAGGGAATACAGGTTTAGGAACCTCAAGCGCTCCCAATAATTGAGGTGTTTTATCTCCGTTATGCGCGCCGTGAAAGTTCTCTGTACATTTTCTAGGTCGGCAATTTCACCTGCCTTGAAAGGTGCTGTTAGTGTGCAGCAATATTCCAGCCTAGATAGAACAAGTGACCTGAAGAGTGTCATCATGGGCTTGGCCTCCCTAGTTTTGAAGGTTCTCATTATCCATCCTGTCATTTTTCTAGCAGATGCGATTGATACAATGTTATGGTCCTTGAAGGTGAGATCCTCTGACATGATCACTCCCAGGTCATTGACGTTGGTGTTTCGCTCTATTTTGTGGCCAGAATTTGTTTTGTACTCTGATGAAGATTTAATTTCCTCATGTTTACCATATCTGAGTAATTGAAATTTCTCATCGTTGAACTTCATATTGTTTTCTGCAGCCCACTGAAAGATTTGGTTGATGTCCGCCTGGAGCTTTGCAGTGTCTGCAATGGAAGACACTGTCATGCAGATTCGGGTGTCATCTGCAAAGGAAGACACGGTGCTGTGGCTGACATCCTTGTCTATGTCGGATATGAGGATGAGGAACAAGATGGGAGCGAGTACTGTGCCTTGTGGAACAGAGCTTTTCACCGTAGCTGCCTCGGACTTTACTCTGTTGACGACTACTCTCTGTGTTCTGTTAGTGAGGAAATTATAGATCCATCGACCGACTTTTCCTGTTATTAATTTAGCACGCATTTTGTGCGCTATTACGCCATGGTCACACTTGTCGAAGGCTTTTGCAAATTCTGTATATATTACATCTGCATTCTTTTTGTCTTCTAGTGCATTTAGGACCTTGTCGTAGTGATCCAATAGTTGAGACAGACAGGAGCGACCTGTTCTAAACCCTTGTTGCCCTGGGTTGTGTAACTGATGGGTATCTAGATGGGTGGTGATCTTGCTTCTTAGGACCCTTTCAAAGATTTTTATGATATGGGATGTTAGTGCTATTGGTCTGTAGTTCTTTGCTGTTGCTTTACTGCCCCCTTTGTGGAGTGGGGCTATGTCTGTTGTTTTTAGTAACTGTGGGACGACCCCAGTGTCCATGGTCCATCTCCATGGGATGGTAAAAGCTCGTGATAAGGGCTTCTTGCAGTTCTTGATGAACACGGAGTTCCATGAGTCTGGCCCTGGGGCAGAGTGCATAGGCATGTCATTTATCGCCTGTTCGAAGTCATTTGGCGTCAGGATAACATCGGATAGGCTTGTGTTAATCAAATTTTGTGGCTCTCTCATAAAAAATTCATTTTGATCTTCGACTCTCAGTCTGGTTAGCGGCTTGCTAAAAACTGAGTCATATTGGGACTTGAGTAGCTCACTCATTTCCTTGCTGTCATCTGTGTAGGACCCATCTTGTTTAAGTAGGGGCCCAATACTGGACGTTGTTCTCGATTTTGATTTGGCATAGGAGAAGAAATACTTTGGGTTTCTTTCGATTTCATTTATGGCTTTTAGTTCTTCCCGCGATTCCTGACTCCTAAAGGATTCTTTTAGCTTAAGTTCGATGCCTTCACAAGTGGCGACCTTCCCAGGATCAACTCGACTGAATCAAGATTCAACTCCATCTCGAATCTACCATTGGAACTTCAACGCCGCATACCACAGACGGTTACCACCAGCCATGAGTAATCATTCTCTATGGTAGGACTACAGTAGAGGTATTTAAAAGATTTGGTGATTGTTATGGTCTCAATTTATTGTAAGTCAAGTTAGGCAGGATATAATATTTAATTCTGCCACCTTGAGCTTGAAACACTTTTGAGGATTAGACTCTAGGGACCCGAGATTTTCCAGTAACAACTTGTTTCATTGAGCTCTTCATTATTTCAAGGGGAACTGTCATAGGACACTCAATTTGTTGGTGAAAGATTGGATGGTCAATGCCCCCATTTATTACTTTTTTTGCTCGGAGCCGGCATAGAACCCTTCTTTTTAATACATTTGTTTAATTGAAGGGGGATCGGCTTTTGGGTTTATTTACGTTTGGCGGAGCGGGAATTAAACCCTCCGTTTTTTTTAAATACCCATTTTTTTTCCCCTGATAGTTTAAGTTATTTTGCAAGCTGGAGAATACCATTTTTGGTGAAGCGGGAAGTAAGTTGGGAATAACAGGAAAAATTTAGAATCTTTCATTAGTGCAAGCCCAGAAAGACTTAAAGGAGAGAATTGAAAAGGAAGAGAGCAGTTAGAAAGGGAAAAGAAAGAAAAAAAAGGGGGAGAGGGGAAATTGAGAGAGAAATCCAAGATAACAGATAGAAAGGAAAAGAAAAAAAAAGGAGTGTTAGACTTGCATGGGAGAGCTTGAGTTCGTGAGGAACAAGCTAAGATAGTGGGGAAACAGGTTTTAAAAAAGGGAACTTGGGGAAAGAGCAAAGGCCCCCGAGAATATGGTTTTAAGGAGAAGAAAAAGGATCGCGGAGCTCAAAACAAATTTGCCTTAATTTAGAGAAAAGAATTTAATTTTCCAACAGCAATTAGATAAAGGATTAATGGAACAAGTGCAGCTTGTGCACTTTTTCCAACCCCCCTAATTTACCCCCCTTTCCCCAAGAGGGTGAAGACATTACTTATACATTTCAGGTTTTTGGAATACCGCTACCCTTGTGAATCCTGCTACACCGGGGCACCATTAGGAATGTTTTTTTTTGGGTACACCCTTGAATATTATGAACTTTGCCCGGGGTTATCATAGTAATTATCCCACTGACGAAGGAACCCTTAAAGCATATCAAAAAACCACTAATTTTTTACAGGAAAGATTTCGGGTTGCTACCTTACACCGGCCCAGAACTTTCAGCAGTTACAGGTAACACTCTTTCGTTTGTTCGATTTTGGATAGAGATTCAGGAATTGACGCATTTATGAATTCTTAGAATTCATGGTTGTGCCTTCCCTGACAGCTCTTCCCACAATGAACATTCATCAGAGAACGTAACCTGATTAAAGCTGGGAAGTTGCTGAGGTGCTGACCTTATCTGGGTCAAAATTTCCCTATAAAGCCCTAAAGGATCGAACCCTAAGGGCAAGGGTTCATTAGCCCTTAAGAAATCAAAGCCTCTAGGGAAAGAAAAATGATTTTTTTTTTTCCTGTTTTCTTTTGTGTGGTGTTAAGGGACTAAACCCAGATTGTCCTTCTAAAGAAGGTCCAAAAAAGTGGAAGATGTTTTAAAGATTTAAATGACAAAGCACCCTTCTGTTCAAACTTTAAATGGACTTAAGGGTTTTACCATTTTACGAGACCTTTGCACGTATAGTCATTTCTGATAAGTGTTCCCAAACCTTAAAGAAACTCTTTCCTCGCTTATTTTCAGATTTTGGGCCCGTACGGACATTTTTTCCTACCACCCGTTGTTAAAAATAGGTCAAATGGTCACAGGTTGGTCTGAAGCCGTCTGCCCCATCATTCTTGTCCGCAATAGGAATTTAAAAAGGGTTTGCCATTTTTCCCTTTCTGAGGTTGCCCTTTCCCCCCAAAGATGGACAAAGGGTTTTTCAAATCCTTTCCTTTTGAGTCAGAAAAGCCCCTCGAAAGTTCAAAAGAGACAATGTTCGTGAGATTATGTGGAATTTAAAAACCATGATCTACTCTGGGAAACGAGGTATAGGATCACCGTTACTTGTTAATAAAAGGGGTAAGGGAAATCACCTCCGATACAATAAATGTTTGACTAGGGCTCAGATCAAAATCCGGGCTTTCCTATGTCCATCCTTTGATTTTCCCCCTACTTTTAAGCCTTTGATATATCAAAGGACTCCTTTGTCAATTAAAACGAAACCCCCTTCTTTTCAAATTGCCTAATGCCGCAAACAAAATCAAGTGATCCAAAGGAAAAACTTTTCATATAAATTTGAATATTAAAAGGTATCTTGTACAAGTCAGTATTAAAAATTAAATTCAGATGAATAGACTTTCCCCATCTTGTTGTTCCAACAATGCAGAAGATTTTCTTAAAATGGCTCATGACCTGCATGGCCGGACATTTCTCGCACGTAAAACCTTAAAATAAAATTAGGGAAACCTATTTTTTCCCCCAAAATGCCCCTCAGATGTCATCCCTATTTTTCGTGTAAAGTTTGCCAACTGTCATCCCCGAGGTACCAGGCGAGTACTATGGTCAAAATGCCAGTCTTACGGTCCCCTTTTGAAAGAGTAGCTATTGAATCGTTGGTCCTTTTTTCCTTTCTTTGGGGGGACAAGATATATTTTAAACATTGTTATTATGTTTCGAGTTTCCCTGAACCATACCCTTAAAAACCAAAAACCACTACAGAGGTGGAAAAAGCCCTTTTGCCCCATCTTCTCCAGATGGGCATCCTAGAGAAATTTTGTCTGACCGGGGACCCAATTCACATCTGACAAATCAACCTTTTACCAATTCTGGGAGTGAAGCCTTCTTCACAAACCCAACCCAGCGAAATGGGGGGATTGAGCGCCAGCTTTCGATTCCAACCCCTTTTAAGGAAACTTTGCCCCCTTTAAAACCTAAGGAGTGGAAACGTTACCTACCCTTGCTTTGTTTGCCATGAGGGAAGTTCCATGTCTTTGGGGTTTTCACCTTTTGAACTTCTCTATGGTAGACAGGCAACAAGGCCATTGTTTATCCTTCATAACTTATGGACTAATGAGAAAAGGGAAATGTGAGGTCAGTCTTCTTACCGTTTTCCCTTGGGCCTTAGATCCAAATTGAGGGGCCTTGACATGTTTCGAAAAACTTAAGATTGTCAATGGGCCATACAAAACATATTTTTTATTCCCAAATCAGGGAGAAGTTTTAAATAGGGGGTGAAGTTCTTGCCCCCTTTTTCCTATCAAGTCAAATAAATTATTGTAGCAGGAAAAGGCCATATAAAATATTAAAATTTGTGGGGGAAGTTTTTTACCTATAAAGTCAAGGGGAAACCTAAGCTTTATATATTAACATCCTTAAGAAATATTTCCGAAAAAATTTGGGTTAATGGCCTTTAAAAACTTTGACTTAGTTTTCCACAGAACTTGAAAAACAACCCAAAATGTAAAGTGTGCGTAATTGACACCTCTAATTAGAATGATGAAAACTACATGACTTGGTATCTTGACCCTTGGATACTACCAACATTAAATTTTTGAAAACTTTTGGATGGGCCTAAAAGACATAAAAATACTTCAATGTTGAGTAACTTTTCGACGTCTTTTCTGAATTCCGGTTTACCTCCACGGTAGTCCATAAAATTTACTTTTGACGGACAACCCACAAACGAAATTTACCCCGTTCCAGTTTCACCCCTTAGGATGATTTTACCGAGGGTAGACAAATTATTAAAACTAAAGATCATTGAACCTTTAGTTCACCATTAGTATGGTTAAGAAAGGGGGATAATTTTATATAACTTGCTATTACTTTAAAGGCCTTTAAAGCTATAACTCGGTGGGATTGGGCCCATGCCCTTAATTGAAGGTCTACACAAATTTTATGACGCTTCCCTTCTTTTCAGAGATTGATATTTCCCCAGGCATATCATCAAGAATTGTTAGATCCTTTTCAACAGTAACGTTTTCCTAACACCCCAAGGGGCTAATGCAATAAGAAATATGCCCCCGGTTTGGTAACTACCTGTGCTACCTCGTGAGACTGTGAGAAAGGTCTTTGGGGAATAGCCAAAGTTTTAGTTTATTTTATAACATTTTCGTAATGAATCCACGTGGGGGGGAACATATCCAAAAAATTAACGTGTTTGCGTAGGTTACGCTCACATGGCCTCACTGCCAAGCCGAAGAAATGCTTCCTTGGGTATAAAAAAAGATTAGATATTTTGGACTGTACTTTCTAATAACTCTTTGCTTTATTAGAATTTAAAATTTTTTATTAGAATTTAAATTCTTTTTTAGAATTTTAAAAATTTAAAGCTTTATTTGAATTTTTTAAATTCCCCAAAACCAAGAAGCCCGTGTAGCTTTCGGGTTCTGTAAATTTTTTGCCGTTTTATCCCGAACCTTATGATCTTACAGGATCTTATCTGACTTTTCCTTAAAAAGTTGTGAAGGAACCCCCTTGAAACTTCGACGTAGCCCCGGGAAAAGTTTAATAGATAAAAAGTATCTTTTCAAAGACCCTACACTTAAGATTCAGAAATTAAAAAAAAATTTTGTTTAAGAACTGATGCCTCCAAAACTGGCCTGGTGCGGTGCTATACAAAAACCATGATGGTACTCCCTTCCCCGATGCTTCCCAAGCTGGAAAAATCCTTCCCGCAGAAACAAGATACTCCGCTATAGGGAAAGGAATGTTTAGCCCTTGTGTGGGGTATCTCCAAACTTAAATTTTATTTTTCTAGGGGAAAAAAATTCATTTTAGAAAAGGCCCCCAAACCTTTGGGTTTAAACCCAAAAAAATTTTAAAAGGGGAACCCAAAAGTCGCCTCTTGGGGGCATTGGCAATCCAGGCTTTTAATTCCATATTTTTTATTTTCAAAGGTTCATCCAATTTTTTCTCTTGCGGTTAATCATGACAGTCGTAGAAATTTTTTTGCCTTATGCGCTTTCCCCATGTTAGAACTTTTTCCTCGCCCATTTTTTCTTATACCCTTGACTATAATCTTGGTAGGGGGAGTGGTGAGGAAAAGTTAATAGATAGGAGTAGCGAGGGGGGTATACAGTAAAAATAGTTTTTATTGCCCGTGTGTTAAGGTAGGGTCGTCTAGTTTCCCCTGTTCCTTCCCCTCCTTCCCCCCCCAGGAAGGTGACGTGTGGGGCTCTGGCAAACAGTAAATCACTCGACTCACAGCCCCAACACTACGTAAGACATGCCTGCCTTGTATTCTAGGGATTTTTTTGAAAGCCCCATTTTGACCAATAATAAACTTAGTCTTTTCAGCCTTGCTCTATTTTGACTGTTGTAAAAAATCACCACACTTTTGGGTATTGTATTACCATGGAATGATTTTTTAAGCAGTGGGTAACCGTCTATCTTTTCCCGCTTGGATGTCAGAGAGGGCACCTAATCAACGAGCAGAATGGATGGAGATTGACTAACGTCCGGAGACTTTCCCCTTTTGGATTTAATTACCTGTGCACTGTATGAAATTGCGGACGTAACCCCACATCAATGCAGCGGTAAAGAACCTGATTTTGTCTTCGGGATAGAATACTCCCTGGTATAGTGAAGAACTAGCCGTGGGGGTTGCAACCAACACCCCGACCCCCCCCCCCCATCACAGCAAGGCTATGATTTCAAAAACACGCAGTGTCGCAACCCCCAGACCTCCTATGATAGCGTTGACTCAATATCATTTATATTTTTATTTTTATTTTTTTCAAAAGGATCTATTCATATTTAAAATTTTTTATTTTATATTTTCTATAATAAAGTGTTTATCTTTGTGAATTATTATTTCTTTTTCTATTTATTAATGTTCCTGAGGAGGAGCCGCCTGATAATATGACTGAAGTTTTTTACAGGGCTGGTAAGCCTTCACAAAGCCAGATTGAAATACTTTTGGCCTCTATGGCAATGATATTTCTGAGTAGTTAAGAAATGTAGTGTCTGCATGCAAATAAAGGTAATGCAAAAAGGCCCCAATCCAATCCCAAAGGGATCCAAAAATAGCGAAAACCCTGGAAAGAGTTGTGCTAGATTTGTTAACAATTTTTAAAAGTTCCTCCAAAGGAACAAAAAATTTTGTGTGTTTACCTGGATTTCCTGGAGAGGTTTTTCGGGGGTCAATGCCCCCGCGGCCCGGTCTGTACCAGGCTCCGGGGTCACCCCCGATCAACAGGCGTTGCGTGGCGCACCAAACCAACGTACGAGCCACAGCCCCGGTGTCAGGAACTGATTTAGGTGTTGCCGTCCACTTGAAAGCCGGGGGTTTTTGGTAAACCCCCCCTTTTGTGTTTGGGGGGCAGTTGAACAGTCTCGGGCCCCCGACACTTATTTTATTCTCTTAACGTGTATGAACCCCTGCTTTTCATTGGGGGGGGGGGCATCGTCTGCCAAGTCTTTTGTTTCATAGTGAGTGATTTTCGTGTGCAAGTTCGGTACTAGTCCCTCTAGGATTTTCCAGGTGTATATAATCATGTATCTCTCCCTCCTGCGTTCCAGGGAATACAGGTTTAGAAACCTCAAGCGCTCCCAGTAATTGAGGTGTTTTATCTCCGTTATGCACGCCGTGAAAGTTCTCTGTACATTTCTAGGTCGGCAATTTCACCTGCCTTGAAAGGTGCTGTTAGAGTGCAGCAATATTCCAGCCTAGATAGAACAAGTGACCTGAAGAGTGTCATCATGGGCTTGGCCTCCCTAGTTTTGAAGGTTCTCATTATCCATCCTGTCATTTTTCTAGCAGATGCGATTGATACAATGTTATGGTCCTTGAAGGTGAGATCCTCCGACATAATCACTACCAGGTCTTTGACGTTGGTGTTTCGCTCTATTTTGTGGCCAGAATTTGTTTTGTACTCTGATGAAGATTTAATTTCTCATGTTTACCATATGCTGCGTAAATGGAAATTTCTCATGTTGAATTAATATTGTTTTCTGACAGCCCACTGGAAAGATTTGGTGATGTCCGCCTGGAGCCCTTGCAGTGTCTGCAATGGAAGACACTGTCATGCAGATTCCGGGAGTTGTCATCTGCAAATGAAGACACGGTCTGTGGTGGACATCTTGTCTATGTCGGATATGAGGAATGAGGAACAAGATGGGAGCTAGTACTGTGCCTTGTGGTGGAACAGAGCTTTACCGTAGCTGCTCGGGACTTTATCTGTTGACGAAATATCTTCTGTGTCTGTTAGTGAGGAAGGAAATTATAGATCCATCGATCCGACTTTTTCCTTGTTATTCCTTTAGCGCGCATTTTGTGCGTATTACGCCATGGTCACACTTGACGAAGCTTTTGCAAAGTCCTGTATATATTACATCTGCAATTCTTAATGTCTTCTAGTGGCATTTAGGACTTGTCGTTAGTTGATCCAGTAGTGGAGGAACAGACATGAGCGACCTGTTTTTCTAAACCCATTTGCCCTGGGTTGTGTAACTGATGGGTATCTAGTATGGGTGGGTGATCTTGCTTCTTAGGACCCTTTCAAGATTTTTTATGGATATGGGATGTTAGTGCGATTGGGTCTGTTGTTCATTGCTGGTTGCTTTTACTGCCCCTTTGTGGAGTGGGGCTATGTCTGTTGTTTTTAGTAACTGAGGGACGACCCCGTGTACATGCTCCCTCTCATAGGATGGAATAGGGCTCGTGATAGGGGCTTCTTGCAGTTCTTGATGAAAACACAGAGTTCTATGAGTCTGGGCCTGGGGCAGAGTGCGTGGGCATGGTTCATTTATCGCCTGTTCGAAGTCATTTGGGCGTCAGGATACATCGGATAGCTTGTGTTATCTCAAAATTTGTGGCTCTCTTCATAAAAAATTCATTTTGATCTTCGGGACTCTCAGGTTGGTAGCGGCTTGCTAAAAACTGTGTCATATTTGGGACTGAGTAGCTCACTCATTTCTTGCTTTCATCTGTGTAGGAACCATTTGTTTAAGTAGGGGCCAATACTGGGCGTTGTTTCTCGATTTTGATTTGGAATAAGGAGAGAACATACCTTTGGGTTTCTTTCGATTTCATTATAGCTTTAGTTTTCCGCGATTTCTGACTCCTAAAGGATTCTTTGCTTAAGTCGATGTTGCAATTTCTCTGACCAGTGTGTTGGTGGGTGCCCTGCGCATTTCAGATTTATGACCTTTTACCGCTCTGTTATTCTTTCTCCGTCGCCGTAAAGGGAGCGCCTGTCTCTTTCATTTTACATTACTCTCCTTTTTTCTTAGATGGAATAAGCCTTGTGCATACATCGAGTGCCCGAGTTAATCTGTTCAAGGCATAAGTTTGGGTTCTGTGTTGCTTAGAATATCCTTCCCAGCTATATCGGTTAGGGACTTGGTTTACTTGTCCCACTTTATGTTTTTGTTATGAAGTTGAATTTGGTGAATGCTCCCTCTGTGACTAGATATCATTGTCGGTCTGGGGCTCCTGGCATATATGTCTGAAACCGCAATTTGTTGTGAACTGAGTATATTGTTTTGATATGGTGACATTCTCCTTATCTGAGCATCATTCGGTAGTGAATATGAGGTTCTAGTGTATTCTCCAGTCTAGTAGGCTCTATTATTTGTGGTTTAAATTGAATTGTGTGCAGAGATTTAAAAGCTCGTGTGATAGTGTGGTTTTCATCAGAGCTGCCTCCTGGTGGTATTACTGCAACATATTATTTGCTATATTCCTCCCATTTTAGGTGCCTTAAGTTGAAATCCCCAGGAGGCAAAGATTGTTGGGTGCAGGAGCTGGAAGATTTTCCAGACAGTGGTCAATTTTTAACAGCTTTTCCCTGGAATTGCGGGGATGTTGCATCCGGGGGCTTGTAGACTACCACAATGACTAGGTTTTTTGGTTCTCGACCTTTACTGCAAAAATTTCCCACTATGTCATTTGAGGCATTAAGCGGGTTCTGTGCAAACAAGTGACTCTGCAATGTACAGGCCAACCCCCCCCTTTTTGCCTGTTCACTCTGTCACACCTGTATAGGTTGTAACCTGGGATCCATATTTCATTGTCCAAGTGATCCTTTATGTGGGTTCAGTGAAAGCCGCGAACATTGGCTTTGCCTCTGCAAGCAGTCCACGGATGAAAGGTATTTTTTTGTTTTTTTGCGGGCTTTAGACCCTGTATATTTGCAAAGAAGAATGTTATCGGGCTGGGGGTATTGTTGGTACTGGGGGGGGATTTTTTTCCGGCATTAGTATCTGTATCTGTTGGGTTTGGAGTGGGGGCCCATCGACTGTGGTTCCACTCCAGGAATGACGGGGATTTGGTGTACGATTTCTGCCATTTCCTGCCAGTTTTTTTTCCTTCCTGGCACAAAAAAAACCTCTCCCTCTTGAGTGGCTGTGGCTCCCCAGGTTTTCCCCATGGCCGGGAATTTTTTTGTATCTTTTTGTCCCCTTAAGATGGTATCCTGGTACACATTTCAGGTGAAAAAGCTTACAGGAAGGGAGTTTGCTTTTTCCTGTTGTCATATGGGCATGGCATTTTCTAGGGTGGTCATAGTTGCACGTCCCATTGTTTTTCCAGATTTCCCATGCCAGCAGATACCAAGTGCATAGTATGTGCACAGGCTTGGTTTCCGTTTCCCTTTGGGGTTTCTGTGACTGTATTCCCTGTTGGTGCATGTTTCCCTGTCTTACTTCTATCCTCCCTAGCACCAACAAGGGAGCTCCCACCAGTTGTTTTTGGTAATTTATCCTAAAACTATTGCTTTTTGGAGTCCTTTTTGTTTGCTTTTTCCTGGGGTATTTCTAGTTTGCAATATTGGTTTTATCTTATCTTTGACTACACTTGTTTCCCTACTATGGCTCCTGTCCCCTATGAGGTCATTTATATGTATTCCTTCCTGCGTATAATTCCCGACTACCTGGACAAAATCTCCAGCTTCACCATTACTGTCCCCAGGACAGTATCTCCAGCTTCACCATTTCTGTCTCCCGGGATAGCACCTCCAGCTTCACCATTACTGGGCTCCCAGGACAGCACTACAGCCCCACATTTGCTGACTACCAGGACATCATCTCCCCGCCTTACAGTTTGTGACTAAAATGGCCCGTATCAAGGGCAGTACCATTCAGCCCAGACTTTTTATGTTCCCATCTGTTTGTAGAAAGCTTCCAGGTTTTCTATGAAAGCAGCTTTGATGTTGTCCTCTTTTAATACCCTTGTGATTTAGTCCACAGATTTTCCCCATTTTTGGGATACCCAGAAACACTTCTCTGTTTTTAAAACTGCTTGTAGCTAGTTCTGGGGTATCTGCACAAGGGCGTGACACCAATTTCCACAAAAATGACAATTTATCCATTGGAAGCCCGTTTTTTTTGACTGGGCCACAGACTACACAAAAGCTTCATAATGATTTGAATGGTTGAAATTTTCTGCAATTCTACTAGCAACCTCTTGAATATTATATTAATAACCCTTTAAAAGAAGCTCTAGCTATTTGTATTTCTGTTTTTTAACTCTTTTGTATATTGGACAGCTTACCGTCACGTTTCTGATTTTTAATGTTTGTGTTTATAAGGGCGCCTACAACCCCATCCGTTTACAGTCTGCTTTATTGTCCAACGAAAAATGTTTGGAACCAGTCCCGGGTTCGGACCATCAAGGGTTCGGACCAGTCAAGGGTCCGGACCAGTCGATCTGCTCTGATCAGTGGGTCACTTATTTAAAACATACTGGTCGGTGATTTGAGCTAACACATGAAGGATCTACTGGGAAAATTAAACTACCCGAGTAATATGTGATTTGACTGATACAAAAGTATAACTTGCGTGTTGAAGAGCCGGTGATATCTGGCACTCCTACAATGACGAACGGTCACCTCCTTGTTTATCAATCGCTGTATCTGGCTTTTCTATTTTTTTTTTTTTTCCGTCTCCACCACAATAAATGCTATATTATCACTATAGTTGACTGGTGCAAATTTTTGGAGGAAGGACGCTTTTTCTGTAGTAATAATTGCTTCTCGTTGTGTATATTGCGACCCGGTAACTACAGGGTTTTATGAAATTCACAGTAAACGTCTCGTATTTCAAGAAAAGAAACTAATGAAAGTCACTCCACTCCACTAAGTACCATTATAATACTGGTTAGTTGCTACTACAACACTGTATTCTGCTATTCACTGGTATCACTAGATTATATGCGAGTACACTAGCAGGCCAGTAAGATTATTAAAACAGCTGACCTGTGGTAAGTTTCTGGCGACTTCTGGCACCTTCCTCTATAGGCTTATCACTTCATTTACAAATTCACCTGTTTTCAAATGACACTTTAGCCTTTATCATCAATATACTAGGGAGCCACTGTAGTATACACTATACACTATGTATACTCAATGTTATCAGGGAGACTTTCTTTCCTCTGACATGAAAAGTTCAATTATTATTATTTTTTTTCACACGGGACACAGGCCTGATTCCCCTCTGGCAGTAAACTCTGCTAGGAAGTGCACACTAATTCTCCTTTTTTGACTCAGTATATAATGTTTTCCGCCCAAGATTGGTTCCAGGCGCTAGAGGGCATGTATCGTATAGGATTGATGACACAAAATAAAGTTCTAGCACGTAAGAGCGACCGTGAAAACACGAGAAACTAGTATTTTCAACTACAACTTTTATATTATCCTCTCTACCATCTTATTAGCATATTATAACCAAGTCATTGCCATTTTTATTTTTATCATTTTTTTTCATTATTCTTTTGCTACCATAATTTTTGTATTTTATCCTGTCAATTTAAATCTAATTATACACTAATTCTTGTAAACAACTTATATAAGACCTTAGTGCAATTACAATTGAGAGTCTTGTGCCTTTATTATATTATTAGATTAATCACAGTTTTACTCTACTCATTCTAGCTCAATACATAGTCAATACCAAATTCACTATACTAGACCATAGTGCAATTACTAGTGAGAGACTGGTGCTATTTGTAATTTGTATTTTTATATTATTAGACTAAACCTAGTTGTACTATAGCTCTTTCTAGCTCAATACACAGTCAATACCAAATTCACTATATTAGACCATAGTGCAATTACTAGTGAGAGATTGGTGCTATTTGTAATTTGTATTTTTATATTATAAGACTAAACCTAGTTGTACTATAGCTCTTTCTAGCTCAATACACAGTCAATACCAAATTCACTATATTAGACCTAGTCAATTAAGTGAGAGACGGGTGTTTTTTTAATTTTGTTTTTTTATTTTATTAGATTAAACCTATTGTACTTAGCTCATTCTAGCTCAAAAAGACTCCACAAAGTCATTATTCGAGTTTAGTGCAATTACAAGTGAGGGGTCTTGTTTTTTTTTTTTTAATTTGTATTTTTATTTACTAGTTTATACCTAGTTGTACTTTGTTCTTCAGCAAAACACATAGACAACTCAACTTCATTAGTGTATAGTGTTTTAATCTACATGCCAAAATACTCAGCTATATACTTGTCCAAATTCCTACAACAGATATCGTACAG
The DNA here is from genome assembly GCF_026875155.1 of Cherax quadricarinatus. Taxonomy (NCBI): domain Eukaryota; kingdom Metazoa; phylum Arthropoda; class Malacostraca; order Decapoda; family Parastacidae; genus Cherax; species Cherax quadricarinatus. The sequence goes on along the minus strand of NC_069464.1, from coordinate 31,979,560 downwards.
AACTTAACACAAACTCGGGATATAAAAAACCTAATTTAAAACCCTAGAAGATGATTGATCACGTTGACCCTGATCTAAACCCCCCTAACTGACCCCAATAAAAACCTTTTTGGGGAAAGTAACTGCCTTTATTACCAGCATCAAAAGCCAGCACTATCCAAACAATGCAAAATCTACAGTACTTAACTTTAACATCGGCCCTTAACAAACACTATGTGCCCTCTTAGCACCCCTTTTGAATCACTAAAAAAAACCCTTCTCCTGCATTATTCTTACTGAGACCTGGCTTAAGCGGGGACCAATAGATATCCCCCCTTTCCCTTTATACACAGCAATTCACAACTGCGCCCAAACCCAAAGTTGGGGGTGGTATTGCAATCTTTTACCAAACCGTTTTTTTTTGTTTAGCCCACTTGCTTTAGTGGATTTGGGGAATACTTACGTAATTTTCTGTAAAAAATTTTTAAGACCCTATAGAAATCGGTCCCTTTTTCCCGGGGTACTCACAAAACACCAAATTTCAGTGAAAATTAAAGTACTATAACAACAGACAAATGAAAAAGCACCCCCTTCTCTTAACTGGAGACTTCAACATAAAACCTTGGCTTACTAGATGATCACCTGAAATGCTTCATAAACAATATGAACAAACACTTCTATACAACAAAAACTAAACCAACCAGGCTCACTGAGAAAAGTGCAACCATAATAAAAACCAATATGGCCCAAATATACTCCCCCCTTAAATCAGGGAAAATCCAAAAATAGCAAAAAGACCACTCCCCTCCCTTTCCCCCTAAAACAAACTTTAGTAAACCCCACTTGAATAAACAAAGTCTTTTAACCCCATGACGAGGCCTCGTAAGGAAGTTCACAGCTGACCTAGAGACTTTGATGGCCTACGAATTCTCCAGGCCAATGGTATTGAGGGACTGGCAGAATTTTTCTTAACAAATTACTTAGACTTACAACAAACATTTTCCTATAAAAAAAAAAACAGATCCAAAAAAAACGGCTTGGTTCCCCAGGGAAACCGCCCCTTCTGAAATCCTTGAAGAAACCCATAAAAAGCAATTGACGGGCTTAATACACAAAGTATTTTTAAAAATATTCATCGCTCTCACCAAAGTAAAAAAGAAAGCCAAACAACTTACTACCCCGTAGTTCACGCACTAGAGGAGAATAAAAAAGACCTGGAAAAACCCCTCTCAGATTTTGGGACCCACAAACCCGAGAAAAAACCCAAAAATATTGTCCTAATAAACCAAATGAAAACACCCCTACATCCCACTGACACACTAAAAGTAAACGACTTCTTTCAAACCATAGATCTAATCCGCCAGTAAAATCCCCAACCCAAAGCCCATGCCGGGAACCTAGTGGGGGTTTCCCCAATTCCTTCTTCTTCACCAACGAGCCCACGGAAGTCACCGAGATTATAAAGTCACTTAAAAATAACTCACGAATCTTCTCATGTCCACCATTAGTCAAGCGAGCGGCCCATGTCCTTTGCTGCTTTTTCATACTTTTTAACAAGTCACTAGAGATAGCACCTTCCCGAAATATCAAGAGGCAAGGGTTACACCAATACTAAAAGGTGGTGCCCCAAGACTTAAAAATATAGGCCATATTAACTTTCCCTTGCTATCAAAAAAAACTTTGAAAACTCTGACAGGAGATGTATTATTATAATGGGTAAAAAAATATCAACCCTGCCAATTTGGATTTTAGGAAAAATAAAAGCACTAATGATGCAATTAAAAAGCTAGACGTTGTAAAACTTGGAAAAAAAGGAAAATCCTAAGAATTTTTTTTGACCTAAAAAAGCTTTGACACAGTAGCCACACTCCTATTCCACAAACTTTACATTACGGTTTAAAAGGCCCTGCGTTTCTTATTTCAAATTTACTTACAATAGGTATCAATATGTCACCATTAAAGACACAGCTCAGAAAAGGCCCAAATTTATTTCTGGAGTTTTGCGGGGAAATGTCCTTGGCCCCTGCTCTTCCTCATTACATCAATGACCTTCCAAAATATCCCCCCACCTGAAAACCCTTCTCTTTGCTGACGACCGACTTACGTCATCTCCACCCCAAATTTGCCCCCCTTTTACACATTGTGAATGAGGAGCTGATCAAAAAATCGATTGGATGACAGCCAATAAACTTTTGCTTAAAAACAAAAACCTATTTAAAATGTTTTGGTAGGGAGAGCAGGGGATGCACAAATTAAATTAAGATGACAACACGCTAATTACCGAAATAAATGGGGGGAAATTCCTAGTTATACCTTTACAACAACCTGAATTTCAGCACCCATACCCGCATATAACCAAAAAAGTATCCAAAAAGGTTGGGTCCCCTTTCCCAAGAACGATACACATGCCGCAAAATGCCCTTCTCCACATACCACTCATTATTTTTCCATACCTCACCTATGCTTTTTTGCTTGGGGATCAAAGAGCAACACACCTAAAGCCCAAAAAAAACCCCAAAAAAAAACTGCAGTAAGAATAAAACTAATCCCCTCCTGGCAACAACAAACCCCCCCCTCTTTTAAAACCTAAACTTACTCCCCCTTCAGTACATCCACACTTATATGTGCAAATTTCATCACAGTGCTTAAACTCTAATATCAACCTTGACCTAAAACGTTCTTGATAGTTGTGACAGAACCCACAGGCATAAAAAAAAACAGACAAAAACATCTCTCACATTCCCTGTGTCCCCACTAACCTTTCAAAAAATTTAATGTATGTCAAAGGCCTAAATCTGGAATACCCTACCTGAGAATCTAGAATGCAGACACATTCACCCCTTAAAACTAACCCTTAAAAAAATTTATCTCCTGATACACCCCGTCAACTAACTACACGAATACCCCTGGTGGTTTCACATTACACTCACTCCTCTTTTGACCATAAAAGAAATTTAATCTAAATCTTAACACCCTTTACCGGGCGCCCCGGTGAAGTGGTCCTATAGCGTGGTTTTTGCGCACTCCCTACAACCCCCCGCCGGCATCTAGGTTCCCATTTCTATTTCTGCCCAAATCACAGACCTTCCCTGAGTCCCAGGTGACGGTGATGGCGGCTGCTCGCTTCCTTTGGGTCGAGAAGCAAATGTAAAACTTCTACCTTGCCGGCGCCAAAACTCGGGTTTCTGGTATAGTGTCCTTATATACTAAAGCATTTCCCCCAATACAATGTGGTAAGTAATGTTTGTGTGTCTAGTGTGTAAATGAATATTTTACCCTTTTTGATAAAATTATGGGGCGTTGTGAAGAAATTTTACGGTGCACCATGAAAATGAAAAAAGGAAAACAAATGGGACCATGCAGGCCGTTCCTCCCCTTTTTAGGTGCGTTTTCAAGTTTGGGGTATATAAAATATTTCCTAAAATTTTTGGTTATATGAATTCGTAATGGTCGGGTGTGTACAGATTTTTTTTTATTGTCCTTCCAGATAAATAGAAATTGTTTACGGAATTTCCCCCAAGGCTACCCGAAATTTGTCTGTTTTTGGGGATGATACTGATAGATCAAGATCAGATGACATGGTTTTCCTGGATAGTGAGGATGAATTCTTGCCCCCAATGCAGAGGTGTAAACAATGGGGAGGAAAAAGCTGCGCCCCCAAAAAAAAAAAAAATTGAAAAAGAGGAAAAAACTATTATTGGAGGAATACCCCTGATGAAGAAGTCTTAAAGATGATCTTGCTTCTCAAGTAAAACCCCCAAATGGAAGAATGGGACATCCACAATGACCCTTTCCTAAATATGAACATAAAACTGTTAAAGTTGGGTGTGTATGTTATTTTACAGTTTTTTTTCTCAAGACATGATAGACAACATTACATTTCAAACTATTTGTAGCCAGGAAAAAAAGACATACATACTACTTTTCAAAAGATTCTGGGGAAAAAGATAGGTTTTAGGTTTTCTGTTGTATAGGGTTACACGTACAGCCACCTTGGGACTTTGGAGAAGTGAAGTGGGGACAATTCAAGTTGCAGAATCATGGGATCAAAGGGTTTAGGTTGTGAGGCGTCCATTCATTCAATGATAACACAAAAAAAAAGGGATAATGACAGATTCTACAAAAAAGGCCTTTTTAAAATGGATGACTAAAGCTTTTTAAAAGTTCCAGTACACCCAAAGCGTCTGTTGATGAAGTTATTTTTGTTTTAAAGGGTAAAACAGGGGGAAACCAGGCAATACATAAAAAACAAACCAGAAAAGTGGGGTTTTTAAACTCTTTGTGTAGCAGTGAAGGGGAAATCATACATGATATACTGATGTATAAAGGAAAACCCAACTTTTGAGAACCCACAAAACTGTCAAATAAAAGAAAAAAAAACCCCCCAATGAGTTCCAGGATTTTCTTGTATTGCAGCATCTCTTGACCAAAGAAAAAACTCAGAGTTTTTGTGTTAATTTCTTTTAAGTCTACCTTTGGTAAAAGGTATGAAGACAAGTATAAGCAGGTACATGGAACAATACTGATAATAGATGTGGTAACCCACAACTGAGCCTGTGAAAGAAAAGCAAAAAATAATGTGGCCGGGGTATTTTGATTTCCAAGCAATGATATTCCTTCTGTAAAATGGAAGGACAAAAAAGTTGGACTTTGTCACAAAAGTGTCGGAGGGTTTTTCCTTTGGGTCTTATTAAAAAATTGACAAGGGATCAAGAAGGAAAAACCATTGAGTGCCCAGGATCATCAAGAAAAATACAACGCAAACATGGGGGGTATCGACAAAAGAACATGTTGGTCCATCTTTACAAAAAACCAATGAAATCAAAGGTTGGTACATGGGGCTTTTCTTTTGTTTTGGATGTTCTGTTGTGAAGCATGGTTCTTTATGTGTGATTGTAGGTCCCTAAACTGCCATGCAAACCACTGAAGCTTCAGGCTTTACTTCTGTCCTGCAAATTTCCAAAAGGGCAAAAGTTCAACCGCCCGCATGAACGAAGTCGAGTCACCCCGTACTTCTTTGGTTGGCAGTAATGAGCTTTGTCAAAGTGGAAAACCCCTCTGCATTTTGTACCCAAAGTGCAAAAGGCCAGTGACAGTGTGAGGTGGTAAACAGCTAGGTCATGGCCCGTTTAGGTAAGTCTTATGCAAAATTTTGAGCAAAAAGAATAATCATGTCACTCCTCTTTTGCGTGCCATATGTAAAGTTTAAATCTGTGCTAAAGAAGGATAAAAATTGTTTCATGAACTTTTATTTGCAAAAATTTGTGATGTGAAATGATTTTTCTTTTTCAGGGAAATCAGGAAAATTTTATTTGTAAGTTGCATCCCCTTTCAATGTGTCATTGTTAAAAGTTTTTCCTTTTTTATTTTTTTTAAATGGGTTTCAAATTGTTTAGAAACAAAATTTCCCTTTTTGTTTTTTTATTGTCTATTTTATAAAAAATTTAAAAAATATTATTTCGTTTTTTTTAAACCAAGCAAAATTGCAAATTCAAAAATTTTGGATCCCCCCAAAGGGGAGGACCCAAAAAACTGGGCTTCGAATATCTGCAATTGCGGAGATGTTACTTTTACAAATTGTTTGGGTGGTCTTTAGTGACTTACATTTAGTGGCTCATCCCCCCAAGGGGAAAACAATTTTAAAATTTACACTTTAACTTTTTTGCCCCCTGAAGGGTTTTTTTAAAATAATGAACCTGTGATACCCAACCAAAACTATGTACTGTGCCAAAAAAAAAGCATCACATTTCTAAACTCACAAACTAGTATTTAGTCCTTAGCCATAATACCAAATTACCCCATAATTGTAATTTTTACAATTAAGAATAAAACTAAGCTGCCGAAATGCCCAGCCATGCTAAGCGTTTAGTGGTACACTCTGTAATCACTATTTTACAACATGTAAACCCCACAATACCAAATTTCTGTAAACGCCATTGTAATCCTTATAAAATAAACTTTGAAATTTTAAAATTTTATATTGTAGTTAGTTCCCATTTTCAGATAAGACTGCCCAGACAGTAGCTAAAACGTTTTTTAAAAAAAGCATTACTGCGGATACCACCCCCAAGTTCCTAGTAACGTAATGGAGGTGAATTCTGTAATGAGATTCTTAAATTTGTGACCTTTTCAAGATCTCTAAAACCCCCATTGTTCCCCATCTCCTCCAGCAAGGGTTAGGGAACTACAATAAAAAAGTACTTGATGTCTTGAGAGCCATTCAATCCCAACAGTGAAACTTGGGATGAAATTATACCGATGTGCAGTGGCTATAAATTTGTTACAAAGTTTCCCTAGGTGACACTCCCTTAGCATTGTCGGTGTAAAAAAGTTTGCCTTTTGAGTTGTTTATTTTATTCGAAACCAAAATTACAACCCCGATTGATTTCATGCAACTGTACAGCTTAGCTCAAGTTTTTTTAGAAGAATCCCTGAAAAACTTCAAAAATAACAGCAGAATTTACAAGAGTCGCATACACTCGAGCAAAGCCATCCAAAATCAAAGTAGGTTCGAGAGTTATGCTGACTAACTTTAACAAAACGTCTGCAATGCCTAAGCTTGATTAAAAGTTTGTTGGTCCTTATCGAGTAGTTGAACATATCACTGGTAATAAGTATAAGGTTAGAGAAATTAGTACTGGTCAGTATAAAGAATTGCATTTAGATCATATGAAGTTAGTATGTGATGATAATGATGTTCCAACCCAGACTAATGTGACAGACTCTGACAATCCTCCTGATCCTGTACTCTCTTCCTCTGATACTCAGTCAGATGATCAACCTGAATGTCGTTATTCCCTACGTACACGACAGGTATTGAGAAATCCTCAAGTATCATTTGTTACTTCCAATTCAGATTTGCCTCAAATACAGCATGAGTTAGCCAGTGCAACAGAGTTTGATCCTCCCAGAGATGACACCCATTCTGCATATGTCAATCTCACCCTAGCAGAGTTGGGGTTAAATGTAAATAACCTGTATAGATGAATTATTACAATATCAACTTATCAGTACTCAAGAATTTTTTTTTGTGTGTTCACGTTCTCTCCGAATTCTGAGAGTTAACAGTCTAGATTTGAGTGCACCGAATCTGCCTTTCTGTTAAACACTTCTTTCTTTGTATATATTCCTTCCTCAGAATCCGTAGATCACATGAATACAGATCGATCGATCAAATTTTTTTTTTATCACTTCTATTGTGTAATCCCAATGTTGAGTCTCATTCGATGAGTTGTGCTATATTATACCTTGTATTGCATTACAGTTTCAGTTACGTAAGCTTCCATTCCAATGTTCTACTTATGTATGTTATAATGTTCAATTGTTGTGTACTTTGACATTGTATAGAATCAGCCCAAGCCGTATACCTGCCATCTCTAGTTTGTATTAGTTGTTGTCGGGACGACAAACGTTAGCATCGCCGAGCTCTCAGTAGTAGTACCAGTTCCTAGTAACCAGTTACCAGTAACCAGTGTACCAGTAGATGACTCACTACCAACCGTCTGCATGAATCAATGACTGATTATTAATATTGCTGCTGACCATAGCAGGATTTCAAAACACCCTCACCATAGGCACTCATGGGTCAGTCGAAGATAGGCAGCAGAGAGAGGCAGGTCGGCTGTTGGTGCTTTCCCATACTTTCTGTTATATTATACGTACTACCAGCCTACGTGAGTATTCTTTCCCCATCCACGTTATCGAAACCCACATGACAATTTAACCTGCCAAAGATACTTGTAACCCAGCCGGAGCCGGGTGGTAGTGACATCCAAGAGTCTGCTTATTTTGTTGGATGCACCATAGACATGTGGCTCCTCCTACATGATAGAATGATGATAGATGGACTGACTGGTGTCAATTTCCCTGAGTCTTAAGTCAATAAAATTCAGTTGAAGTTCTTTTCATATTTTTGTTCTCAAACTGACTGACTGGTGTCAATCTCCCTGAGTCATTAAGTCAATTAAAATTCAGTTGAAGTTCTTTTCGTAGATTGTAATCTACTCCTCTTTGAAAGCATACAGCTTAGCCAATTTATCAGTTCTATCATGCATCAGAAGACCAATGTGAGATTAATAATCCACAGCATGTGCACTCTGACTCCACTGTCCAAAATCTTACCATACCTGTGTCTGGCTTCTGACACAAGCATGCCACAATTTATACTTAGTGAGTTGAGAGCATTTATGGATGACAGAGAATCAGTTACAATTAAACTGTCAATCTTAGATACATAGATGCATTTCAGTGCAAGGAGTATTGCAAACAGTTCTGTCTGAAGGGTAGAGGCCCAATTATTGATGCGTGCTCCAAATTCTTTAAGAGAGCCATCACTCTGTACGACAACAGCAGCACTACCAGCTGCACCAGTGGACTGGTGAACAGAACCATCAACGTAAATAATTTGCGAGAGTGTGTGCTGTGTGACTAAGTTATCAATACAGCTTAAGGCATCATGTTTGGCTTCAAGGCGAAGTTTTGGTTGTGATTTAAGAAGTAGTTTGGGGGAAATGGAGGAATGGTAGATTGGAATGGGGTAATATCCCATGGAGTGGAGAAGTGCCGCTGTTGCCTTACTTGACATAGATCATGTAGCTGGTTCATGCGGAGGTCGATTCCAGTTTTTTCGATCCATCTGGAGGAGTGTTCACCAGTGCTGAGGAAAGTTTGGAGGGCTTCTGTGCAGGGGTTTGAATTGGCTTGCCTGAGCATATTAACCCTAATTAGGATATTTCTTTCAGTAACACGATCTCTGATGCTTGGAATATCAAGTTCTTTTTGCATATTTAAAATTTTGGCAGTACGAGGGCATCCTAAAATAATCCTCATTGCTTCGTTCTGCAGTTTTTCCAGCCCTCCAAACTTCCAGTCAAACACAAGAGCAAGTAGTGGCGCAGCATAATCAACCAATGATCTAATATAAGCAAGATACATAATTTTCACAATTTTAATATTAGCACCATACCTGGGGTGAAACCCAGCCACAACTCTAAGTGCTCTTAGTCTTTCTTTGTATTGGCGACAAAGTCTTGTTACAACAGGTCCAAGTAGCGGAACCTCAAAGCCTTGATACCTGTATCTGCTTACATATTCTAGAAGAGACCCATCATGCAATTGGATCTGACGAACTGTGCCTCTCTGTCGAGGAGGACGCCTATTGAGCATCTTTGTTTTATCAGTAGAAATTATCAACCACAGGTCCTGACACGAGGCTAGTACATGATTAAGAATGTTTTGGGTGTTGGAGAATCCGGTGGTGGTGAATCATAATATCATTAGCAAAACTAATCATATAATGATGGGGCTGACTAGGCATAGCATTAAGTAATGCATTAATTAGAATATTGACTAGTGTGGGACTGAGCACATCTCCCTGTGGGGTTTCTAATTCAAAGTCTTTAGTTACACTTCTATGTCCCTGGAACAACACAGACGATTTCTGTTGGACAGGTAACCTTTAATCAGCGGAGAAAGCCATCCTCCAACATCCATTCTGGCAAGTTCACTAATGATTACATGTCGGTTGGCTACATCAAAAGCGGATTTTAAGGTCAAGGAAGGTAGTGTATGAGCTGTCAGTGTGCAGGGTGAGAAAGGTGGCTATGCAATGATGCACGCTCCTTCCATGCATGAAACCATGTAACCGGGGAGACAAAAATTGTTTGATTCTGTACATGAGACGATTTAGAACCGTTCTCTCAAATGTTTTACACAATCAGCTAGTAAGAGATATTGGGGGAAATGCATTTTGTTGATGGGCTTAGGAATTGGAATGATGAGGCTGTTGGTCCAAGATTGAGGGAGCTCCCCAGTTACATAGTTCATGTTATATAATTCAAGTAATGGATTACCTGGTACTCGACACAGCAATCTGAGTATGTTGTAAGTAATACCATCCTCACCAGGCGACGTGGAGTTGCCCTTAGTTAGTGCTGCATCAAGTTCATAATTAGTGAATGGAATGTTACAGTCATCTTCCTTGCTGAGCATAAAGCAAGCAAGTCTCTCCCTTGCTTCATATTTGTCATTTAATTTTTCCTGTGTGGTACTGGGAAGATTGTCATAGCTAGATGTAGCAGCCTAAGCACTGACTAACTCATTCGCCCTGTGTAAGGGATGAGGGTGCGCGATCTGCCCAGTTCTGTTACCCATAATTCTATTTATGTCCCTCCATGCCCGGCTAAGTGGGGTGTGAGCATTAAGACCGTTGACAAATTTTTCCCAGTCTGTTTGCCGCATCTCTGTAATACGCTCTCTGGCAGCAGCAAGGGCAGTTTGGAAGAGCCTAAGCATTCCAGGGGTACGATGTTTTCTATAGGCTAGGCCTAGTCTGCGAGCAGTACGTTTCAGTGTACGAAGTTTAGAATCATTGTAATAAGTATGGTTTTTGAAGGAGGTATGATTATTATGGAAGTTTGTTGGGTTTAGAGTACCAAGAGGTTTCAGTGACGGCTCTAAGTAGTTCTGAATACTGCAGAGGAACACTCATAGGAATTATACCAGTCAGTCACATGTGCAACAAATTCATCATGCTGATCAGTGGGAACATTAAAACGTTTCCGTTTGAATATCCCACCAAGAAGCATAGTATTACCAATATCTAGTGAGGTTAGCCTAGGGAAATGATCAGACGCTATATCTGTTACAATGGAAGACTCACAGCTGGCAGAAGTAATGTTGAAGCCCAGGCACAGATCAAGGACGCCTCCATAGATATGTGTGGGTTCAAGGTCACCTACAATTTGGACATTATCATGACTGTTTAAGAGTGACAACAGTTGATTACCATTACGATTACCAAACTGTGAGTTTCCAATGCTTTTGTGTCTCGCATTGTAATCTCCAATAATGACAGTAGGTTCAGAATGAGCACAAGTTGGGAGCTCCAAGTAATTAAACTTATCAGCAGGAGCATACAAGTTAAATATGTTGAGAACAGAGTTCGCTATATAAATCCTAACACCGTGATACTGTAGCCCCTCTGTTTTCTTATGTGCAAGAAGTTGATGGGGAAGTGATTTTTTAATATATAGAACACAAGAGTTAGTAGATTTGAGGTTATATGCAACAAATGATGGTAATTTAGGGGGTTGGGATTTTTCAGGGACTCTGCACTCTTGTACACACAACATCAATGGGTTCAGTGGTTACTTTATGATGAAGGTCAGGAAGTCTTTTTCTAAGTGATGCAATGTTCCTGCTTAATATAGAAAGTTAATACGAGTTTTGATAAATTATAGTAGTCCTGGGATCTTGTTGAGTTTCTCAGCATAATGAAAAAATTGTTCATGTAAATAGCAAACCTTATCAATGTCAACAGTGTTACCCTTGTCCATGAGTTTGTTAAGTGCACTTCCAGTTGTAAGGCCTCGTGGGAGTCTTAGTATACTCAGAGCACGACGTTGTTCATGTGTGAATGTATGATAGTGACACCACCACTCACATTCCTCCTCACTAACATTACACGCAACACTATATCTGTCATCACCAACACCACTACCAACATTGCGTTCATTACATTTATCAACAGTATTGTATTCAACATTAATGTCAAAGTGGTTAACCTCATCACACTCTGCACCACCACTTACATTACGCTCATCACTATTACTAACATTATAGACACCATTGCCCTGATCACACTCTTCACCACCACTTATATTACGCTCATCACTATTACTAACATTATAGACACCACTGCCCTCATCACACTCTTCACCACCACTTATAATACGGTCATCACTATTACTAACATCATAGACACCATTGCCTTCATTATGATGCTCACTGTAATATTATATTCGTCATAACTGTAATTAAGAACACCACCACTACCACCACCACCTTGTTCAGCAGCCTTACACTTGCTTTCACAAATTGTGACAATCTTGTTATTGATACACTCTACACATCTTTCCTTGTGTTGTTCATATTGTTGTTTCAGGAGAAATTGATTTGTTTTCAGTACCTTTATGCGCGACATCAGGTTGTATACCACAGGAGCAAGACTTGGAACATCTGGAAACGTGAAGTCCCGGTCAGCTGAGCTCCTTGGCTGACTGTCAGCTGACTCAGCTAGGCTGGTATTGACAGCAGACGTGATGGAGGTCTGTTGACGTGCTCCCCAGGTGAGGTGCTCAACCCCATTGTCTGAGGGCAGGCATGAGCCAGTATTCAGACTCGAGGTACCTGGGGAGTCATAATGAGGGGTACAGGGTGAGGTGCGGTTGGCTGCGATGTGGGCAGCTCTCACACTGCAGTCAGCATGAGCTGCTGTGACTCCTGAGGTCTGACAATTGATACACTGTTTAGCAACAGTCTGTTGCTGTTTGATCATATCATAACACCGTTCAGAAGGATGAGCATTGGGACACACTGCATACCAGTGTGACTTAGATGGGCATTTCCTGGCGATGTAACCCCAGCGTTGACACTTATAACATCGACGTTGAGAAGGTCTGTACAATGCAATGTAATAGCGTCTGTTGAGGGTCTGCACGGAGTGAATATAGCGTGGCAGAGTCCCCTGGCCAGTCCACTCAGCTAATATCAGATCGTTGGAAAGTCGACGAGGCCTTGAAACTTGCTCTGACGCCAGATATTGAGGATTCAAGTGCTTGTTGACATTGTAGATGACAATAAGCACTTTAGGTGCCCTTGGTGGGGCAGCTCGGAGTTTGATGTTGGCATATTCGTGAGTGAGAAGTTTGTCTATAAACGCTGAATCATTAGGCACAAAGACGTAGTTATCCTCATTGTGGACAAACTTGATCGTTTTCTCATGATTGTCTACACTAGCTTCGAAAAACCAGCTACACTTGGTCTCTTGATCAGTGTTGTTAGGGAAATCTAACCTGACAGCTTTGGGAGGGTGTGCGCCCACTGTATTGCTTGCAGCAAGCTTTCTCTGGAAGCCTCGTTCTTTTTTCCGAGCCTGTTTACTAAAATATGTTTCAAATCTGCCTTCACCATCATCTCCGTCAACACCATCAACTATACTCATAGCTGACAGGAGTTTCACACTGGCGATGGGCTAAAGGATACCGGTGAATAGAAGGGACAAGGAAGGGATATTCACCTCGCTAGACACAGGCAATATGGGTGTAGTGGCCTGCGGGTCGCAGTGCGATTTTCAAGGTCATTCACGGGGCCACAGTCGTCTCGAGAGTTACCAATACTGCACTACTCGTTAATTACTCCAAACCCACTGCACTTAACACAGCTAGCACACATGTCTAGGAATGACAGACAAATTTTCACTCTGTGGACAAACAAATCAACACAAACTTACTATGTTTATAGATGAACCTCTGGCATGTTACAGTTAAAAAGCCGTCTCCAAAGGAGTTATTAGGTACTGGGATGCTCGTTAAATTGTTCTTAACCACTCTTGTTTTATTCCAACTATGCATTATTCCTCCCAGAAACACTCAGTGCATAGAAGAATAACAGGTACATCTTCCTCAGTTAGAGATATAACACATTTTGTACAAGTGGCACAGTCTGATTCATCTGGCAGGCCTCAGGTCTGGATCACCAACTCACGCAGGATGGGAGATTCGTCCGTATTTCTCAGGGAGGCAGAGGCGACTAGCTGTGAGGAACTCAGATATTCGAGTACCAAAGAAGCAGCAAAATACGCCTCTACACTGCACGTTGATAGAGGCGAACGGCTGGGTTTAAATGCAACGAAGAGGGGTAGCTGATGAGTGGCAGCAGAGGCATCAACGGAACGCTATTTCCAGTGTTACACTAAGTATATCACGAGTCACAGCTCACACATAAGAGTTCTCACAATACTGCAGCTGCGATCCATTTAGTTTTATTTTAATATGTTTGTTATGCACCCCAAAACCCATCCTGTGGGAGGTAGTCAAAAGTTTACAGAGGTACAAAAATTGGTCCAGGGACTGGACTCCATTGTTTTGAAAGCTGAGCAATTTAAACAGAGTAATTAAAATTACGGAGGCAATTTTAGTCCCTTATATATTTCTCCTTTATCTTAGCTTTAATAACTACCCTAGTTTATATATTCACAATTGTTAAAAATAATCAAGGTGCTATTCTCAGGTGCTAAAGTAGAATAAGTTCCACAATTTTGCCATTATATTCCAAAGCTCATTTATTTGATTACCATTTTAATTGTTCACCACAACCTAAAATTAGTCCCTTTTATATTATAATTTTATACTATAATTCTAATTTTAAAAAAAATTACCTTTATAGTCATATTCCCAAGCTCCATTATTTGATCATCACTTTATTTGTATTAGTCCCTTTTATATTGTCTCCTTTATTTTTAGCTTAAAAAAAAAAAAAACTACCTTACTCATTATTTTTCATTTGTTAAATAATTCAGGTGCTATTTTTTAGTTTAAGACTTTTTTACTTTTTTTTTATACTTAATTCTAACTATAGATCACTACAATCTTATGATTACAAGCTTTGATCCTGATACCAACCTCTTATTAATGACTTAAATGAATAAAAACAGTTCCCTGTAATTACTACAATTTGCAAAACAATCAAAGGCACTTCTCAGTGCCAAACAACAAAATAACTATCTTTAACTACAATATCAGATCTTTAAGCAAGCATAAAGATGACCTCATTGCATTACTAAATTCCTTACATCCCAAATATTTCCATCATTACACTAACTGAAACCTGGCAAAACCCTGATAGTACAGATGTCTATGCCATTCCGGGTTACACAGCCATACACAACTGTAGGCCAACCAACACGGGGGTGGCACAGCCATATACTACTCAGCCCAACTAGAATGATCACTAATACTTGCACAAGGATGAACATGGGGAATATATAATAGCTAAATTCAAATCCAAATACCTACAAAAACCTCTCACATTGATAAACATCTACAGATTTTCCACAGTCAAACTTTAGCCAATTTAGTCAAAACCTAGGAAGTATGATAACTGATGCACGCATGAACAAAGATCACTTACTACTCCAGGTGAACTTCAATATAAATCTCCTGCAAGACCAGGACCCACACGTTACTGAATTCCCCAAACACAATGATAACTGTATGTTACTACCAACAGTAACAAAACCTACAAGAGTTACAGAGACTAGTGTTTCCCTACTTGACCACATCTGGACCAACACCATATCCCCTTTAAAATCAGGGATAATTACAGATAATACCACAGACCCTACCCTACTTTCCTCATAACAACTCTTGGTAAACTACCCCAAGACACTACTAAAGTCACCTTCAAACTTTACAATGAGGCAGCCATTAATAACTTCACAACAGCAGTAGCAAACATTGATTAGCACACTGAGCTAGAAATCTATACAGATATTGACGAATGTATTAATAATTTTTTTAAAAAAGACCCAATACCTCTAAACAAGCACCCGCCCTAAAATAACTAAACAGATGACAGCTAAGAGACTGAACAGTCCCTGGCTAACACCCACATTCTCAAATCCATAAATACAAAACACCAATATGAAAAACAGTACAGAATGGGTCACATAACCAAGACCAAACAAAACGTTTACTCGTCAATCCTAACCACTTATAAGAAGGGCAAAAAAAATTGTATTATGAGAACAGATTATCCAACTTACGAGGTGATATAAAAAAGACCCCGAAAACCCTATCAGAAATTCTGGGAACAAAAAAGAAAATCACGAAATAGCGAAATAAAATTAGCAAAATCAGATGAACCCCAACCTCCCACCAACAGAAACAGCAAAAAGACTCAATGATTTCTTCTCCACTATAGGACAAAACCTTGCCAATAAAATCCCAAGCTCAGATACCCCACCAAATGACTACCTCACCGGGAACTACCCGAACACACTGTTCCTAGCTTCCGACTAACCCATACGAAGTCTCCCTTAAATTATCAACGCACTAAAAAACAAGGCAGGAATTAAATACCTTACCACCCTTTATATACAAAAAATGGGCACAAGTACTATACCAATCATTTCAACACTCTTTAACAATCCTTGAATCCTCCACCTTCCTAACAGTACTCAAATAGCAAGGGTCACCCCGACCCCAAAAGGGGAGACCAAACAAGTTGAGTAACTATGGGCCCCCAATATCCAACTTACCCCCTCTCTCAAAATCTTCGAAAAATTAATTCATAAACGAACTACCCACCTTACTCCCAAAACATACTCAACCCCCTGCTAAGATTCCCTCTTAAACATAATAAAAACGGATCACCTATCACAAAACAACAAGGGAAAATTTTTAGGATCCACCTTGATAATAGACTCAAATTTCATACACATATACAACAAATCTCTAAAAAAATTTCCAAGACTGAGGCTATTATCGAAACACGGTACTAGTTCCACAGTCACCTTTCCTGGCCCATATAATTTCCTTATTTACCCCTATCTCACCTAGGGAAATTTTGTGCAGGGGGCTCAACCAATTAACCACTAAACCAAAAATTACCCAAAAAAAGGCGCAGTTAGAATGATAACAAATTCTCACTACGGGCGCCACTCACCAATTTCAATACACAAACCCTACTCACCATACAAAACATCCAACTTATTACTGCCCCTTTTTACATACAAGAACACTTAACTCTATTTTAACCCCTCCCTCAAACATCTCCTTCCCAAACCCAAAAAAACACATGACCAAAACAAAAAGGCACAGACACCTTTGATGTTCCTCTGCCCCATCTCACACATGTAAAAACTCAATGCACAAAAACCCCCTAAAATCGGGAATTCATTACCTGTAAAATAAAAGAAACACTACCTGTTTAAAAATTAAAGTTCTTCTCAAAATCACTTACCCTCAAAACCAAAAAAATACTGAATAACTGAACCTTAAAATTGTATATTTTAAAAGTTTCTCACATTATATCACATAAAGTTAAACCTAAAAACCCATCTAACTTTTTTTTTTTTTTAAATACACTACCTAACAGAAACTCCCTACACTGAATGTACAAAAATGCATCAAAAAAATGACCGTCTTTGTAATACCATTTGGCTTTAAAAGTTTCTGTTTACAAAATGTATTATCACTGATTTCATCATTGCTTATTAATTTTAAGCCAGCCCGAATGCTAGCATAGTATAATGGCTTTGATGCGCTTTTTATCTGTATTTTTTTTACCTCTTATGATGCCCCAAATTGTTTAAAATAAATAAAAAATAAATAAAAACCACAATTTTCAAAGGAATGAACTCACAATTTACAAAGGTAATAAAATCACAATTTACAAAGGTAATGTGGAAAATTTTTTATTTTCCGAAGCTATAGCGCCTAATAGGGTTTAATGTGTCCCGATATGAGTCCAAAAATGAATTTGACAATAGACAGAACCAAGAGTCTTCCTTGCGCATGCGCGGATGTGCAGGGGTAGAGGTCGACTCGGCCATGGGGAGGCGGGAGTGTTTTTGAATGCCAAGTGAGAGGCTGGAAAACCTGGGATTAAGGAAATTGGCGTTCACGGCGGCCTAAGGATTAATATGGCCTCACTTCATAATAGGAATGTGTCGTAAACTGTCGTCCGGTTTACCTGGAGTTTACCTGGAGAGAGTTCCGGGGGTCAACGCCCCCGTGGCCCGGTCTGTGACCAGGCCTCCTGGGTGGATCAACCTGATCAACCAGGGCAGTTGCTGCTGGCTGCACGCAAACCAACGTACGAGCCACAGCCCGGCTGATCCGGAACTGACCTTTAGGTGCTGTCCAGTGCCAGCTTGAAGACTGCCAGGTCCAGTTGGTAATCCCCCTTTATGTTGCTGGGAGGCAGTTGAACGTCTCGGGCCCTGACACTTATTGTATGGTCTCTTTAACGTGCTAGGACACCTCTGCTTTTCATTGGGGGGATGGTGCCATCGTCTGCCAAGTCCTTTTGCTTTCGTAGTGAGTGATTTTCGTGTGCAAGTTTTCGGCTTAAAACTAGTCCCTCTAGGATTTTCCAGGTGTATTATAATCAAGTATCTCTCCCTCCTTCGTTCCAGGGAATACAGGGTTTAGAACCTCAAGCCTCCCAATAATTGAGGTGTTTTATCTCCTTTATGCGCGCCGTGAAAGTTTCTCTGTACATTTTCTAGGTCGGCAATTTTCACTCTGCCTTGAAAGTGCTGTTAGTGGTGCAGCAATATTCCAGCCTAGATAGAACAAGTGACCGGAGAGTGTCATTCATGGGCTTTGCCCTCCCTAGTTTTTGAAGGTATCTCATTATCCATCCGTCATTTTTTCTAGCAGATGCACTTGATACAATGTTATGTCCTTTGGAAGGTGAGATCCTCCGACATGATCACTACCAGGTCTTTTGACGTTTGGTGTTTTCGTTCTATTTTGTGGCCAAATTTGTTTTGTACTCTGATGAAGATTAATTTCCTCATGTTTACCATACCTGATATAATGAAATTTCTCATCGTTGAACTTCATATTGTTTTCTTGTAGTGATACTGGTCCTGTGGGAGCAGCAGCAGGATAAATACTGCACCACCTCTAGGGGCCCTTGAAAACAACAACAACGTTTGGTGTGTGTCATGGCACCAAACACAATGGTGTGTGATTCTCTCCTACTTTAACCATTTATAAGCGATGCAGATTACATGGTGAGTTTAAATATTGAGCCTGTAGTTATAACATTTCTCTTGACAGAGTGCAAGACATCACCATCCCTGTAAGAAGAACTAAATTATTAGATGTACTATCATTATATTTTGTTGTTGCAGAAGTACTAGTAAGAATCTATGTTCAATAAAGCCTAGAGATTAGGCCTTGTGTATCTATCACAACATTTTCGCAGCCCACTGAAAGCATTTGGTTGATGTCCGCCTGGAGCTTTGCAGTGTCTGCAATGGAAGACACTGTCATGCAGATTCGGGTGTCATCTGCAAGTGAAGACACGGTGCAGTGGTGACATCCTTGTCTATGTCGGATATGAGGAGGAGGAACATAGATGGGAGCGAGTACTTGTGCCCTTGTGGAACAGAGTTTTCACCATAGCTGGCCTCGGACTTGCACTCTGTTGACACTACTCTCAGTGGTTCTGTTGGAGAGGAAATTAATAGATCCATCGCCGACTTTTCCAGTTATTCCTTTAGCACGCATTTTGTGCGCTATTACGCCATGGGTCGCACTTGTCGAAGGCTTTTTGCAAAGTCTGTAAAAAAAAAAAATATATAACATCGCATTCTTTTTGTCCTTCTAGTGCATTTAGGACCCTTGTCGTAGTGACCAAATAGTTGAACAGACAGGAGCGACTCCTGTTCTAAACCCATGTTGCCCTGGGTTTGATGTAACTGATGGTTTCTAGATGGGTGGTGATCTTGCTCTTAGGACCCTTCAAAGATTTTATGATATGGGATGTTAGTGCTATTGGTCTGTAGTTCTTTGCTATTGCTTTACGCCCCCTTTGTGGAGTGGGGCTAATGTCTGTTGTATTTAGTAACGTGGGACGAAACCCCCGTGTCCATGCTCCCTCTCCATAGATGGAAAAGGTCGTGATAGGGGCATCTTGCAGTTCTTGATGAACACAGAGTTCCCATGAGCCTGGCCTGGGGCAGAGTGCTGGGCATGTCATTTATCGCCTTTCGAAGTCATTTGGGCGTCAGGATAACATCAATTTTGTGGGCTCTCTCATAAAAATTCATTTTTGATCTTCGACTCTCAGTCTTTTAGCGCTAGCAAAAAACTGAGTCCATATTGGGACATGAGTAGCTCACTCATTTCCCTTGCTGTCCCATCTGTGTATTGACCCATCTTGTTTTAAGTATGGCGGGCCCAATACTGGACGTGTATTCTCGATTTTGATTTGGCATAGGAGAAAAGAAATACTTTGGGTTTCTTTCGATTTCATTTATGGCTTGTAGTTCTTCCGCGATCCCTGACTCCTAAAGTTTTTTCTTATTAGCTTAAGTTCGATGCTTGCTATTTCTCTGACCAGAGTCCTCCCCCTACCATTTCAGATATATTGACCTCTTTTAGCCGCTCTTGGTTATTCATTATTCCGTCGCCTGTAAAGGGAGCGCCTGTCTCTTTCTGGTTTTATATCTACTCCTCCCTTTTCTTAGAGGAATAAGCCTGTGCATACATCGAGTAGCCACCGATTTAATCTGTTTCTAGGACATAAGTTTTGGGGTCTGTGTTGCTTAGTGTATCTTCCCCAGCTTATATCGTTAGGACTTGGTTTCTTGGTCCCACTTTATGTTTTTGTTATTGAAGATGAATTTGGGGTTGAATGCTCCCTCGTGACTAATCCATTATGTCGAGTCTGGGGCTCCGGCCATACATGACTGAACCTCAATTATGTTGTGATCTGAGTATATATTGTTTTTGATATGTGACATTTCTTATCAGATCATCATTGTAGTGAAGATGAGGTCTAGTGTATTTTCCATCTAGTAGGCCTATTATATTTGTGGTTTAAATTGAATGTTGTGCAGAGATTTTTAAAAGCTCGCGTGGGTGGTGATTTTTCATCAGAGCTGCTCCTGGTGTTATTACTGCAACAATATTATTTGCTATATCCTCCATTTTAGGTGCCTTAAGTTGAAATCCCCAGGATCAAATGTTGGGTGCAGGAGCTGGAAGCTTTCCAGACAGTGGTCAATTTTTAACAGCTGTTCCTGGAATTGCTGGGATGTTTGCATCCGGAGGCTTGTAGACTACCACAATGACTATGTTTTGGGGTAGATCTCTCGACCTTTACTGCTAAAACTTCACTACATCCATTTGAGGCATTTAGCCAGTTCTGTGCAAAACAAGTGACTCTGCAATGTACAGGCCAACTCCCCCCCTTTTGCCTGTTCCTCTGTCACATCGTATAGGTTTGTTAACCTGGGATCCATATTTTCGGATGTCAAGTGATCCTTTCATGTGGGTCTCGTGAAAGCGCAACATTGCCTTTCCCTCTGCAAAGCATCCCACGGATGAAAGGTATTTTTTGATTGTTTGGCTGGCTTTAGACCCCTGCATATTTGCAAAGAAGGAATGTTATCGGAATGGTGGTATTGTTTGGTACTGGGGGGGGATTTTTTTTTCTGGGATTAGTAATCGTATCTGTTGGTTTGGAGTGGAGGCCATCGACTTGGTTCCACACCAGGAATGACTGGATTTGGTGTCTATTTACTGCCATTTTCGCAGTTTTTTTTTCCTTCCTGTCACTAAAAAACCTTCCCTCTTGAGTGGGCTGTGGCTACCCAGGTTTTCCCATGGCCTGATGTTTTGTACTTTTTGTCCCCTTTTAGATGGAATGCCTGGCAATTTAAGTTATAGCACAGTCTTTCCTGTACTGAAGAGGTACACATTCAGGTAAAAAAGCTTTACAGGAAGGAGTTTGCATTTTCCCCTGTTTGTCCATATGGCATGCATTTTCTAGGGTGGTCATAGTTGCATGTCCCATCGGTTTTTCCAGATTTCCATGCCAGCAGATACCGAGTGCATAGTAATGTGCACAGGCTTGGTTCCTTTTGTTTGCCTTGGGTTTCAGTTGACTGTATTCCCTGTTGGTGCATTTTCCCTGTCCATACTTCTATCCTTCCTAGCACACAATGGACCCCACCAGTATTGTTTTGGTATCTAATCCCTCACTATTGCTACTGGAGTCCTCTGTTTGCCTATTTCCTGCGGTATTTCTAGTTTTGCAATATTGGTTTTTATCTTATCTTATGGACTACACCATGTTCCCTACTATGGCTACTGTCCCTATGAGGTCATTTATATGTATCCTTCCCTGCGTATAATTCCCGACTACCTGGACGAAATCTCCAGCTTCACCATTACTGTCTCCCTGACAGCATCTCCGCTTCCCCTTACTGTCTCCCAGGACAGCATCTCAGCTTGCACCATTACTGTCTCCCAGGACAGCACCTCCAGCTTCACCATTACTGTCTCCCAGGACAGCACCTCCACTTTCACCATTACTGTCTCCCAGACAGCACTATCACCCCCCTTTACTGACTACCAAGACATCATCTCCAGCCTTACAGTTCTGACAACATGGCCCAGTATCAAGGGCAGTACCATTCATGCCAGACTTTTTAATGTTCCCATCTGTTGTAGAAAGTTCCAGATTTCTATGAACGGGGGGGGAGCACTTTGATGTTGACGTCCCGTTTTTTAATACCCTTGTGATTTTAGTCCCCAGATTTATCTTCATTTGGGCATACCCAAAAACACTTCCCTGTTTTAATACTGCTTGTACTAGTTCTTGGATATCTGGCACAAGGGGCGTGACACCAATTTCCACAAAAAGACAATTTATGGCATTGGATGCCCAGTTTGTTTTGACTGACCACAGACTACACACAGCTTCAAATGATTTGAATGGTTGATTTACTGCAAATTCTACTACAACCTCTTGAATATTTCTATTAATAACCTGTAGGTAGTGCCAACGAAACCGTTTTGAAACCAGTCCAGGGTTCGGACCAGTCAAGGGTTCGGACCAGTCAAGGTTCGGACCAGTCAAGGGGTTCGGACCATTTCAAGGGTTCGGACCAGTCTATCGTGATCTGATCAGTGGGTCCACTTAATTTAAACCGTTTTTTTATTCCACTGGTCGGTGATTGAGCTAACACATGAAGGATCTACTAAATTATCTCCCCGAGTAATAGTGGATTTGAATTGATACAAAAGTAAAACTTGCGTGTTGCAGAGACCGGTGACTGCTGGCACTCCTACAATGACGAACGTTCCGACCTCCACCCTTGTTTATCATCGCTGTATCTAGCTTCTCTTTTTTTTTTTTTTTTTTTTTTTTTTTTTTTTCGTCCCACCACAAAATGCTATATTACACTATAGTTGACTGTGCAAATTTTGGAGAAGGACACTTTTTCTGTAAGTAATAATTGCTTCTCGTTGTGTATAATAGCGACCGCTGGGTAACTACAGGTTTTATGAAATTCACAGTATATGTCCTGGAATTTCAAGAAAAAAGAAACTAATGAATAGTCACTCCACTCCACTAAGTACCATTATAATACTGGTTATTGCTACTACAACACTGTATTCTGCTTTCACTGGTATCACTAGATTATATGCGAGTACACTAGCAAGCCAGGAAGATTATTAGAAACAGCTGAACCTGTGTGAAGAGTGATGGAAATGTGGATTTTCGGACCACCGTAATAAAGGTGGTAAAATTTTGAATACATGGTTCGACCGGGTATGACTGGTGCGCGGCCATGGTGGTGTGTCCAGGGGAAAATACCCCATGTGTTAATCCTCATTCATCGGTCCTCAGATCATAATGGAGTGACCTCTAAATGTGTATAATAATTATAGACGTTAAATCGTCCTGTGAATGGTAATTAATCCGTGATAATAACATTAAGTTAAGAGAATGCGGGATGTGAAATAGATCGCCCTGCCTCCGAGTGACCGCGTATTCTCGTACCGAGGATAGTGAAACTTTTATGGAATCAACGACTTCTAAACGGGACAAACCGACGGAATTTACCTCGTCCTGCTAATAGAGAACCATGCGGTGTAGCAGGACATCGAAATGGATAGTGAATGGAGGGAATAAGGAGTATCAATCCACCCACAGTTAAGTAACCCTTGCTAGTTATAGCAACCTGATACTGGCCAGTTAGGTATTGTTTTATTTGATGGTTATCGGTGATCAGCTACATCAAGTGACTACCAGAAAATATCTGTAAGTGGAGAGATTATGTAGCAAGTGTTTTCCTTGATGGATATATCCATGTGTAATCTACCCCACCCCCCTTCATTCCTAGTTAAACTAATATAATCTATACATCCACAATTAATTAGTACACCCGTAATTGTGGGTGCTATCCAATTCATACTGGTCTCGGATAGATATGGATTAAGATTGTGAGGTCGTAGGAACCACTTTGCCGTTACCAGGGGTGGTTAAGTTTTTCTCACATGTCTACACGGTGAACTACGGTAAACAATAAGTTGTCCTCCCAATGAGATTACTCGTATGCATGTAATGTTGAGGTACATACAGGTAACACCCTATAAAATTTTCCATATCTGCCCGCTGGTCCTTCCTGAACCGGATGCAATCAGTGAAAAAATTAATTGAATTAATTACTTAATAATTAAGTGACTGATTGAAGGAAGTGGGTATAGGGTACACAAATTTAATCGATCGTGTGGTGGATGATAATTAGCCCAATTAATTGCTAGCACATGTGTGGCTAGGATTTATACAAGAGTAAAGTGCAAGAATTACTCTTATAAGGCGCCTACTTAAGTTGTATAATCAGTGATTAATAATTCTCTAACCATGACTGGATCTGATGGAGTTAATGTGGCTGACAAGTCCGTGGATTTTAGAGTAATGAAAGCATCATTACAGGCTATTAAAGGCCATGTGACGAAGGCATACAAGTGCTTGGATTTAATGAATCAAAGAACCGTGAACCTAATGAATTAAAGTTATATTTAGATGCTTTAGAGAGTAGATTTGAGTGGTACAAATTGTGGTTTAAAGACTGTGAAAGAGATCTGCTGGAGAATTGTGCAGATGGAATGGAAATGAATGTTTTAATTAATCAACATTACGAATTGGAAGAAAAACTGTCTTGTAAAAGTAAGGCTTTGAATAAATTAAAGGGTGTAAGCCAGGCAGTTGATCAACCTATTAATGCAAAGGGTGTGTTTGCCAAAACCTCCAGAGTACGGTCTGGAGGAAATCAGACTAGGTCGGCAAGAATTAATTGTTCAATTGCAGACCAGTCAGCCAAACAGTTCTAAGGATATAACACATAATGACTCTGAAGTATCTGTCAAGTCTCAAAAGGGAAAAAATAATCCCAGTGGTAATAATCATAATTAAGAGTTAAATAGGCACATATCAAGTGACAGGAATCAGTAATAGTGGTTCCTCACATCAAGGTAAGAGGAATAAGTACCTCAGTAAGGGTAACCCAGTTAATAAGAGGTCAGGCAAGGAAAAGAGAGACTGTCTCTTCTGCAAGGGTACTCATTTCACTAAAAATTGTAATGCCTATAATTCATGGGATATTAAAGTGGAAAGAATGAAAGAACTTGACAGATTTATCAGATGTCTAGACAATCATAATGTAAAGGATTGTCATACCAAATTGAACAGTTGCTATCAATGCAACAAGGGAAGGCACCATACAGTTATGTGCAGGGTTGTATGTAATTCTTATAATAATGGTGACAATAATGATAATGTTAATAACCCTGACACTACAGTGACTGATGTAAAGGTTGCAGCTAATGGCAATAATGATGGCCTAGCTGAGGTAGCCTTGCCGGTGTTGGATGTAATAATTCAGGATAAAGGGCATAAATCCAAAACCATGCGGCGTCACTCTCCTCAACACTGGTACGGGCCATGTAATATATGGCAGACTACCGCCTAGTAATAATGACTAGAGGAAGTAGTAATACAGTCACGGTGTCTTACTCATAAAAGGTCAACCCAGTACAAGTATTCTTCTATCGAGAATGATGTTGAACCAGTCTAATTTGTGGGAGCTGGACAGCATAGGGATTAATATAAATGAGGAAAGTCCAAATGATTCCTTTACTCAGGAACAATACCTGAAGGATGTTAAATGTGAATCTGGACATTACTGGGTGCGACTTCCGTGGAAGCTCAACCGTCCAGAATTACCTACTAATTATAGGATGGCGTATGGACAGTTAAAGGGCCCAGCTCTGCGAACTGAGCAAGACACCAAAATTGTTGACTGCTTATAATGATATAATTAATAAACAGTTAAATAATAAATTGTTCTTACTTCAGGCGACGATAAATGCACACCTTAAGTGCACAGGTGGTCCACTGAGCGAAGTAATTGGGTAAATAATCTTATGTGGACAATTTCCGGGTGTGACGTCAACTGAAGAGGAACTAATGAGGATATGTGAAGGGGTTAATGAAATAATGCAAGGTGCAAGGATGCCCCTGAGGGAATGGAACAGTAATTAGTCCATTTTGAGGGATCAATAAATATGGATAGCCCTGGAGTTGAAGTGCCTATATGCAGTAATGTGCTGGGGCTGACTTGGGATACTGAGAGAGACTTGTTATTGTTAAAGTCTCATAATTCCAGTATGCCCAATAAATTAACCCAGAGAGCATAGGCTTAGTGTCACACCTTACAATAAGAGGGAAATTGTTAATGCCAGAAGCATGGAAGCTTGAGTGTGCTTTGGATGGAGCCCTACCTGAGGAGTTAATCAGGTGGAAAGAATTAATGGGTGTTATGTAAATACCAATGTTGGAGTTCCAAGCCAGGGGCAGTGAAGATGGGAATTGTACTCCACTTATTTAAGTGTCTACAAGACCTCCCCGCGGCCTGACATGTGGAAATATATTTTAATGTTCAAGAGCTAATAGTGCCTAATAGGTGTTTAATGTGTTGATTTGGGTCAAAAATGTATTTGAAAATGGAATAGAACCAACAGGGTTCCCTCTGCGCCTGCATGGATGTGCAGGGAGACAGGTCGAGATGGGGCATCAGGGAGCGGGAGTTTTTTGAATGAAGTTAAGAGGCTGTGAAAACATGGGACCAGAAAATTGGCGTTCACGGTGGCCTAAGGATTAATATAGGCCTCACTTCATAATAGGAAGTGTCGTAACTGTTCCTGGTGAAGAGTGAGGGAACGTGATTTATGGGACCACCGTAATAA
Source organism: Cherax quadricarinatus (assembly GCF_026875155.1). Classification (NCBI taxonomy): domain Eukaryota; kingdom Metazoa; phylum Arthropoda; class Malacostraca; order Decapoda; family Parastacidae; genus Cherax; species Cherax quadricarinatus. The sequence continues at coordinate 31,952,960 of NC_069464.1, read as the reverse complement.
AGTGGTAAAATTAGTGAATAATGGTGGGACCAGTGGGGACTGGTGCGCGCCATGGAGTGTGTCCAGGGGAAAATACCCGTGATTTAATCTCACTCATCGGTCTCAGATCCTAATGGAGTGGCCTCCAATGTGTAAAAAAATTGGGAGCCCTTAAACCGTAGGGGGTGGGCTAAGAAGTAATCAGTGATAATAACACCAATTTTAAGAGAATGTGTGAAGGGGAAAAAAGTCGCCGTTCTCAATTTACATCTGTTTATCTCGTTTTTCCTGTCCCCCGGGGGATAGTGAAGCTTTTATGGATCACGACTTCTAAACCGGGAAAAACCCAACAAAACCTCGCCTACGGAAAATAAGAACCGTGTCGGGGGAGCTGACATCGAAATGTATGGTGAAGGAAAAAAAAAAATAAGGAGCATAAATCACCCACAGTTAAGAAACCCCTTCAAAATTAAAAGGAAGACTGATACGGGGCCATTACGCATTTTTTAATTGATGGATGGGTTTTTTTGGGGTAAATCCACACTTCAAGTGACCACCGAGAAATCGGGTAACCGGAGTTTCCCCGGGAAAGAGGTTCCGTGGGCCCAACGCCCCCGGGGCCCCCCGGCTTTTACCAGGCCCCTGGGGGAAACAGAGCCTAAATCAACCGGGCTGTTTGGCTCCCGGCGCACGAAAACCAACGACAGCCACAGCCCGGCTGTCAGTAACCCGATTTTTTGGGTTGCTTGTCCAGTCCCACTTGAAGACGCCGGGGGTCCTTTTGGGGAAAACCCCCCTTATGTATGCGGGGGGCAGTTGAAAAATTTTCCCGGGCCCCTGACATTTTTGGGTAGGGCCCCTTCTTAACGTGCTATTTACACCCCGTTTTTTCTTTGGGGGATTTTGCATCGTCTGCCAAGTTTTTTTGCTTTCTTTAGTGATTGATTTTGGGGGGGGGTGTGCAATTCGGACAAATTTCCCCAAATTTTTTCCCAGGTGTAATAACCCATGTATTTTCTCCCCCCTTTGCATTCCAGGGAATACAGGTTTGGGAACCTCAGCGCCCCCCAAAAATTGGGGTTTGTTTTTATCTCCTTTAAAAGCCCGCCGTGAAGGTTCTCTGACTTTTTCTAGGCGGGAAAATTTCCCCTGCCTTAAAAGGTTGCTGTTAGTTGCACCCAATATTCCAGCCTAGATAAAAACAAGTGACCTAAAAGATGTCCATCAGGGGCTTGGCCTCCCTATTTTTAAAGGTTCCCTTTAACCACCTGTCATTTTTCTGCAGAGGGAAAAAAATTGGGGGAATAAAATTTTTATGGCCCCTTGAAGGTAGATCCTCCGACATGATCACTCCCAGGCCCTTTGACTTTTGGTTTTCGCTCTATTTTGGGGCCAAAATTTGTTTTGTACTCAAAGAAGATTTAATTTCCCTTTTTAAACCGAAAGTGGTGGGATTATGTAAAGTTTTTTCCTTGATGGATAAACCCTTGTGTAACCTACCCCCCCCCCTTCATTCATTAAACTGATAAAATTTTATCATCCACAATTAATTAGTAGGGCCGTACTTGGGGGTGCTACCCAAAATTTTACGGGTTCTCGGAGGGATAGGGATAAGTTTGTAAATGTCGAAGGAGCCACCTGCAGGACCCGAGGTGGTCACTCATGTCTCAAAAGTCAAACACGGGGTGCTACGGAAAACAAAAAGGGTTGTTGTCCTCCCAATGAATTACTCGAAATGCAGTAATTTTGCGTACGTACAAGTAAAACCCCTAAAAAATTTTTCCATAAAAACCCTTAATAAAAGATTTTCTTAACCCCAAGCAATGGGGCCAAAACTTACTTCGGGGGTTTTAGGGGGTAAATGCAAACACCAAATTACAAAAAAAAAAAACGCAAAAATCGTGTTTATTTTTGGGCTTCTTCAAAGCAATGTAAGTAAATTTTTTAAATTTTAAATTTTTCCCTTTGTAAAATTAAAAACCGTTTTCTCTAGTGGGAGATCAAAGACAATGCAAAAAACCTTTTTTAAATGGTCATGTACTTGACTAAACATTGATCGGGGGGGCCAACCAACATTCATAAGAAAAGTAAGAAAATTCATTCGGGTAAACCCCAAATACGGGTTCCCAAGAATTATAAACCAATAGCAGCAAATGTGAGAGAACCTAGGATAACCCAAAAAATCAACAGAGGGGATTTTATTTCCATTGGGGCCCTTTTTAACCTTATTATTATAATATAAAGGTTATAATTTTTTCAAAATATTCAATAATAAAGTAAAAACTTATTATCATACAAAAAAAGGACTATCTACTACCCGGGGGCATTAAGACAAACTCAATACAAAGGGTCTTTAAGACATCTACTACACGGGGGGTAAATTAAGACTATCCCCCAATACGAGGGTCATTACTGGGAAATAAGGAAAAATTTTAAAACGTATGTTGTTTAAAAAAAAAAAAATTCATTCCCCTCCCTTTCGTCCCACTTTTCATCAGACACCTTTTTGGCACTCTTCTTGAATTTGGTTCATGTTATGACGGGGCTTTAAACATGTAAAGGCATTTTTCCCAAATTTTTTTTTATTGCGGGTTACAAAAAAGGGTGTTTAAAAGCCGGGGCCAATGACTTGGGTACTACAAAGTTGTGCCCCCTTCCCCCTATACTATAAAAATTTTTGGTTTCCCCAAACCTTGACAAAATTGAAAAGGCAAATATTCGGGACACTTTTTTGGAGAAAATTTAAAAACAGGGATTTTTTCTTCAGTTTTTTTACCGCCCTTCAACATTCAGCATACCCAAAACGGGCTGTAATTCATCCTGGCCTAAAAGTTCTTTTGGGTTCCAAAGCCCCATATGTTTCTTACGGTTTTGTTCTGGGTGATTTGCAGTCTATCTTTCAGTTTTTTTTGTAAAAGGCTTTTTAAAAAAATAAATAAATAAATAAAAAAAAAATAAAAAGGCAGAGAACCATAAAGAGAAACGTGAAATAATAATATGTTAAATTTATTTTTTTGGGCTGCTTTTTTAAATGCTTTTGTTTTATTTATTTTAATTTCGGGCTACATTTCTAAAGTAAAGGGAAAAGGCCCAGATTAATTTTTAATTATTTTTAAACCAACGCAGTAAAAAACCCTTTTTGTGGCCGATGCCCAAAACTACAAAGAAGCAAATTCTCTCCCTGCCTCTCCTACTGATTTCCCCCTTTCCCTATGCTAAACCCTCCCCCACACTGAAAATGATGTTAAATTGGAAAATTTAGTCATTGGAAAGAAAAAAAAGACAAAAAATTTAAAAAAAAAAATCTAAAAATTCACTTTACTTTTGACGCATATTTTTTACGGCCGCGTCTCACAAGAAATGTTCAAATATCAAATAATTTGCTATAGAAACATTGAAATTACAATGGGATTTTCAATCAAAATGTTGCCAATTTTTAAAACTTTTTTTCCCATTAAAAAAAATCTTTTTCCATTTTTTTCGATTTATTTTTTTTAAACCCGCGCACCACGTGGGCTTACCTGTCCAGTAAGGCTTTTGTGGAGTTTCCTTTCATCGAAGGTTATTGAGGAAAAAAAAAGGCAAAAGGGGGAAAAACGAGAAATTTTTTGCTGGAAAGGGGAAAGGTTGAAAAAATGGGCCCAGAAAAGAGTTTGCAAAAAAGGGAAAGAAATCAGAAGGGGGGCACGTCACAAGGGGTTTTTCGCGGGGACCCACTTTTGGGGGCCCATTTTTTGTTCAAAAATTAAATAAATGACATTGAGAGGGAAAAATACAAACGTAACAATTTTGCTGATGACCCCATAATGGGCCGCCAAATTCATTCTAATGAAACCTAGAGCCCCTCCGGGATGTTTTTGAATTTTTAAGTGGTCGGAAAAGGGGCAGATTTTTTTGGGTTTATAAAAATACAAAGTTTTAAATTTTGGACAGGGAAAATAACCATGCCTTTTTAAAACAAAATAATAAGATCTTAATATTACTGAATGGGGAAAAGGTTTTAAATTTTCCGGGCACAGAAATTTTCAAAAACCAAAAACAAAGCATAAGTGTTCGCAATAAAGCAAACAAATTTTTGGGTTTCATATCAAAAGCATAAATAATGGGAATTTCCTCAGGTTGTTTTTTCAACTCTATTTTACCCTTTGGGTTAGGCCTCATTTAGATTATGTTTCACAGTTCTGGTCACCGTATTACAAATGGATTAAATGCATAAAAAACGAAAAAGGGGGATGAAAAATTTTGATCCCATTTTAACGAAATTTTTCCCTATGAGGATAGACTGAGGGCCCCCTGAATCTGAAATCTCTAAAAGGCGTAAATTGGGGGAGATATGGTTAAAGGTGCAAAATTTGAAAAAGGAATTCATAAAGGCACGGGGTTTTTAACTGAATGGGGATGATTGAAAAAAACCCCCCGTTTACCGCATAAAGCTAAGACGTTTTGTATTTTAAAATTGGGTTTGGATAAATACATGGGTGGGTTGGTTTTGGGTGTAGTTAAAACCTGACTCTTTTGGTGCTAAAAGGTCTGATGACGGGGCTCCTCCTTTAAGGGGAGGGTGACCTACCTGACTAGGTGGGCCTTTGGGTTTTTAACCCCGGGGATGACCTTAAAACCTGCCTCTAAATGGCCTAGAAAATTTCACAGTGTCCTTCTTTATTATGTTTCTAAAATATGTTTTTTTTGGTTTAAAATTTAAAATTGCGTTTATTATAACAAGGTTAGGAAAGGGTTTTCTAAGATTCTTTTGGTCCCAAAAATTTTTAAATTTTTTTTCTTTAACAAAAAAAAAATAAAAATATATATATATAAATATATATATAATAAATATAAATAAATATATATATTAAAATATATATATTTTTTTAAAATTTTTTAAAAATTTTTATATGCAAAAAAGATCACAGAAAACAGTGTTTTTTCAGAATCCCACAAAAAAAACCACTCTAAAAGAATAAAAAAATTCCCCAAAAGCGCTTTCCGTGACTACTCACATTATCCTTGATAATTTGAGAAAGTAAAAGAAAGGGGTTTTGGAAATTTTCCCTCTATTTTTTTTAAAGAGTGGTTGTTTTTCCCCATAAATATAAATAAAATATATATATATTATATAAATATATATATATATATATATTAATATATTATATATAAATATATTAAAATTAAAAATATCTTTTAAAAATTAAACCCAAGTTGGTCGTCCCCCCCACCGAGGCAGGGTGACCCAAAAAAAAATGAAAACCCCAAAAAGAAAATATTTTTCATCCTCATTCAACATTTTCACCAACCTAAACACATTACACTGCTTTTTCCCGGGGTGCTCAAATAAAACAGTTTAGAAGAAAATTTACGTAAAAAGGATACACAACATACCCCCCAAAAATTTCCAATACCCCAAAACCCCCTTCCTTTTAAAGTGCGGGCATTGTACTTCCCTTTTCCCCGGGACTAAAGGGCCCGACAATAAGAAAAAAAACCCGTTTCCCCTAAACCCCTTTTCACAAATATTCCCCCTGCTCACACCCCCAACAGATCGTCAGGCCCCCAAGTATCATTCGTCCTCCATTCCCCCCCCATCTAACACGCTCATGAAACCTTCTGGAAGTCCAAGCCCCTCCCCCAAAAAAACCCCTTTACGCCCCCTCTTTCCAACCCTTTGGGAGGACGACCCTCTACCCCTTTTTTCCCTTCCCCTATAATTTAAAATGTTTTCCCATGTCATTCTACTTTGATCCATTCACTCTAAAATGCCCAAACCACCTTCCAACAACCCCTCTTTTTTGCCCCCCCTGACAAAATCCCTTTTATTAACTCCAAACCCCTCTCCAAAATTTCCACATTTCCAAATTTTTTCTGCAAAATATTTACACCACACTTTGGGCCCTTTAGAAAAGGAAACATCTCCACTGTTTTCCAAACCGTCTCCTCGCTGCTCCCTTTACCACCCAAGCTTTCCACATCCTATAAAAAGTCTGGTACAAACTAAACTTTCATACAAATTCCCCCTTCTTTCCCTCCAAGATAACTTTTTTTTTGACTCCACATATACCTCAACGCCCCAACTCCCCCCTTTTTTCCCTCATCAATTCTTGATTAACCTCATCCTTCAAAAATCCATCCCGACACCAACCCCCAAGTATCAAAACATTCACTTTTTTCCCCATACTCCCCCACCCCAAATTTGATACCCAATTTTTTTTTATCTAAATCATTTGATACCCCCCATCACCTTACCCCTTTTTTCTATGTTCACTTTTAAAACTTTCTCCCTTTACACACATTCTCAAACTCATCCACTAACCTTTCCCAATTTTTTTTTTAGAATCCCCCAAACCCCAAAAGAATCATCAGCAAAAAGAACTGTGAAATTTTCCCTTTTTTGAATTTGATTCCCCCTAATTTAATCCCCCCCCCTCCCGACACCCTAGCATTTACTTCTTTTTTCAACCCCATCTATAAAATAATAAATTAAAAAAACCTGGGGACATTTAAAATCCCTTTTTAAACCTACTTTTAACCCGGGAAATAGTCCCCCCCTCTTCTACACAAACCCCAACCTGAGCGTCCCCTATCCCCCTAAAAACTCTTTTTACAGCATTTTTTACTTACCACCATTCCATAAACTTTCAAAAATCCCGCCACAATTTTTCTCCTCTATCCACTCTATCATATGCCCTTTTTTAAATCCATAAAAAACAATAAAAACTTCCCCACCCTTTTTCTAAATACTGTTCACAAAATATGTTTCAAAGTAAACACTTATCTACACAAAACCCCCCACCCACTCGGGAAAACCCCCTTCTCATCCGCAATTCTACATTCTGTCTTACCTCAATTCTTTCAATTATAACCCCTAACCGTATACTTTTTTCCCGGTAACTCAGTAAAATTTTTTCCTCTAAAATTTTTAAAAATCTCTTTTTGTCCCCTTTCCCCCTTTTTAAAAAAAGGAAATTAAAACGCTCCCCCTCCCCCAATCCCTAGGTAAACCCTTTCCCCCCTTTTCCTACATTTTTTAAAAAAAAAAAGTACCCAAACCCCTCCAACACTAAACCCCCCCTGCTTTTAAAATTTCGTCATGATCCCATATATAATTTTAAAATTATAATTATAAAATAAATAAATATATAATATTATATTATAAAATTGGGGGAAAAATAATAATTTTTTTTTTATTGAAAATTGTAGGGGAGGGAACCTCGCCCCCACCCCATAGAAAATGGCCGTGATTCAGTTCCCCGGGATGGGGGGAAAAAATGTGCGTGTTTCCTTACATCTACTGTCCCTTTCACCTGGAAAATACGAGGAACCTGGGTGGGGCCCCCAAAAAAGACAGACATTTATCAATGATGCCCCTGACTTTTCTGGATTTTCCTTGGTGAAATAACCTTCCCCCCGGGGAAAAAAACGGGAAAAAAAATTTCCATCTCAAATGTATTTTTCAAAGAAAGCCCTTTTAATATTTTATTTTTCCCTAAATTGTGTATCACTTTCTTTTTGATAATTGTTTCAGAAAACTTAAAATTTTTGGGGACACTTAAAGTTTTGTATTTTCAGGGGTATCATGAAGAAAATTTATATATTTTATTTTTTTTATTTAGTAATTTTTTGCATACAACAGAGGTACAAAAAAATACAGGAAGAGCAGCATTTCCAAAACCACTTTTAAAAAATAGCCCTTACGGGCGGCTTAAAATTAAAATTTAAAATTAAACTAAAACAATTTATGAAATCTGAAAAACCCTTTTTAAAAAAAGATAACTATAAAACACAAAAGGGGTATTAAAAAAGACAGGTTTATATGGTGTATGCTTTTCTGACAACATTCCCAAAGGAGTATTCTGTTTGGTAGTGTATTTAAAAAATAACCAAAAGTTAAATTGGGTCCCCAGGTTTAACATTTGGTGATGTTAAAAGTGATAACTTTTGGATTTCAATTTTTTAAGGTTCAGTTTTTCATAATTTTTTTTGGTTTTTGAGGGGTAAATGATCTTTGAAAGAGACTTGAAAAAAATAAACAGGTTTTTTGTTCTTTTTAAAATTTTCAGGTAATGATTTCCAGATTTTTAGGGCCTTTTAGTGCATTTTAGTTTTTGCATAGTTGAGATGGACAGAGGAAATCAAAGAGTGACTGTGCCTTGTTTTTAGGCCCTGTTTTCTGTTGGGTTGGGGAAGGAGAATTTTTTAAAGGGGGGTTTTAAAATCAAGTTAAGTGTTCTAAAAAAGTAAAAGGTGCAGAAAAAGTAAGGATTTTTTTTTGGTTTAGTAGGTTTATTTTTTGAAAAATTTTGGAGTGTGGGTGCCTGTAGTGAGAATTTGTTATCATTTTCTAAAATGGGAAAAACCCTTTTTTTTTTTGGGGAATTATTTGGGCGAGATGGTTTTGTTTTTTTTGAGCCCCAAGCACAAAATTCCTAGGGAATAGGGGTAAATAAAAAAGGGAAAATGATAAAGGGCCCCGGAGGGGTGACGTGGCCCCAAAAACCTATCTTCGATAGTAAAAGCCTACAGTCTTTTGGGAAATTTTTTTTTAGAAAATTTTTTGTATATGTGAAAGAAATTTTTGGGCTATTTTCAAGGTGGGGTTCCTAAAATTTTCCCCTCTGTTAACTTTTGTATAGGTGATCTGTTTATCGTTTTGTTAAGAGGTACATCTGGGAGCCTGTTACCCCAAAAAGAATGAAATAGGTTTTGTCAATGTTAGGTAAGTTTGTTAGTCCCATCCAGTAGATATTTTCTTAAATTTGGGGTTTTACAGTAAAAGGCACGGACGGGCTCGGGTGAGAGAAGACGTAAGTTTTGTCATCCTTTCAAAAAGTGTGGGTTTGGGGTAATTGCGAAGCATTTTGGGAGGGCATTTTGTATGGAAAAAAGAGAAAAGGGGCCAAAAGGGCACTTCCTTGGGACACCAACTGTAATTTGGGGAGCGGGAAAAGCTTGCCCCAAATTTTCGTACACAATTGGCTTCTGTTCTGAGGTAAGACTTGAGGAAGTTGAGGGAGTGCCCCTTATACCAAAGTGTGACAATTTTAAAAATGGGGCAAGTCATGGGGCAACCGTAAAACAAAAGCTTTACGTAAGTCCGTGAAATCCCCCGTGGGGGCTTCTTTTTTCTCTATTTCAAGTAATATGTTCCCACAGTGTATAATAACATCATTAAAAATTTTTAAAATTTTGGGCCCGAATCCAAATTTGGGAGGGGGTTTAGAAAGTTTTTGGGGGATGGGGTGGGGTAGATTCGTTTTTGAATTAAATTTTTTAAGATTTTTGAAGAGGGTTTAAATTGGAAATTGGCCTATAAATTTTTTAACCTGGTCTCCTCCTTTTTGGATCGGGGTGACCCTTGCTAATTTTTTAGAGCTGTAGGGAAGGTGGGGGAACAATGGATTTGTTAAAGAGTGTTGCAATGAATTTTTGATAGTAATGTACACTTTTTTTTTTATAAAAAGGGGGGGTTTAAAGGGAAATTTTAAAACTCCCTGCCTTGTTTTTTTGTGCGTTTAAAAATGGGGGACTTCGTATGGGGGTTAAATCGGAAAGGAACATTTTGTTCGGGGAGTTGCCAAAGGGGTCATTTTGGGGGGGTAAACTGAGCTTTGGGGTTTTAATGGCAAGGTTTTGGTCCTATAGGGAGAAAAAACATTGAGGGCGGTTTTTCCCGTTTTTTTTTTGGGGGAGTTGGGGGGTTTATCTATTTTGGGTAATTTTAAATTTTGCTATTCGGATATCTATTTTGTTTTCCCGAATTTCGAAAAGGGTTTTTAGGTTTTTTTTATATCCCTTTGTAAGTTTGGGTAATCTTTTTCTCAAATACAAATTTTTTTCCCTTCTTATTTAGGCTTGGTTTGGGAAAAAGACGAGTAACGTTTTGGTTTTTGGTTCCCCTGGTTATGTGAACCCCTTTTAAAACGTTTTTCATATCGGTGTTTTTTATTTATGGATTTTTTGAATTCTGGGGGTTTTTGCCAGGGAAATGTTTAGGGCTCTTAAGGGTGTCACTGTTTAGTTTTTTTTTAGACAGTGCTTGAAATTAAAGGGATTTGGGGCCCCTTTTTTTGGGAAAAATTTTTAAAAAATTCGTCAAAATTCCCGTATAGATTTCCCAGCTCAGGTGCCATCCCAAAGTTTGTTTCTGCTGTTGTGAATTATATTTAGATATAGAAGGGAAAATAGGTAGACAGCAACCACCCAGGAAGGTACCCCCGCCCCGCCAAGTGAGTGTAAAAAAAGGAAACCTGTAATTTTTTTACAGGGTGGTAGGAAAGCTGGTCCTTTTTTTCTGCTCATAAACAGCAAGATTTAAAAATTAACTAAAGCTGAAAAGACGGTCTAGCATCTTGATGATAGCAAACATAAGTTTCCTTTTTTCCCTTTCCCTTACGCCACCCCTTGGGAAAAGTTAAAAAATAAAACGCTGAAAATGAATGCAAGTATGTATTCCCTTTTTATATTATTTTTCAAAGACTTTTCATGGCAAGAAATTTTTAAAACTTGTTTCTTTTGTCTTTTAAGTTTGTCTAAAAGAAAAGTGGCCAGTTTCTCCAAAGTAAAATTGGGGACACATGAAAGGGAGGGGAAAAGGGGAGACTTCGGGAAACATTATTTGGGAGGAGAAAATACAAACTAAAAATTTTTCAAAGAATTAGTTTGGGGGAAAAAAAGTTTGATTTCCCAAGAAACGATTTAGGAGACGGGGAAAAATTAAAAAAAGGGAAAGAGCAGGAGATTTCACAAAAGTAGAGAGTTTGGGAGAGAAGAAAGTCAGTTTAGCATGTGAGTAGTTTTTGAAATCAGAATGGTAGCCAAGGAGAGAGAAAGAACTACGAATAGTGGTAATTTCTGAGTCAAGGAACTGAGGGTCACAAATGCCGAGGAGACGGAGAAAGAGAGAAATAAGAACACTTTTCTCGACATAAGGAACGTGGTATGAAAATTAGTGAATGTACATACCACTTTGAAGAATGAGACACTTATGCAACATATTGGAATCTTTACTGAGGAAACGTTTCGCCACACAGTGGCTTCATCAGTCCAGTACAAAGAAGAACGGTGTCAAGAGAGGAGGAGTTTGAGGTAATCAGTCCCTCAGCCTGAACACGTAGAGTTCAGGCTGAGGGACTATTTACCCTCAGCTCCTTTCTGTACACCGTTCTTCTTTGTATTGGACTGATAAAGCCACTATGTGGCGAAACGTTTTCTCAATTAAGATTTCCATATACTGCGTAAGTGTCTCATTCTTCAACATGTTTGTTTTCTGAACCATTTATCACACATGCCACTCTGCATAGACCTACAATAAACCGAAAAGGAAAAAGCTGTAGCCGAGTGATGGACACGTGTGATGTAGTTTAGCTGGGCTTCTGAGGTCTCTGGGGAGACCTAATTTAACCAATTATATGATCACACCTGCCTTGGCAAATGTCGGGTAGCCATGCCCACGTCTGAGATCTTTTGTTCTTGACGGCGTCAGACCTAGGCATCAGGTCGTACACGTGGTTGTGGGGTGTGCTTGGACCACCATATAAGCTCAAGGAACAGCTGAGCAGAGGAGATTCGTGCGGAGCTCTGGCCTGGGTGCAGAGCTCTGAGCAGAGAGGAGCTGCTGCTGGGGTGCAGGGCTCGGGAGAAGGCTGCTGAAGTCTCTGGAGGAGACTGTTGGAGGCATTGGGCAGAGTACTGGCTTGGAGCAGTACTCGTGCTGTGTAGGTCTTGTGACCTGTGACTTAGTTCCTGTGGTGAACTGTCCTCTGAACCATATTGTAAGTTATATTCTGTTTCGTCTAGTTGATTGTATTCCCTGTCTCACTATTTATATGTACCACCCCATTTATCTAAACCCCAATAATGTTCTCCTGTTCCCAAATATATTATTGTACAAGTACTTAATAATAAACTGTGTTTGAGTAGAGTAGTAATATTCACTGTCCCCGTTATTTACTCATTTATTTTTATTTCAAGTAGTGAGAGGGTGAGTAATGTGGTGAGTAGAGTAATGAGGTGAAGATGTAGTCACCAGTGACCTCACATTACCGACCTCCGCACTCATCTCTCCTAGCCAATACCCTGCCTACTCCCTGCCTACTGACTCGCTTACTCCCATATTCCCCGATTATGCTGACGTTCCAATACCCCCACTACATGACACACGCACATAAATGAAAGGAAGCGAAGAGTTAGATTCCCATTCAGCTTAGAACTTGATAAGACAATAACAACATAAGAAGGAACACTGCTGCAGGCAGTGCTGCAGGCAGTACTTCTGTTTATTAACATCCCCATTCAAGGCAGGTGAAATTGCAGATCTAGAGAATGTACAGAGAACCTTTACTGCACGTATAAGTTCCATCAAACACCTTAACTACTGGGAATGCTTGGAAGCACTTGACTTGTACTCACTGGAGCGCAGGCGAGAGAGATATATCATAATCTACACCTGGAAGATTCTGGAGGGACTGGTCCCTAACCTGCACACAGAAATCACTCCCTACGAAAGCAAAAGATTTGGCAGACGATGTAACATAAAAGTAGGGGAGCCACTGGTACACTAAGAGAAAACACAGTAAGTGTCCGGGGCCCAAGACTGTTCAACAGCCTCCCACCAACCATAAGGGTCATTACCAATAAACCCCTGGTTGTCTTCAAGAGGGAGCTGGACAGATACCTAAAGTCAGTGCTGGATCAGCCGGGATATGGTTCGTACGTTGGACTACGTGCGCCCAGCAGTAACAGCCTCGTTGAACAGGCCCTGATCCACCGGGAGGCCTGGTCATGGACCGGGCCGAGGGAGCGTTGATCTCCAGAATGCCCTCCAGGTAGACTCCAGGTAGGTAGGCCTACCGGCCCATGCGAGGCAGGTCCAAGTCTCCTACCGACTTAAGCCAATGACCTAACCTAGTCACGTCAGGTCACATTCACTTAAGCAAGGAGCACCGCATCAGACATAGTGGAAATAATGGAATAAAATACCGACACGAAGGAAAAATAAACAGAAACAGTATAATGTGATCCTTTATTGGCATCGTTTCGCCCACACAGTGAGCTTTATGAAGTCACAAACAGATCTGCCTGGGTGAAAGGTACCTGGGTATTTATAGGATTGAGTCAGGTGGAGAATGCTCGGAAGATTGTCACATGTAGGTTCAGATCCAACCTACCGAGCATTCTCCACCTGACTCCATCCTATAAATACTCACGTACCTTTCACCCAAGCAGATCTGTTTGTGACTTGATAAAGCTCACTGTGTGGGCGAAACGTTGTCAATAAAGAATCATATTTCTTGCTTCTGTGTTTATTTTTCCATCAGACCTAGTAGCACAAGCTAGTCAGGTCCAACTCACACCCACCCAAACCCACTCATGTATTTAACTAACCTAATTTTAAAACTACACAAGGTTTTACCTTCTATGACGGTACTCAGGAGTTTGTTCCACCCATCCACAACTCTATTTCCAAAGCAGTGCTTTCCTATATCCTTCCTGAATCTGAATTTTTCCAACTTAAAACCATTGTGAGAGTCCTTCAGGCCCAATTT
>NC_069464.1:31921199-31938946 GCF_026875155.1 Cherax quadricarinatus | reverse complement strand
TGTAATTCTTTTAAAAGATATGTATGGATCCTCCCTCCCTCTTCACTCTCCAGATTGTTCCACTTCCTGTGTGTGTGTGTACTCACTTGTTTGTGGTTGCAAGTCGAGTCACCAACTCGTGGCTCTCCTATTTACTGGTCGTTACTAGGTCCACTCTGCGCTAAGAGGCATGTATGGATCCTGCTTCCATTACATCTCTCCAGATAAAATATTGCTGCTCTCGCCAGGGCTCGAACTGGGACCTTCTGCGTGTAAAGCAGACGTGATAACCAACTACACTACGAGAGCGTATGTATGTGTGTACTCACCTGTATGTACTCACCTATATGTGGTTGCAGTGGTCGTATCATAGCTCCTGACCCCGCTTCTCCGCAAGTCGCTACTAGGTCACTCTCCCCCAGCTCCAAGAGCCTTATCATACTTCTTCTTAAAGCTATGTATAGATCTTGCCTCCACTACTTAATTCTCTAGATTGTTCCACTTCCTGACAACTCTACGGCTAAGGAAATATTTCCTAACATCCCTATGACTCATCTGAGTTTTCAACTTTCAGTTGTGGCCCCTTGTTCCCGTGTCCCATCTCTGAAACATTCTAGCCCTGTCCACCTTGTCAATTCCTTTCAGTATTTCATACGTCGTTATCATGTCCTCCTTTCCCTCCTATCCTCTGGTGTCATCAGGTTGAGTTCCCTTAACCTGTCCTCGTAGGGCATACCCCTCAGCTCCGGGACTAGTCTTTGTTGCAAACTTTCGCACTTTCTCCAATTTCTTGACGTGTTTGCCCAGGTATGGGTTCCATACTGGTTCTGCATACTCCAATATGGGTCTGAGTACACAGTGTACAGTGTTATGAATGATCTTTACTTAGATGTCGAAATGCTATTTTCAGGTTTGCAAGGCGCCCATATGCTGCAGCGGTTATTTGATTGATATGCGTTTAAGGGGACTTGCTCGATATAGTGCTTACCTCAAGATCCTTTTCCTTAATTAAGGGAGGTTTGCAGCCTTGATCCCCTAGCCTGTACTCTGTCTGCAGTCTTCTTTATCCTGCCCCAAGCTTCATAACTTTGTACTTGTTGGGGTTAAACTCCAGGAGCCATTTGTCAGACGATGCTTGCATTCTGTCCATATCCCCTTGTAATCTTACCTGATACTCGTTCACTTGTATTCTCCTCATTAGTTTCACATCATCGGCGAACAGGGACACCTCTGAAACTATTCCTTCCATCATATCATTCACATATACAGAAACACCACCGGACCTAGGACTGATCCTTGTGGACCCCCACTCGACACATGGGCCCACTCTGACACCTCATCACGTACCATCACTAGTTGTTTCTTTCCTGTCAGGTATTCCCTGATCCATTGCAATACTTTCCCTACTATTCCTGCCTGCTCCTCTAGTTTTTGAACCGGTGTCTTGTGTGGTGCTGTGTCGAAAGCCTTCTTACAGTCCAAGAATATGCAATCTACCCATCCTTTTCTCTCCTGTCTTATTTCTGTTACCTAGTCGTAGAACTCAAGTAGATTTATTACCCAGGATTTCCCAACCCTGAAGCTGTGTGTTGTTATGTATGGGCACAACCCTTTCTATGTGCTTCACCACTCTTCTCTGGATAATCTTCTCCATGACTTTACATACTATACATGTCAGTGACACTGGCCTGCAGGTTAACGCTGCTTGTCTGTCTTCTTTCTTAAAAACTGGAACTACATTTGCTGTCTTCCACACCTTAGGCAGTTGCCCTGTTTCGACAGATTTAATTGAAGATTGCTGCTCTGCTAGCGGCACACACATTCTGTTCCTCTCTCAGATCCATGGAGAGATTTTATCTGGGCCAGTCGCCTTCGAGGTGTGTGTGTGTGTGTGTGTGTGTGTGTGTGTGTGTGTGTGTGTACTCACTAATTGTACTCATCTAATTGTAGTTGCAGGGTCGAAACTCGGCTCCTGGCCCCGCCTCTTCACATAACGCTACTAGGTCCCCTCTCTCTCCCTGCTCCATGAGCTTTGTCATACCTCGTCAGCTATGCATGGTTCCTGCCTCCACTACATCACTCGCCAGATTGTTCACTTCCTGACGGACTCTATGAATGAAGAAATATTTCCTAACATCCTGTGACTCATCTGAGTCTTCAACTTCCAAGAGTGACCCTTTGTTTCTGTGTCCCCTCTCTGGAACATCTTGTCTCTGTCCACCTTGTCTATTACACGCAGTATTTTGTATGCCGTTATCATGTCTCCCCTAACCCTCCTGTCCTCCAGTGTCCTCAGGCCGATTTCCCTTAACCTTTCTTCGTAAGACATTCCCCTTAGCTCTGGAACTAACCTTGTCGCAAACCTTTGCACTTTCACTAATTTCTTAATGTCCTTGACCCGGTGCGGGTTCCAAACTGGTGCTGCATACTCCAGTATGGGCCTGACGTACACGGTGTACAGTGTCTTGAAAGATTCCTTACTTAGGTATCGGAACGCTAATCTCAGGTTTTCCAGGTGCCCATATGCCGCAGCAGTTATCTGGTTGATGTGTGCTTCCGGAGACGTGCTCGGTGTTATACTGACTCCAAGATATTTCTCCTTGAGTGAGGTTTGCAGTCGTTGGCTACCTAGCCTATACTCTGTCTGCGGTCTTCTTTGCCCTTTACCGATCTTCATGACTTTGCATTTGGCAGTATTGAATTCGAGAAGCCAGTTACTGGACCACGTGTCTAGCCTGTCCAGGTCTCTTTGAAGGCCTGCCTGATCCTCATCTGATTTAATTCTCCTCATTAACTTCATATCATCTGTGAACAGGGACACCTCTGAGTCTATCCCTTCCATAAGATAAGATTTCATTCGGATTTTTAACCCCGGAGGGTGGGCCACCCAGGATAACCCAAGAAAGTCAGTGCGTCGTCGAGGACTGTCTAACTTATTTCCATTGGGATCCTCAAATCTTGTCCCCCAGGATACGACCCACACCAGTCGACTGACACCCAGGTACCTATTTGCTGCTAGGTTAACAGGACGACAGATGTAAGGAAACGTGTTGAAATGTTTTCACCCGCCGGGAATTGAACCCGGGCTCTCCATTTGTGAAGTGGGAGCTTTAGCCACCAGGCCACTGGTCCTAGGACCGACCCCTGTGGGACCCCGCTCGTCACAGGTGCCCACTCATCCCGTACCATGACTCGTTGTTGCCTCCATGTCAGATATTCTCTGATCCATTGCAGTGCTCTTCCTGTTATACGTGCCTGATCCTCTAGTTTCTGCACTAGTCGCTTGTGAGGAACTGTGTTGAAGGCCTTCTTGCAGTCCAAGAAAATGCGATCAACCCACCCCTCTCTCTCGTGTCGCATTTCTGTAACTTTGTCATAAAACTCCAGAAGGTTTGTGACACAGGATTTGCCTTCCATGAATCCGTGCTGGTTATCGTTTATAATCTTGTTCCATTCCAGGTGCTCCACCACTCTCCTCCTGATGATCTTCTCCATGACTTTGCAAACTAGACAGGTCAGTGACACTGGTCTGTAATTTAGTGCCTCTTTTGTCTCCTTTTTCAAAAATGGGAACTACATTTGCGGTTTTCCATACCTCAGGTAGTTGCCCAGTTTCAAGGGATGTGTTGAAGATTGTGGTTAATGGCACACACAGCATATCTGCTCCCTCCCCTGAGGACCCACGGGGAGATGTTGTCCGGTCCCATTGCCTTTGAGGTATCAAGGTCACTTAGCAGCTTCTTCACCTCCTCCTCAGATGTGTACATATCTTCCAGCACCTGTTGGTCTTTTCCCTGTAGGTGTCCCCCTCTGTCGTGTCTTCCCAGAGTCCTTCCTGTCTCCACTGTGAATACTTCCTTAAATCTCCTGTTGAGCTCCTCGCATACCTCTTGATCGTTTCTTGTGAGTTCCCCACCTCCTTTCCTCAGCCTGATCACCTGGTCTTTGACTGTCGTCTTTCTCCTAATGTGGCTAAACAGCAGTTTCGGGTCAAACTTGGCTTTCGATGCTATGTCATTTTCGTACTGTCGCTGGGCCTCCCTCCTTATCTGTGCATATTCGTTTCTGGCTCTTCGACTGATCTCCTTGTTTTCCTGGGTCCTTTGCCTTCTATACCTCTTCCATTCTCTAATGCACTTAGTTTTTGCCTCCCTGCAATTTTGGGTGAACCAAGGATTCGCTTTGGTCTTCCCATTGTTTCTGTTGCCCTTGGGAACAAACCTTTCCTCTGCTTCCTTGCATTTTGTTGTTACATACTCCATCATTTCGTTTACTGCCTTTCCTACCATTTCTCTGTCCCACTGCACCTCCCGCAGGAAGTTCCTCATACCTATGTAGTCCCTCCTTTTATAGTTTGGCTTTTCCCATTCGACTCCTGTTACCCTCTCCACCTGTAACTACTATGTAATCAAAACTAAGGACTACGTGGTCACTAGCTCCAAGGGGCCTCTCATATATGATGCCATCGATGTCTGAGCTACTCAGGGTGAACACAAGGTTCAATTTTGCTGGCTCATCCTCCCCTCGCTCTCTGGTAGTGTACCTGATGTGTTGATGCATGAGATTTTCCAGTACCACATCCATCATCTTGGCTCTCCATGTTTCGAGGCCCCCATATGTGCATGTGTGTGTGTGTGTGTGTGTGTGTGTGTGTGTGTGTGTGTGTGTGTGTGTGTGTGTGTGTGTGTGTGTGTGTGCTCACCTAATTGTGGATGCAGGGGTCGATACACAGCTCCTGGCCCCGCCTCTTCACTGATTGCTACTGGGTCCTCTCTCTCTCTCTCTCTCTCTCTCTCTCTCTCTCTCTCTCTCTCTCTCTCTCTCTCTCCTTCCAGAACTTTGTCATACCTCGTCTTAAAGCTATGTATGGTTCCTGCCTCCACTACATCACTTGTTAGACTATTCCACTTCCTGACGACTCTATGGCTGAAGAAATACTTCCTAACATCCCTATGACTCGTCTGAGTCTTCTGCTTCCAATTGTGACCCCTTGTTTCTGTGTCCCCTCTCTGGAACAACCTGTCTCTGTCTACCTTATCTATTCCACGCAGTATTTTGTATGTCGTTATCATGCCTCCCCTGACCCGCCTGTCCTCCAATGTCGTCAGTCCGATTTCCCTCAACCTTTCTTCGTAGGACATACCCCTGAGCTCCGGAACTAGCCTTGTTGCAAACCTTTGCACTTTCTCGAATTTCTTGACGTGTTTGCCCAAGTGTGGGTTCCAAACTGGAGCTGCATACTCCAGTATGGGCCTGATGTACACAGTGTACAGTGTCTTGAACGATTCCTTACTAAGGTATCGGAATGCTATTCTCAGGTTTGTCAGGCGCCCGTATGCTGCAGCAGTTATCCGGTTGATGTGTGCCTCCGGAGACATGCTCGGTGTTATGGTCACCCGAAGATCTTTCTCCTTGAGCGAGGTTTGCAGTCCTAGGCCACCTAGTCTATACTCTGTCTGTGGTCTTCTTTGCCCTTCTCCGATCTTCATGAGTTTGCACTTGGCATGGTTGAATTCAAGAAGCCAGTTGCTGGACCACGTGTCCAGCCTGTCCAGGTCTCTTTGAAGTCCTGCCTGGTCTTCATTTGATTTAATTCTCCTCATTAACTTCACATCATCTGTGAACAGGGACATCTCTGAGTCTATCCCTTCCGTCATGTCATTCACATATACCAGAAATAGCACTGGTCCTAGGGCCGACCCCTGTGGGACCCCGCTCGTCACAGGTGCCCACTGTGGTACCTCATCCTGTACCATGACTCGTTGTTGCCTCCCTGTCAGGTATTCTCTGATCCATTGCAGTGCCCTTCCTGTTATACGTGCCTGATCCTCTAGTTTCTGCACTAGTCTCTTGTGGGGAACTGTGTCGAAGGCCTTCTTGCAGCCAAGAAAATGCAATCAACCCACCCCTCTCTCTCGTGTCGCACTTCTGTAACTTTGTCATAGAACTCCAGAAGGTCTGTGACACAGAATTTGCCTTCCATGAATCCGTGCTGGTTATTGTTTAGAATCTTGTTCTGTTCCAGGTGCTCCACCACTCTCCTCCTGATAATCTTCTCCATGACTTTGTATACTATACAGGTCAGTGACACTGGTCTGTAATTTAGTGCCTCTTTTGTCTCCTTTTTTAAAAATGGGAACTGCATTTGCGGTCTTCCATACCTCAGGTAGTTGCTCAGTTTCAAGGGATGTGTTGAAGATTGTTGTTAATGGCACACACAGTATATCTGCTCCCTCCCTGAAGACCCACGGGGAGATGTTGTCCGGTCCCATTGTCTTTGAGGTATCAAGGTCACTTAGCAGCTTCTTCACCTCCTCCTCAGTTGTGTACATATCTTCCAGCACCTGTTGGTCTATTCCCTGTAGGTGTCCCCCTCTGCCCTGTCTTCCCAGAGTCCTTCCTGTCTCCACTGTGAATACTTCCTTAGATCTCCTGTTGAGCTCCTCGCATACCTCTTGGTCGTTTCTTGTGAGTTCTGAGTTCCCCACCTTCTTTCCACAGCCTGATCACCTGGTCTTTGACTGTCGTCTTTCGTACTATCGCTGGGCCTCCCTCCTTATCTGTGCATATTGGGTGTGTGTATGTGTGTGTGTGTGTGTGTGTGTGTGTGTGTGTGTGTGTACTCACCTATTTGTACTCACCTATTTGTGGTTGCAGGGGTCGAGTCTTAGCTCCTGGTCCCGCCTCTTCACCGGTTGCTACTGGGCCCTCTCTCTCCCCGCTCCATGAGCTTTATCAAACCTCGTCTTAAAACTGTGTATGGTTCCTGCCTCCACTACGTCATTTTCTAGGCTATTCCACTGCCTTACAACTCTATGACTGAAGAAATACTTCCTACTATCTCTCTGACTCATTTGTGTCTTCAACTTCCAATTGTGGCCTCTTGTTTCTGTGTCCCCTCCCTGGAACATCCTGTCTTTGTCCACCTTGTCTATTCCACGCAGTATTTTATATGTCGTTATCATGTCTCCCCTGACCCTCCTGTCCTCCAGTGTCGTCAGGCCGATTTCCCTTAATCTTTCTTCATAGGACATTCCCCTTAGCTCTGGAACTAACCTTGTCGCAAACCTTTGTACTTTCTCTAGTTTCTTGACGTGCTTTATCAAGTGCGGGTTCCAAACAGGTGCTGCATACTCCAGTATAGGCCTGACATACACGGTGTACAGTGTCTTGAATGATTCCTTACTAAGGTATCGGAATGCTGTTCTCAGGTTTGCCAGGCGCCCATATGCTGCAGCAGATATCTGATTGATGTGTGCTTCCGGAGACATGCTCGGTGTTATACTCACCCCGTGTGTGTGTGTGTGTGTGTGTGTGTGTGTGTGTGTGTGTGTGGTGTGTGTGTGTGTGTGTGTGTGTGTGTGTGTGTGTGTGTGAAACGCCTCATATGTTATGTAATATAACAGGAAAATTTTACGTAATTGGTATCGGGTGTATGCAACTCTTGATCTAACCTTGTAAAATGTCATATGGATCAAGGACACGATTGCACTTAATTTTGATGAGAAAAAATGTATTGCCTCTACAAGTACACGACGTTGATCATCTGTTTACATTAAGAGACTGTAGGACACCCTGGGCTGCATATGTAGAAGATTATTTTGCCCTTGTACAGTATCCTTGCTGAAGGATGTGCTACAAGACTAATAGTTAGCAACAGGTTGAAATATGTTTAGCGTGTTGACTTGCATATATCTGAGTGGAATCTCGCAATACTAAGGAAGTAAACTGTCGCTTCTGGAATCCAGACACGACTATTATTATAGACACGGAGAAACACTAAATCCGTAAGGTTCATACAGTGCCTGGGAAATGGGAGATAACCAGGTTTGATCTGAGGAAGGAAACGGTAGCACCAATTTGTTTAGAAATCCCAGGATGAACAAGAAACCCATACCGGTAGTTTACCAGACTTCCTTTTGTAATTCCAGCATACAGTGATGAAATTTGTGGAAAATATTTTAACTTTCCGAAGCTATAGTGCCTAATAGGTGTTTAATGTGTTGATTTGGGTCAAAAATGTATTTGAAAATGGAATAGAACCAACAAGGTTCCCTCTGCGCCTGCGCGGATGTGCAGGGAGACAGGTCAAGATGGGGCATCAGGGAGCGGGAGTTTTTTGAATGAATTTAAAAGGGGTTTGTAAAAAACCTTGGGCCCCAGAAAATTGGCGTTCACGGGGGCCTAAGGATTAATATAGGCCCATTTTTCAAAAATGGGAAAAGTGTCGTAACTGTTCCTGGGAAGAGTGGGGGAAAGGGTGTTTTATGGGACCACCGTAAAAAAAGTGGAAAAAAAGGGGAAATTTAATGGGGGCCCGGGGGTAAACTGGTGCCCGCCAGGGAAAGTTTTCCGGGGGAAAATACCTGGGGTTTTTAAATCCCCCACTCATGGGTTCCTCAAGATCTTGAGGGAGTGGCCTCTAATGTGTTAAAAAATTTTTTGAGACAAAAAAACCCAACTTTAATTTGGGAAAATGAAAATAAATGAAAAAACACAAAGAAAAGAGAATGCGTGAATAAAAAATTCCCCTTTGGGCCCCGATTGAAAAAACGTTAGCCCTCGTTTTTCCCCTGCCCGGGGAAAGTGAAGTTTTTTTGGAGCCCACGCCCTTCAAAACCGGGCCCAAACCAATGGAAAATTTTCGTCCTGCTGGAATAAGAACCGTGGGGGTTTGACGGACATCGAAATAGTTTGGTGAAGGAGGAAAAAAGGGAGCATCAATCACCCACTTTAATTAACCCTTCTATTTAGCCGGGGTTTTTTGAAACGGGCCCCAAATAGGTATTTGTAATCGGATGGGTTTAAAGGTGTTTTCAGCTAAAACAATTTAACCACCAAAAATATCGGGTAAGTGGGGGGAAATTATTCAAGCGCTCTTAATGGTGTTTAATCCAAATTAATCCAGGACCTCAAATATTTGCAGAGGAAAAACAGACAGAAAAAATGACGGAAAAATTGACGGCTAGTAGCTGGGAAGAAAACCTTTAACCCTCCATATTAATGCATACATGGGTCAATGTGAGAAAATACAGCCATTATTCTTAAAAACCACAAACCCCCGGGTGCATACACTGTACTAAAGTACGCTAAAAAACCAAAAAAGGGCCCCTTATGAAAAAAAGTGTAAGGGGTGGGTGCATATGGTTTTTATGTAAAATTTAAATAGCAACGGTGCCAGAATTCATTTTGTGTGAAAACAAATGAAATTTGGCACATTTTACCCTTTAGCAGTAAAGGACATTGATTTACCAAATTTTTTAATAAAAAAACCCCCATTGCCATATATTATGATTATGATTTTTTTAAATTTTAAAACGGGCCCCCTTCATTTTAAATTCAATCAATGCAAGATCACTTTTTCCCAAAATTTTGGCAGAGATTGGGATTCTAGCAAAAAAAATTGGGGCGGCTTATAACCATCTCTGAATTTTGGTTGGTGATAGGGTAACTAAACACGGGGTCAAAATAATGGTTTACAATATAAAACGTTTAGATAGGAACAAAAGGGGTGGGGGAGAAATTGCCTACTTTAAAAAATGACTTAGCTTACAACCCAAGACCTGATTTAAATAAAAAAAAACTGGAGATTCTAGGGTTTTTGAAGTGCGGGTTCCAAAACCCAAAACCCCAAATTTTGGGTGGGAACTATTTCCCCGCCCCCCAAACCCAGGACCTTTTTTAAAGACTTTTCCGGGGGGGCCCCCCCCCTTTGCCGGATTTTAAAAACCCCAAGTGGCGAGACAATAATACTGGGGACTTTAATATCGGGTTTTTCAGCAGCAAAAAAACGGGCTTTTGCAAAATTTAAAAGAAAATTTTAAGGGAAATTAAATAGTTACACCAACAATTAATACTCCCCCCCCGGATCAAAACATTTCTCAGCCCCCCTAATTGCCCACAAAATTTTTGTAACCGCTCGAAACCCATTAGTCAGCCAGGCTCATTACCACGGGTCTTAGGGGATCTTTCCCATCTTTTAAACCCGACCAGGAAAATAACTAGGGGTTTTAAGGATAGGCCTACACGGGACAATAAAAATAGGTCAACTAGAAACTACTTTAAAGAAACACTGGAAAAAGGGCAACAAAATTTTGGGACTGGGCCCAGAGAAAAAAATTTCCCACGGACGAAAAACGATGCCTGGGAAAAATTAAAACAATGTTCATTTCCCCACCCTTTGATAATATTGCACCAGTTAAAGGGGTTTAAAGGTTTAAAACGAAGAACTAAAACCCTGGATGAAAAACGAAAAATTTAAGTTTAATATGAAATTCAAAAGACCAGCGCAAAAAGTTTAAACCCAAACAAAACAGGATACGCGGCACTAAATAAATTTCCCAAAGGGTGAGGAACAGGGGACAAAAATTTATAAAAAAGCAAAGGCAAAGCACACTGCTCAAAAATTAAGGGAGAAAAAGCAAAAACCCCAGAAAGCCCTGGGGAAAAACTAAAACAGTTGGGGGATAGCCATAAACCATAAAATTAAAGGTCTAACATAGTACTCACTATCGATAATGAGGTATCCACGAAAAAATCTTAAGGGGGCAAATTTCTTTAATTCCTACTCCCCTCTGTTGCATCAACAATAGTAAGTTTAAAAACCAGCTTCATCAAATACCTTTTAAAACAGACTCGAAAATTTTCAAAAATACATAAACCCAAAAAAGAGTAACCCCCCAAAAATTGTCCCAAATAGTTAAATGTATCTCCTGACTTTATTCAAAAAGAACTAACAGGTTTAAAACCCCAAAAAAGCACAGGGCCCCGATAACATCCCCTTTTTAAGTTCCTAAAAGATGGGGCTTCTTTAACTGTCAATCCCTATTGCCACATAATAAATCTATCAATCACCACTAAACAGTAAACCCGAGGGGGTTTAAAGGGGGCCAATTTATCCCCATCTTCAAAAAAAATAGTGGTCTGATGTAAGCAACTATAGGCCGTTAGTATACTCCCGTAAAAATTTTCTAAAATTTTAGAGAGGGCGGGGAATTTTCCAAATATTAAAATACCAAAAGACAAAAAACATTCTCCAAAAGCAAACAAACGGGCTTTTTAAGATCCTACTCAAAACCCACACCTTCCCCCTTTTTAAAACTGAGGAAATTTCCCAGAAATTAAATGTCAAAGGGGGAAACCCCATAGGCCTGGTAACCTTTGACCTGCAAAAAAGGCCCCTTTGAAAACTGTCAAACCCCAAAATATTATGTAATAAACTTTAAGCTATTGGGGGAAAATTTTTGGGGACGGGGGGGGGGAATCCTCCCCTTTGCCCAAAAGGGGAAAAAAATAGTCCCAAAAAAAAAAAAACAGAATCAGAACCCCTGCCATAACATGTGGATTCCCCAAGGTTTATTCTGGTCCCTTATTATTCTTAAAGTTATGGGCAATGATTCCTATCAGTTCAAGTGCCAAAATCCTACTGATCAAAATGACATGCTCTGTTAGTGTCAGGTAAAGACCCACAAGATATTTTCTAATGTTTTTAACACTGGGGAAATGGGGTCCTGCAGCAAAAGGTTAGTAACAAAAAAACTATCATTTTCACCTAGGGAAAAAAATGAAGCCATTTTTCCAATTTTGGGACGAAAAAATAAACGAGAAGGGGAAATAATTTTAATGTTCAATGTAATGGGGAGGGCCCATCACTTTGGTTTTATCAGTTTAAAAAATTTGGGAATCCCCCTTTGGGCCCAGCAAAAACAGGAAAAATTTATAGGGAACAGTGTAGTAAAGAAAGCGAAAAGGGCCCAAACCCAAGTTCCGTATGACAAGCACAGTGTCAAACCCACTGAGGGTCGCAGGACCCTAGTCTAAACCCTTATACAATTCCATATGGATTACGCCTTCTCTTCTTGGAACCCCGCCTTGACAAAAAAAAATGAAAAGAAGACTGAAAAACACCCAAACAAAATCGTAAAAATTCATCCCCGGGGGTGGGGGCCAAGAGAACATGTAGGCCAATAATTACCCAGTTTTTGGGTATGCTGAAAGTTTAAGACAGAAATAAAACAACTGAAGGGTAAATCATTTTTATAAAATTTCCACAAACAAAAGTCCAGAATTTTTGCCCGTCAATTTCGTCAAGGTTGGGAACCAAAAAAATCATAGTAACAAAGGGGGGGAAGAGCACAACTTTGGTACCCACGCTGGCCAGGTTTAAACACCTTTTTTTTGTCCCGCAAAAAAGGAAAAAAACAGACTAAACCCCCACATGTCAAAGCCCCGTCATAGCGTGAACCATTTTAAGAAAAATGCCAAAAGGTTCTGATGAAAGTAGCACAGAAAGGGAGGGGAAAGATTTCTATTTTTTAGCAACAAACTGTAAATTTTTTTCCTTATTCCTTGTAAACCCCCCGTATTGTAGATAGTCTTAATGACCTTGGTGTAAACAGAAAAATCCCTTTTTTGTATGAAAAATAAAATGTTATCTTTATTGAAAAATAATAAGAAAAAATTATAAAACCTTTTTACAAAAAAATAAGGTAAAAGGGCCCCAATGGAAATAAATCACTCTTCTGACTTTTTTTGGGGTTTTCCTAGGTTTTTCCCCCCACATATGCGCTATGTATGGGAAATTCCCATGTAACGTATTTGTTTTAAAAACCTGAATAAACTTACTTACTTACTTTTCTTTTTCCCTTTTAAAGGGTAATCCAGGGGTAACCTACCCCCCCCCCCTTTAATTTATTAAACTAATAAAAAAAATCCAGTCCACAATTTAAATTTGTAAGCCCGTACTTGTGGGGGCTTAACCAATTTATACTGCCCGGAAAAGATATTTGGGAAAAAATTGGTTTAGTGTGAAGGGGCCACCTGCAGGGCCAGAGGTGGTTAAGTTTTTTCCCCATTTACCCGGGGACTACGGTAAACAAAAGGGTGTTGCCCCCAAGAGATTACTCAAATGCATGTAATTTTGGGGTAATCAGGTAACCCCCCTAAAAATTTTCCATATCTGCCCGCGGGCCCTTTTCCGAACCGGAAGCAATCAGTGAAAAAATTAATTGAATTAATTATTTTAAATAATTAAGTGCCTGATTGAAGAAAGGGGGGAAAGGGGTACACAAATTTAATCGTCGTGTGGGGGATAAAATTAGCCAAATTTAATTGTTAGCACATGTGGGGCTAGGTTTTATACAAAAAAAAGGCAAGAATTACTCTTAAAAAGGGCGCCAAATTTAAGTTGTATAATCAGGTTAAATAATTTCTAACCTACTGATCTGATGAGTTAATGTGGGAAAATCCTTGGATTTTAGAGTAATGAAAGCATCATACAGCTTTTAAAAGGGCCATGTGACGAAGGCTACAAGTGTTTGGTTTTAATGAATCAAAGAACGGAACTCAATAAAAAAAAGTTTTTTTTAGATCTTTAGAGAGTAATTTGATGGTACAAATTGGGGTTTAAAGACTGTAAAGAGATCTGCTGGAAAATTTGGTGCAGATAGAATGGAAATGAATGTTTTAATTAATAAACATTACGAATTGGAAAAAAAAACTGTCTTGAAAAAGTGGGCTTTGAATAAATTAAAGGTGTAAGCCAGGCAGTTATAAACCTATTAAGCAAGGGTGTGTTCCCAAAACCTCCAGATACGCGGAAAATCAGACTGGGGCGGCGGGAATTAATTTTTTAAATTTGCAGACCATCACCCAAACATTCTAAGGAAAAAAACACAAAAATGACTGAATATTGTCAATCTAAAAAGGGAAAAAAAATCCCAGTGGAATAATCAAAATTAAGATTAAATAGGCACATACAAGTGACAGGAATCAGTAATAGGGGTTCCTCCCACATCAAGGAAAAGGGGAATAAGTACCCAAAGGGTAACCCATTAATAAGGGGTCAGGCAAGGAAAAGAGAGACTTTCCTTCTGCAAGGGTACTCATTTCACTAAAAATTGTAACCTATAATTCATGGGATATTAAAGGGGAAAGAATAAAGAACTTACAGATTTATGAGATCCTAGACATTCAAATGTAAAGGATTGTCATCCAAATTGAATATTTCTACAATGCAAAAAAGGGAAGGCACCATACGTTATTCGGGGTTTGAATGAATTCTTTAATAATGGTACAAAAATTGAAAAAACCCCTGACACACAGTGACTGATGTAAAATTCGCAAATGGCAATAATAATGGCCTAGCTGAGGTACCCTTTCCCGGGTTGGATGTAAAAATTCAGGAAAAGGGGCATAAATCCAAAACCGCGGCGTCACCTCCCAACATGGTACGGCCATGTAATATATGCAACTACCGCCTATAAAATGACTAAGGAAGTAAAAATACAGTCACGGTGTTTTACTCTAAAAGGTAAAACCCATACAAGTATTCTTCTATCGAAAATGATGTTGAACCATCTAATTTGGGGAGTTGGACAGCATGGGGTTTTAATATAAATGGGGAAAGTCCAATGACCTTTACTCAGAACAATACCTAAGGGATGTTAAATTAACTGACATACTGGGTGCGATTTTCAGGAAGCCAACCGTCCAAATTACCACTAATTAGGGGATGGCTAGGACATTAAAAGGGGCCCAGCTTGCGAACGAGCAAGAACCAAATTGATACTGTTTATAATGATATAATAATAAACACCTAAATAATAAATTGTTCCATTTCAGGCACGTAAATGCACCCCTTAAGTGAAACAGTGCCACTGAGCGAAGAAATTGGGGTAAAAAATTTTTATGGGGACAATTTCCGGGGTGTGACGCAACTGAAGGGGAAACTAAGGGGAATGAAGGGTTAATGAAATAATGAAAGGGGTGAAAAAGGATGCCCCTGAGGAATGGAACAGAATTAGTCCATTTTGAGGGATCAATAAATATGATACCCGGAGTTAAAAGTTCTATATGCAAAAATGTGCTGGGCTGACTTGGACCTGAGAGAGACTTTTATTGTTAGCCCTCAAAATTTCCATATCCCCAAATAAATTAACCCAGAGACAAGGCTTAGGCACACCTTCAAAAAGGGGGAAATTGTTAATCCCAAAAAGCATGGAAGCTTGAGTGTGCTTGGAGGAGCCCACCTGGGGAGTTTTAAGAGGTGGAAAAATTTAAGGGGGTGATTTGAAAAATACCAATTTGGAGTTCCCAACCGGTGGCCAGTGAAGATGGGAAAATTTGTACCCCTTTATTTAAGTCTCAAAAACGACCTCCCCCGGCGCAGTGTGGAAAAATTTTAATTTTCCGAAGCAAAGTACCAAAGGTTTTAATTTTTGTTTGGTCAAAAATGTATTTTAAAATGGAATAACCAACAGGGTTCCCCTGCCCTCATGGATGTGCAGGGAGACAGGTCGAGAGGGGCTCAGGGGGCGGGTTTTTTTTAATAATTAAAAAGCTGGAAAACAGGGCCGAAAATTTGGGTTCACGGGGGCCTAAGGATTTAAAATAGGCCTCACTTCATAATAGGAATGTCGTAACTGTTTTCCCGGTGAAGAGTGAGGGAATGGGATTTAGGGGCCACCGTAATAAAGTGGTAAAATTAGTGAAAATGGTGGGACCAACGGTGATGGTGCCCGCCAGGAGTGTTCCCGGGGAAAATACCCGGATTTTAAACCCCACTCACGTCTCAGATTTTAAAAGGGGTGGCCCCTAAGTGTAAAAAATATGAGACATTAAATCGTCTTTGAATTGGGGAAAGTAATCAATGATAAAACACAAGTTAAAGAATGCGTGAAGTGAAAAAAAGTCGCCTTGCTCCGAGTGAACAGTTTGCCTATTTTTCCTGTCCCCGAGGATAGTGAAGTTTAATGGAGTCAAAAACTTTTAAACCCGGGCAAACCAACGGGTACCTTTCCCCGCTGGAATAAGAACTGTGTCGGTTACAGGACTCGAAAGAATGTAATGAGGAAAAAAAGGACACAATCACCCACATTAAGTAACCCTCTAGTTAACAACTGATACTGGGGCCCGTTAGGTATGTTGTAATCGGGCAGGTTAGGGGGATCCAGCTACACAATGACCACCAAGAATTCTGGTAATGGGGGGATTATTACAATTTTTTCCTTGATGGAAAAACCAGTTAACCTACCCCCCCCCCCCTTTATTTGTTTTAAAATAATATAAACTACCAGCCCCCCAAATTTAATTTTGTAGTGCCGTACTGTGGGTCTATCCAATTTTTTACTGGGCTCGGGTAGATATGGATAAATTTTGATGTCGAAGGGCCCCCCTGCATGACCAGAGGGGGTTAAGTTTTCTCACTTCACACGGTACTACAGCAGGGGAGGATTAAGAAGTCTCCGGGCCCTAGGGTATTCAATTGGCGGGGCCCCTTTGAGTTACGGGTAAGCGAAGCGCCTCTTCCAGCTTGGGTGGGGGGGGGGATCGGGGTAGCCGTTTTAAGGGCTAATTAAACACATTTTGGCTATTTAATTAAATTTTAAAAGGGAAATACATCAAACAACCAAAACCATTTTTCCAACAGCCATTATAACTACTTTTTAAAACAGCATTTTAAAGAGAATAAACCAAACGCAAATAACTAATTTTGGCTATTAAAGAATGACCATTACCTATTTATTCAGCATAAACCCCACAGCACTATATTTTCCTTTTTAAATCAGACCATTAAAATGTTATCATTCACATGCATAAGACATCAAATCATATAAAATCAAAAAGAAAGAATTGTTTAATTTACAGGGCCCTTTTTAAATAAACTTTTTTTTTGGGTTTCATATTGGGAAAATCATCAATTATAACTGAAAATCAAATTTTTTGTTAGATCAGACTCAAAAGGTCAACAACTACGTTTCACAATTTGTCCCTTTGGGTCATTGTGAACGGGGCGGTTTTTTTACTCTTTTCAAAACAGAAAAGAACGTTCTCCCACATTATAGCTGGAAGTGTTAGAAAAGGGGATACACATGTCAACATTTGGAAGGTTTCTGAGATACCTGCATCTTTAAAATTTTTTAAAACAGCGAGGGCGCACATTTTTAGGGGGAGCTTTTAACTGATTCAAACCCAGAAAAAGAACTTTTTTTTCCCAAAAAAGTGTCCTGAACATCTGCTGAAAGGTGTTGTTGCAACTTTTAAAGGGAGCTTCTCTCTTTTGCATCTGCATAGTAGTAATTTTGAAAAAGAAATCCAAAAATTTTTATTGGAAACTGGGAATTTTCTTTTTTTTTCACCAATTTTTGTAATCATGAATCCGAATGAGAAGATGTAGCTTCTTACATTTCTGCCTTGAAAAAACACAATTTCATGTCTACTCTTTAAAATTGGTTTTCCCCTTCCTTGACCGCTGATGATCAGCCCGGGAACGTAGTCTTCGCCAGCATTTAGCTTCTCTTCAAAATTTCAAAAGCTTCATCATTGCGAGTGACTTACAAATCCCAACCTGCATAGATTAGCACAAGTATCATTCTTTCTATTTTAATACAAGCAAACCAAATCACTATAAGACCCCAAATGAATTACTAGTGAGAGACGGGTCTTTTTTAAATTTGTATTTTTTTTATTATTTGATTAAATTCGTTTTTTTCCATAGCTCTTCTAACTCAATACTAGCAATACCAAATTCATAAATTAGACCCAAAAGCAATTTCTATAGAGACAATCTATTTTTTAAATTTTTATTTTTTTATTTTTAATTAAAATATTGTACTATAGCCATTTTTAGCTCAAAAAATAGACTCCCCAAAACCCCTTATTAGACCTTAGTGCAATTACAGTGAGAACTTGTTCTATTTTAATTTGTATTTTATATTACTAGTTTTAAACCCAGTTGTACTTTTTCATTTTCCCCACAACACAAGACA
>NC_069464.1:31891145-31920699 GCF_026875155.1 Cherax quadricarinatus | reverse complement strand
TATAAAAACTATGTATACTCAATGTTATCAGGGAGACTTTCTTTCCTCTGACATGAAAAGTTCAATTATTATTTTTTTTTTTTTCACACGGGACACAGGCCTTGATTCCCCTCGGGCAGTAAACTCTGCTAGGAAGTGCACACTAATTCTCCTTTTTTGACTCAGTATAAAATTTGTTTTCCGCCCAAGATTGGTTCCAGGCGCAGAGGCATTTTATCGTATAGGATTGATGACACAAAATAAAGTTCAAAGCACGTAAGAGCGACCGTGAAAACACGAGAAACTGTATTTTCAACTACAACTTTTATTTTACCCTCTCTACCATCTTATTAGCATATATAACCAAGCCCATTGCCATTTTTTTTTTTATCATTTTTTTTCATTATTCTTTTGCTACCATTAATTTTTGTATTTTATCCTGTCAATTTAAATCTAATTATACACTAATTCTTGTAAAAAAATTATATAAGACCTTAGTGCAATTACAATTTGAGATTTCTTGTGCCTTTATTATATTATTAGATTAATCACAGTTTTACTCTACTCATTCTAGCTCAATACATAGTCAATACCAAATTCACTATACTAGCCCATAGTGCAATTACTAGTGAGAGACTGGTGCTATTTTTTAATTTGTATTTTTATATTATTAGACTAAACCTAGTTGTACTATAGCTCTTTCTAGCTCAATACACAGTCAATACCAAATTCACTATATTAGACCATAGTGCAATTACTAGTGAGAGATTGGTGCTATTTGTAATTTGTATTTTTATATTATAAGACTAAACCTAGTTGATTTATAGCTCTTTCTAGCTCAAATACACAGTCAATAACCAAATTCACTATATTGGGACCATAGTGCAATTACTAGTGAGAGACGGGTGCTATTTTTAATTTGTATTTTTATATTATTAGATTAAACCTATTGTACTATAGCTCATTCTAGCTCAAAACATAGACTCCACAAAAGTCATTATTCGAGCTTAGTGCAATTACAAGTGAGAGTCTTGTTCTATTTTTAATTTGTATTTTTATATTACTAGTTTATATCCCTAGTTGTACTTTAGTTCATTCCAGCAAAAACACATAGACAACATCAACTTAAATTATGTGAGTAGTGACTATACTCTACATGACCAAAATACTCTAGCTATATACTTGTCCAAACTTCCTACACTACAGATATCAGTACTAGAACTTAACACACAACTCAGGATATAAATAACCATAATTTAAACCTAGAGATGATTGATCCGTTGACCCTGTTTCTAAACCTCCATAATCTGACACCCAATCAAAACCTTTTGGAAAGTAACTGCCTTTATTACACAGCATCACAAGCCAGCACTATCCTAAACAATGCTAAAAGTCTATCAGTACTTAACTATAACATCAGGTCCTTAAGCAAACACTATGATGACCTCTTAGCACTCCTTGAATCACTAAAGACACCCTTCTCCTGCATTATTCTTACTGAGACCTGGCTTAAGCAGGACACAATAGATATCAAACCCTTTTCCCATGATACAGCAATTCACAACTGCAGACCAACCAAGTTGGGGGTTGGTATTGCAATCTATTACTCTAACCAGTTATCTTGTCTAGCACCACTTGCTTTAGTGATGAATATGGGGAATACATTATCGCTAATTTTACTGTAAAAAACCCTTTAAAGACGCCTATAGCAATCGGTGCCTTTTACCGGGATACCTCCACACAACATCCCAAATTTCAGTGAGAAATTAAAGTCACTAATAAAAAAACAGACAAATGAATAAGCCCACCTTCCCTCTAACTGGAGACTTCAACATCAACCTTGGCTTACTAGAGATCACCCTGTAACTGACTTCATCAAAAAATTTTGAACACACACTTCTCATACCAACAATAACTAAACCAACCAGGCTCACTGAGAAAGTGCAACCAAAATTTGACCACATATGGACCAATATACTAGCCCCCCTTAAATCAGGGATAATCACAGATAGCACTACAGACCACTACCCTCCCTTCCTCCTGACAAACTTTAGTAAACCCACACTTGAATACAAAAAAGTCTCATTTAGACCCATGACGAGGCCTCAGTAAGGAAGTTCACAGCTGACCTAGAGACTGTTGACTGGCCTACAGAATTCCCCAAGGCCAATGGTATTGATGACTGGACAGACATTTTTTCTTAACAAATTACTTAGACTATACAACAAACTTTGTCCTATAAAAACAAAACAGATCACAAACAAACGGCTTGGTTGCCCATGGCTAACCAGCACCATTCTGAAATCCATTGACAAGAAACACCAATATGAAAAGCAATATAGACAGGGCTTAATACACAAAGATATTCTTAAACATATTCATCAGCTCTCACCAAAGTAATAAAGAAAGCCAAACAACTATACTACTCCAGTAGATTCACAGACACTAGAGGAGATATAAAAAGCCCTGGAAAACACTCTCTCAGATTCTAGGGACCCACAAACTGAGAAAAACCAAGAATATTGTCCTAACTAAACCTAATGAAAACCACTAATCCCACTGACCAAGCTAACAAGATAAACGACTTCTTCTCAACCATAGGATCTAATCTCGCCAGTAAAATCCCACATACCAATGCCCATGCCGGGACTACCTAGATGGGAATTTCCCCAATTCCCTTCTATCTTGCACCAACTGAGCCCACGGAAGTCACCGAGATTATAAAGTCACTTAAAAATAACTCGACGAATCTGTCTCATGGTCCCACCATTACTGTACAAGCGAGCGGCCCATGTCCTTTCGCATGCTATTTCATTACTTTTTAACAAGTCACTAAGACTAGCACCTTCCCGAAACTACTCAAGATGGCAAGGGTTACACCAATACATAAAAGGGGGTGACCCTACAGACTTAAACAACTATAGGCCAATATCTAACTTACCATTGCTATCAAAAATCTTTGAGAAAACTCGTGCACAGGAGACTGTATTCATTTATAATGGCTCAAAACATACTCAACCCCTGCCAATTTGGATTTCAGGAAAAATAAAAGCACTAATGATGCAATCATAAAAATGCTAGATCTGTTGTACACAGCATTGGAAAATAAGGAAAAATCCACTAAGAATTTTTATTGACCTAAGAAAAGCTTTTGACACAGTAGACCACGACATCCTATCCCCCAAACTTGATCATTAAAGGTATAAGAGGCCATGCGCTGCTTATTTCAAATCTTATCATTACTAATAGGTATCAATATGTCAACCAATTAAAGACACAGCATCAAACAACACGGCCAATTGATACTGGGAGTTCCGCAGGGAAGTGTCCTTGGTCCCCTGCTCTTCCTCATATAATCAATGACCTTCCAAACATAAACCCAACACCTGAAACCCATTCTCTTGCTGACGACACGACTTACGTCATCTCTCACCCTAATCTTTTCCACCCTCAACACCATTGTGAATGAGGAGCTGATCAAAATATCGACTTGGATGACAGCCAATAAAAATTTGCTTAACACTGACAAAACCTACTATTTATGTTTGGTAGCAGAGCAGGAGATGCACAAATTAACATTAAGATTGACAACACGCTAATTACCAGAAATAATGGGGGCAAAATTCCCAGGCTTATACCTTGACAACAACCTGAAATTTTAGCACCATATCCGCAAAATAACCAAAAATGTATCCAAAACGGTTTTGGGGTCCTCTCCAAGATACGATACTACATGCCGCAAAATGCCCTTCTCACACTATACCACTCACTTATTTATCCTTACCTCACCCATGCTATTTTTGCTTGGGGATCAACTGCAGCAACACACCTAAAGCCAATAATAACCCAACAAAAAGCTGCAGTAAGAATAATCACTAAATCCCATCCCTGGCAAACCCCACCCCCACTCTTCATAGACCTAAACTTACTCCCTGTTCAGTACATCCACACTTACTACTGTGCAATCTAATCTACAGTGCCTTAAACTCTAATATCAACCTTGACCTTTAAAAAGCCTTCCCTTTATAGTTGTGACAGAACCCACAGGCATAATATCAGACACAAACATCTCTACGACATTCCCTGTGTCCGACTAAACCTTTACAAAAATTCAATGTATGTCAAAGGCCCTAAAATCTGGAATACCCTACCTGAGAACTCTAGAACTGCAGACACATTCATCACCTTCAAAACTACCATTAGAAAACATCTTATCTCCCTGATACACCCCGTCAACTAACTACACGAATACCACCTGGTGGTTCACACTTACACTCACTCACTCATTTGACCATAAACAGAAATATTAATCTCAATCTTAACACCCTTTACCGGGCAGACCCGAGTGAAGTCGGTCCTCATAGCGTGGTTTTTTGCGCACGTCCTACAACTCCCGCCGCGCATCTAGGTTCCCATTCTCTATTTCTGACCAATCACAGACCTTCCCTGAGTCGCCCAGGCTGAGCGGTGATGGCGGCTGCTCGCTTCCCATTGGTCGAGACAGCAGAATGTAAACACTTCTACCTTGCCGGCGCCAAAACTCGTGTTTCTCGGTATAGTGCTCCTTATATACTGAAGCATTTCACCCAATACAATGTCGGTAAGTACTGATTTGTGTGTCTAGTGTGTAAATGAATAGTTTAGCCATATTTTGATATATATATGAAGGCGTTGTGAAGCATATTACGAGTGCACCATGCAAATGAAAAAAGTGCAACAAAATAGGACCATGCACGGCCGTTCCTGCCCTTTTAGGTGCAGTTTTCAAGTTTCGGTATATAAATATTTCCATAAAATTTGTAGTGTATATATGAATTCAGTAATGGTCTGGGTGTGTACAGAATGTTTTTATTGTCCTTCCAGATCAATAAGAAATTGTTCTACGGTGAGTCCTCCAAGGCTACCTCGAAATTTGTCTGTGTTTGGGATGATACTGACTCAGATCAAGACTCAGATGACATGGATTTCCTGGATAGTGAGGATGAATTCTTGCCACCAGATGCAGAGGTGTCAACAGATGGGGAGGAGGAAGCTGCGCCACACCAAAAAAAAAAAAATTGAACAAGAGGAAGAAACGTATTACTATGGAGGAATACCCTGATGAGAAGTGCTTCAAGATGATCTTGCTTCTCAAGTAGACACCAAATGGAAGAATGAGGACATCCACAATGACCCTTTGCCTAAATATGAACATGAAAAGCTGTTGAAGTTAGGTGTGCATATGATTATTTTACAGACTTTTTTACTCAAGACATGATAGACAACATTACATTTCAAACTAATTTGTATGCCAGGCAAAAGACATACATACTACTTTTCAAACAGATTCTGAGGAAATGACTAGGTTTATAGGTATTCTGTTGTATATGGGTTACACTGTACAGCCATCCATTGAGGACTATTGGAGAAGTGCAAGTAGGACAATTCAAGTTGCAGAAGTCATGGATCAAAGAGGTTTAGGTTGCTGAGGCGTACCATTCATTTCAATGATAACACAAAAAAGAAGGATAATGACAGATTCTACAAAATAAGGCCTCTTTACAATGGACTGACTAAAGCTTGCTTGAAAGTTCCAGCTACACCCAAGCAGTCTGTTGATGAAGTTATGGTGCTTTCAAGGGTTAAAACAGCTGGAAACCTAAGGCAATACATCAAAAACAAACCAGACAAGTGGGGTTTCAAACTCTTCTGTCGTAGCAGTGAAGATGGAATCATACATGATATACTGATGTATCAAGGTAACCCAACTTTTGAGAACCATCACATAAAGCTGTCAAATGAAGAAAATAAACTCCCAATGAGTTCCAGGATTGTTCTTGTACTTGCAGCATCTCTTGACCAAAGAAAAACATCAGCAGTCTATGCTGATAATTTCTTTTCAAGTCTACCTTTGGTCAAGGTACTGAGAGACAAGTATAACTGCAGGTACACTGGAACAATACGTGATAATAGATGTGGTAAGCCACAAACTGATGCCTGTGAAAGAAATGCAAAGATAATGTGGCCAGGGGCTATTTTGATTTCCAAAGCAATGATCATATCCTTCTTGTAAGATGGAAGGACAACAAAGTTGTGACTCTAGTCACAAATGATGTCGGAGTTTATCCTTTGGGTCTTATTGAAAGATATGACAAGGCATCAAAGAAGAAGACCACTTTGAGTGCCAGGCATCATCAAGAACTACAACGCAAACATGGGAGGTATCGACAAAAGTAACATGTTGGTCCATCTTTACAAAACACCAATGAAATCAAAGCGTTGGTACATGCGGCTCTTTGCTTATGTTTTGGATGTTGCTGTTGTGAATGCATGGCTTCTTTACTGTCGTGATTGTAGGTCACTAAACATGCCATGCACACCACTGAAGCTATTTCAGGCTTGACATCTCTGTCACTGCAAGATCCAAAGGACAAAAGTTCAACCGCACCAGCATGAGACGAAGTCGAGATTCACCCAGTACTTCTTTGGTTGGCAGTAATGAAGCTTTGTCAAACGTGGAATACCCATCTGCATTTCAGTACCAACGTGCAGAAAGGCCAGATGACAGTGTGAGGCTGGATAAACAGCTAGGTCACTGGCCAGTGTTAGGTAAGCTG
Organism: Cherax quadricarinatus; assembly: GCF_026875155.1. NCBI lineage: Eukaryota > Metazoa > Arthropoda > Malacostraca > Decapoda > Parastacidae > Cherax > Cherax quadricarinatus. Next base: position 31,914,124 of record NC_069464.1, on the reverse strand, counting down.
CTTTCATGCAGTTTTGCAGCAAAAAGAATAATCATGTCACATCCTCATTTTGCTGTGCCATATGTAAAGTAAATCTGTGCATAAAGAAGGATAAAAATTGTTTCATGAACTTTCATTTGCAAAATTAGTGATGTGAAATGATTGTTCTTTCTCAGGGAACTCAGGAATATTTCATTTGTAAGTTGCATCCCATTGCAATGTGTCATTGTTGATAAGTAGTTCCTATTTCTATTTTTTTACTGGTTACAAATTGTTCAGAAACAAGTTCCATTTATGTTTTTTATATTGTCTACTTGTATAATAAATTTAAAAAATACTTATTTCGTTTTTTTACAACCAATGCAACATTGCAACATTCAAAAATGGTATACCCCCAACGGGCAGGACCGAATACACTCGGTCTTCGAATATCTGCAATTGCGCGAGATGTTACTTTCACAACTCTGTTTGGATGGTCTCAGTGACCTTACATTGAGTGGCTCTATCCCCTCATAGGAAATCAATTTCAAATTCACACTTTAGACTTTCTTGCCCCCTGAAGGGATTATTAATTAATTAAAATAATGAATCCTGTGATACTCCAATCCTGAAACTATGTACTGTGCCAAAACAAAAGCATTCACATTGCTAAACTCACAAACTAGTATTTAGTCACTTAGCCATAATACCAACTTACCTCATAATTTGTAATATTTTACAATTAAGAATAAAACTAAGTCTGCCCGAAATGCCTAGCCATGCTAAGCGTTCTAGTGGTACACTCTGTAATCACTATTTTACAACATGTAAACCACACAATAACCAAATTTCTGTAAACGCAGCATTGTAATCCTTATAGAGAATAAACTTTGAATTTGAATTTGATATTGTGAGTTAGTTCCTATTGCAGATAAGACTGCCGAGACAGTAGCTAAAGCGTTTAAAGAACGCATTATCTGCAGGCATACCACCCCTAAGTTCCTAGTAACAGATAATGGAGGTGAATTCTGTAATGAGATTCTTGAAAATTTGTGCACCTTGTACAAGATCTCTAAATCCGCCATTGTTCCTCATCATCCTGCCAGCAATGGGTTAGCGGAACGTACCAATAAGAAAGTACTTGATGTCTTGAGAGCCACTATCAATCCCAACAGTGAAACTTGGGATGAAGTTATACCTGATGTGCAGTGTGCTATAAATTCTGCTTACAATGTTTCCATAGGTGACACTCCACATTATGCATTGTACGGTGTAGATAAACGTTTGCCTTATGAGTTGTTATATTCTAATCCGAAACCAAATTACAACCCTGATGATTTCATAGCAACTCGTACCAGCTTAGCTCAAAGTTTTTTTAGAAGAATCCGTGAAACACTTCATAAATAAACAGCAGAATTTACAAGAGTCGCATACACTCGAGCAAAGCCATCCAAAATCAAAGTAGGTTCGAGAGTTATGCTGACTAACTTTAACAAAACGTCTGCAATGCCTAAGCTTGATTAAAAGTTTGTTGGTCCTTATCGAGTAGTTGAACATATCACTGGTAATAAGTATAAGGTTAGAGAAATTAGTACTGGTCAGTATAAAGAATTGCATTTAGATCATATGAAGTTAGTATGTGATGATAATGATGTTCCAACCCAGACTAATGTGACAGACTCTGACAATCCTCCTGATCCTGTACTCTCTTCCTCTGATACTCAGTCAGATGATCAACCTGAATGTCGTTATTCCCTACGTACACGACAGGTATTGAGAAATCCTCAAGTATCATTTGTTACTTCCAATTCAGATTTGCCTCAAATACAGCATGAGTTAGCCAGTGCAACAGAGTTTGATCCTCCCAGAGATGACACCCATTCTGCATATGTCAATCTCACCCTAGCAGAGTTGGGGTTAAATGTAAATAACCTGTATAGATGAATTATTACAATATCAACTTATCAGTACTCAAGAATTTTTTTTTGTGTGTTCACGTTTCTCTCCGAATTCTGAGAGTTAACAGTCTAGATTTGAGTGCACCGAATCTGCCTTTCTGTTAAACACTTCTTTCTTTGTATATATTCCTTCCTCAGAATCCGTAGATCACATGAATACAGATCGATCGATCAAATTTTTTTTATCACTTCTATTGTGTAATCCCAATGTTGAGTCTCATTCGATGAGTTGTGCTATATTATACCTTGTATTGCATTACAGTTTCAGTTACGTAAGCTTCCATTCCAATGTTCTACTTATGTATGTTATAATGTTCAATTGTTGTGTACTTTGACATTGTATAGAATCAGCCCAAGCCGTATACCTGCCATCTCTAGTTTGTATTAGTTGTATGTCGGGACGACAAACGTTAGCATCGCCGAGCTCTCAGTAGTAGTACCAGTTCCTAGTAACCAGTTACCAGTAACCAGTGTACCAGTAGATGACTCACTACCAACCGTCTGCATGAATCAATGACTGATTATTAATATTGCTGCTGACCATAGCAGGATTTCAAACACCCTCACCCATAGGCACTCATGGGTCAGTCGAAGATAGGCAGCAGAGAGAGGCAGGTCGGCTGTTGGTGCTTTCCCATACTTTCTGTTATATTATACGTACTACCAGCCTACGTGAGTATTCTTTCCCCATCCACGTTATCGAAACCCACATGACAATTTAACCTGCCAAAGATACTTGTAACCCAGCCGGAGCCGGGTGGTAGTGACATCCAAGAGTCTGCTTATTTTGTTGGATGCACCATAGACATGTGGCTCCTCCTACATGATAGAATGATGATAGATGGACTGACTGGTGTCAATTTCCCTGAGTCTTAAGTCAATAAAATTCAGTTGAAGTTCTTTTCATATTTTTGTTCTCAAACTGACTGACTGGTGTCAATCTCCCTGAGTCTTAAGTCAATAAAATTCAGTTGAAGTTCTTTTCGTAGATTGTAATCTACTCCCTCTTTGAAAGCATACAGCTTAGCCAATTTATCAGTTCTATCATGCATCAGAAGACCAATGTGAGATTAATAATCCACAGCATGTGCACTCTGACTCCACTGTCCAAAATCTTACATACCTGTGGTCTGGCTTCTGACACAAGCATGCCACAATTTATACTTAGTGAGTTGAGAGCATTTATGGATGACAGAGAATCAGTTACAATTAAACTGTCAATCTTAGATACATAGATGCATTTCAGTGCAAGGAGTATTGCAAACAGTTCTGTCTGAAGGGTAGAGGCCCAATTATTGATGCGTGCTCCAAATTCTTTAAGAGAGCCATCACTCTGTACGACAACAGCAGCACTACCAGCTGCACCAGTGGACTGGTGAACAGAACCATCAACGTAAAAAATTTTTGCGAGAGTGTGTGCTGTGTGACTAAGTTATCAATACAGCTTAAGGCATCATGTTTGGCTTCAAGGCGAAGTTTTGGTTGTGATTTAAGAAGTAGTTTGGGGGGAAATGGAGGAATGGTAGATTGGAATGGGGTATAATATCCATGGAGTGGAGAAGTGCCGCTGTTGCCTACTTGACATAGATCATGTAGCTGGTTCATGCGGAGGTCGATTCCAGTTTTTTCGATCCATCTGGAGGAGTGTTCACCAGTGCTGAGGAAAGTTTGGAGGGCTTCTGTGCAGGGGTTTGAATTGGCTTGCCTGAGCATATTAACCCTAATTAGGATATTTCTTTCAGTAACACGATCTCTGATGCTTGGAATATCAAGTTCTTTTTGCATATTTAAAATTTTGGCAGTACGAGGGCATCCTAAAATAATCCTCATTGCTTCGTTCTGCAGTTTTTCCAGCCCTCCAAATTTCCCAGTCAAACACAAGAGCAAGTAGTGGCGCAGCATAATCAACCAATGATCTAATATAAGCAAGATACTTTAATTTTCACAATTTTAATATTAGCACCATACCTGGGGTGAAACCCAGCCACAACTCTAAGTGCTCTTAGTCTTTCTTTGTATTGGCGACAAAGTCTTGTTACAACAGGTCCAAGTAGCGGAACCTCAAAGCCTTGATACCTGTATCTGCTTACATATTCTAGAAGAGACCCATCATGCAATTGGATCTGACGAACTGTGCCTCTCTGTCGAGGAGGACGCCTATTGAGCATCTTTGTTTTATCAGTAGAAATTATCAACCACAGGTCCTGACACGAGGCTAGTACATGATTAAGAATGTTTTGGGTGTTGGAGAATCCGGTGGTGTGAATCATAATATCATTAGCAAAACTAATCATATAATGATGGGGCTGACTAGGCATAGCATTAAGTAATGCATTAATTAGAATATTGAACAGTGTGGGACTGAGCACATCTCCCTGTGGGGTTTCTAATTCAAAGTCTTTAGTTACACTTCTATGTCCCTGGAACAACACAGACGATTTTCTGTTGGACAGGTAACCTTTAATCCAGCGGAGAAGCCATCCTCCAACATCCATTCTGGCAAGTTCACTAATGATTACATGTCGGTTGGCTACATCAAAAGCGGATTTAAGGTCAAGGAAGGTAGTGTATGAGCTGTCAGTGTGCAGGGTGAGAAAGGTGGCTATGCAATGATGCACGCTCCTTCCATGCATGAAACCATGTAACCGGGGAGACAAAAATTGTTTGATTCTGTACATGAGACGATTTAGAACCGTTCTCTCAAATGTTTTACACAATCAGCTAGTAAGAGATATTGGGGGAAATGCATTTTGTTGATTGGGCTTAGGAATTGGAATGATGAGGCTGTTGGTCCAAGATTGAGGGAGCTCCCCAGTTACATAGTTCATGTTATATAATTCAAGTATGGATTACCTGGTACTCGACACAGCAATCTGAGTATGTTGTAAGTAATACCATCCTCACCAGGCGACGTGGAGTTGCCCTTAGTTAGTGCTGCATCAAGTTCATAATTAGTGAATGGAATGTTACAGTCATCTTCCTTGCTGAGCATAAAGCAAGCAAGTCTCTCCCTTGCTTCATATTTGTCATTTAATTTTTCCTGTGTGGTACTGGGAAGATTGTCATAGCTAGATGTAGCAGCCTAAGCACTGACTAACTCATTCGCCCTGTGTAAGGGATGAGGGTGCGCGATCTGCCCAGTTCTGTTACCCATAATTTCTATTTATGTCCCTCCATGCCCGGCTAAGTGGGGTCGTGAGCATTAAGACCGTTGACAAATTTTTCCCAGTCTGTTTGCCGCATCTCTGTAATACGCTCTCTGGCAGCAGCAAGGGCAGTTTGGAAGAGCCTAAGCATTCCAGGGGTACGATGTTTTCTATAGGCTAGGCCTAGTCTGCGAGCAGTACGTTTCAGTGTACGAAGTTTAGAATCATTGTAATAAGTATGGTTTTTGAAGGAGGTATGATTATTATGGAAGTTTGTTGGGTTTAGAGTACCAAGAGGTTTCAGTGGCGGCTCTAAGTAGTTCTGAATACTGAGGAACACTCATAGGAATTATACCAGTCAGTCACATGTGCAACAAAGTCATCATGCTGATCAGTGGGAACATTAAAACGTTTCCGTTTGAATATCCCACCAAGAAGCATAGTATTACCAATATCTAGTGAGGTTAGCCTAGGGAAATGATCAGACGCTATATCTGTTACAATGGAAGACTCACAGCTGGCAGAAGTAATGTTGAAGCCCAGGCACAGATCAAGGACGCCTCCATAGATATGTGTGGGTTCAAGGTCACCTACAATTTGGACATTATCATGACTGTTTAAGAGTGACAACAGTTGATTACCATTACGATTACCAAACTGTGAGTTTCCAATGCTTTTGTGTCTCGCATGTAATCTCCAATAATGACAGTAGGTTCAGAATGAGCACAAGTTGGGAGCTCCAAGTAATTAAACTTATCAGCAGGAGCATACAAGTTAAATATGTTGAGTAACAGAGTTCGCTATATTAAATCCTAACACCGTGATACTGTAGCCCCTCTGTTTTCTTATGTGCAAGAAGTTGATGGGGAAGTGATTTTTTAATATATAGAACACAAGAGTTAGTAGATTTGAGGTTATATGCAACAAATGATGGTAATTTAGGGGGTTGGGATTTTTCAGGGACTCTGCACTCTTGTACACACAACATCAATGGGTTCAGTGGTTACTTTATGATGAAGGTCAGGAAGTCTTTTTCTAAGTGATGCAATGTTCCTGCTTAATATAGAAAGTTAATACGAGTTTTGATAAATTATAGTAGTCCTGGGATCTTGTTGAGTTTCTCAGCATAATGAAAAAATTGTTCATGTAAATAGCAAACCTTATCAATGTCAACAGTGTTACCCTTGTCCATGAGTTTGTTAAGTGCACTTCCAGTTGTAAGGCCTCGTGGGAGTCTTAGTATACTCAGAGCACGACGTTGTTCATGTGTGAATGTATGATAGTGACACCACCACTCACATTCCCTCCTCCACTAACATTACACGCAACACTATATCTGTCATCACCAACACCACTACCAACATTGCGTTCATTACATTTATCAACAGTATTGTATTCAACATTAATGTCAAAGTGGTTAACCTCATCACACTCTGCACCACCACTTACATTACGCTCATCACTATTACTAACATTATAGACACCATTGCCCTGATCACACTCTTCACCACCACTTATATTACGCTCATCACTATTACTAACATTATAGACACCACTGCCCTCATCACACTCTTCACCACCACTTATAATACGGTCATCACTATTACTAACATCATAGACACCATTGCCTTCATTATGATGCTCACTGTAATATTATATTCGTCATAACTGTAATTAAGAACACCACCACTACCACCACCACCTTGTTCAGCAGCCTTACACTTGCTTTCACAAATTGTGACAATCTTGTTATTGATACACTCTACACATCTTTCCTTGTGTTGTTCATATTGTTGTTTCAGGAGAAATTGATTTGTTTTCAGTACCTTTATGCGCGACATCAGGTTGTATACCACAGGAGCAAGACTTGGAACATCTGGAAACGTGAAGTCCCGGTCAGCTGAGCTCCTTGGCTGACTGTCAGCTGATCAGCTAGGCTGGTATGACAGCAGACGTGATGGAGGTCTGTTGACGTGCTCCCCAGGTGAGGTGCTCAACCCCATTGTCTGAGGGCAGGCATGAGCCAGTATTCAGACTCGAGGTACCTGGGGAGTCATAATGAGGGGTACAGGGTGAGGTGCGGTTGGCTGCGATGTGGGCAGCTCTCACACTGCAGTCAGCATGAGCTGCTGTGACTCCTGAGGTCTGACAATTGATACACTGTTTAGCAACAGTCTGTTGCTGTTTGATCATATCATAACACCGTTCAGAAGGATGAGCATTGGGACACACTGCATACCAGTGTGACTTAGATGGGCATTTCCTGGCGATGTAACCCCAGCGTTGACACTTATAACATCGACGTTGAGAAGGTCTGTACAATGCAATGTAATAGCGTCTGTTGAGGGCTGCACGGGAGTGAATATAGCGTGGCAGAGTCCCCTGGCCAGTCCACTCAGCTAATATCAGATCGTTGGAAAGTCGACGAGGCCTTGAAACTTGCTCTGACGCCAGATATTGAGGATTCAAGTGCTTGTTGACATTGTAGATGACAATAAGCACTTTAGGTGCCCTTGGTGGGGCAGCTCGGAGTTTGATGTTGGCATATTCGTGAGTGAGAAGTTTGTCTATAAACGCTGAATCATTAGGCACAAAGACGTAGTTATCCTCATTGTGGACAAACTTGATCGTTTTCTCATGATTGTCTACACTAGCTTCGAAAAACCAGCTACACTTGGTCTCTTGATCAGTGTTGTTAGGGAAATCTAACCTGACAGCTTTGGGAGGGTGTGCGCCCACTGTATTGCTTGCAGCAAGCTTTCTCTGGAAGCCTCGTTCTTTTTTCCGAGCCTGTTTACTAAAATATGTTTCAAATCTGCCTTCACCATCATCTACGTCAACACCATCAACTATACTCATAGCTGACAGGAGTTTCACACTGGCGATGGGCTAAAGGATACCGGTGAATAGAAGGGACAAGGAAGGGATATTCACCTCGCTAGACACAGGCAATATGGGTGTAGTGGCCTGCGGGTCGCAGTGCGATTTTCAAGGTCCCTTCACGGGGCCACAGTCGTCTCGAGAGTTACCAATACTGCACTACTCGTTAATTACTCCAAACCCACTGCACTTAAAAACAGCTAGCACACATGTCTAGGAATGACAGACAAATTTTCACTCTGTGGACAAACAAATCAGCACAAACTTACTATGTTTATAGATGAACCTCTGGCATGTTACAGTTAAAAAGCCGTCTCCAAAGGAGTTACCAGGTACTGGGATGCTCGTTAAATTGTTCTTAACCACTCTTGTTTTATTCCAACTATGCATTATTCCTCCCAGAAACACTCAGTGCATAGAAGAATAACAGGTACATCTTCCTCAGTTAGAGATATAACACATTTTGTACAAGTGGCACAGTCTGATTCATCTGGCAGGCCTCAGGTCTGGATCACCAACTCACGCAGGATGGGAGATTCGTCCGTATTTCTCAGGGAGGCAGAGGCGACTAGCTGTGAGGAACTCAGATATTCGAGTACCAAAGAAGCAGCAAAATACGCCTCTACACTGCACGTTGATAGAGGCGAACGGCTGGGTTTAAATGCAACGAAGAGGGGTAGCTGATGAGTGGCAGCAGAGGCATCAAACGGAACGCTATTTCCAGTGTTACACTAAGTATATCACGAGTCACAGCTCACACATAAGAGTTCTCACAATACTGCAGCTGCGATCCAGTTTAGTTTTAGTTTAATATGTTTGTTATGCACCCCATACCCATCCTGTGGGAGGTAGTCAAAAGATTACAGAGGTACATAATTGGTCCAGGGACTGGACTCCATTGTTTTGAAAGCTGAGCAAGTTACAGAGGTAATTAAAATTACGGAGGCAATTTTAGTCCCTTATATATTTTCTCCTTTATCTTAGCTTTATATAACTACCCTAGTTTATATATTCACAATTGTTAAAATAATCAAGGTGCTATTCTCAGGTGCTAAAGTAGAATAAGTTCACAATTTTGCCATTATATTCCAAAGCTCATTTATTTGATTACCACTTTATTGTTCACCACAACCTATATTAGTCCCTTTTATATTATAATTTTATACTATAATTCTAACTTTAAAAAATTACCTTTATAGTCATATTCCCAAGCTCCATTATTTGATCATCACTTTATTTGTATTAGTCCCTTTTATATTGTCTCCTTTATTTTAGCTTAAAAAAAAAAAACTACCTTAGCTCATTATTTTTCATTTGTTAAATAATTCAGGTGCTATTTTTTAGCTTAAGACTATTTACTTTGTTTTATACTTAATTCTAACTATAGATTCACTACAAATCTTATGATTACAAGCATTGATCCTGATACCAACCTCTTATTTAATGACTTAAATGAATCAAACAGTTACTGTAATTACTACACTGCAGAACAATCAAAGGCACTTCTCAGTGCCAACAACAAAATAACTATCTTTAACTACAATATCAGATCTTTAAGCAAGCATAAAGATGACCTCATTGCATTACTAAATTCCTTACATGCCAATATTTCCATCATTACACTAACTGAAACCTGGCTAAAGCCTGATAGTACAGATGTCTATGCCATTCCTGGTTACACAGCCATACACAACTGTAGGCCAGACCAACAAGGGGGTGGCACAGCCATATACTACTCAGACCAACTAGAATGTATCACTAATACTTGCACAAGGGATGAACATGGGGAATATATAATAGCTAAATTCAAATCCAAATACCTACAAAAACCTCTCACATTGATAAACATCTACAGAGTTCCACAGTCAAACATTAGCCAATTTAGTCAAAACCTAGGAAGTATGATAACTGATGCACGCATGAACAAAGATCACTTACTACTCTCAGGTGACTTCAATATAAATCTCCTGCAAGACCAGGACCCACACGTTACTGAATTCACAAACACAATGAGTAACTGTATGTTACTACCAACAGTAACAAAACCTACAAGAGTTACAGAGACTAGTGTTTCCCTACTTGACCACATCTGGACCAACACCATATCCCCTTTAAAATCAGGCATAATTACAGATAATACCACAGACCACTACCCTACTTTCCTCATAACAACTCTTGGTAAACTACCCCAAGACACTACTAAAGTCACCTTCAGACTTTACAATGAGGCAGCCATTAATAACTTCACAACAGCAGTAGCAAACATTGATTAGCACACTGAGCTAGAAATCTATACAGATATTGACGAATGTATTAATAATTTTCTAAAAAAGACCCAATACCTCTATAACAAGCACTGCCCTAAAATAACTAAACAGATGACAGCTAAGAGACTGAACAGTCCCTGGCTAACACCCAGCATTCTCAAATCCATAAATACAAAACACCAATATGAAAAACAGTACAGAATGGGTCACATAACCAGAGACCAAACAAAAACGTACTCGTCAATCCTAACCAGCCTTATAAGAAGGGCAAAAAAAATTGTATTATGAGAACAGATTATCCAACTTACGAGGTGATATAAAAAAGACCTGGAAAACCCTATCAGAAATTCTGGGAACAAAAAAGATATCACGAAATAGCGAAATAAAATTAGCAAAATCAGATGAACCCCAACTCCCCCCCCAACAGAAACAGCAAACAGACTCAATGATTTCTTCTCCACTATAGGACAAACCTTGCCAATAAAATCCCAAGCTCAGATACCCCACCAAATGACTACCTCACCGGCAACTACCCGAACACACTGTTCCTAGCTCCGACTAACCCATACGAAGTCTCCCTTATTATCAACGCACTAAAAAACAAGGCAGGAGATTTTTAAAAACCTTACCACCCTTTATATACAAAAAGTGTCACAAGTACTATCACCAATCATTGCAACACTCTTTAACAAATCCATTGAATCCTCCACCTTCCCTACAGTACTCAAAATAGCAAGGGTCACCCCGATCCCCAAAGGAGGAGACCAAACAGAGTTGAGTAACTATAGGCCAATATCCAACTTACACCCTCTCTCAAAAATCTTCGAAAAATTAATTCATAAACGAATCTACTCCTACCTTATCTCCCAAAACATACTCAACCCCTGCTACAGATGTCCCTCTTAACATAATGAAAAACGGATCACCTATCACAAAACTAACAGAGGGAAAATTCTTAGGAATCCACCTTGATAATAGACTCAAATTCATACACATATACAACAAATCTCTAAGAAAATTTCCAAGACTGTAGGCATATTATCGAAGACACGGTACTATGTTCCACAGTCAGCCTTCCTGGCCCTATATCACTCTCTTATTTACCCCTATCTCACCTATGGAATTTGTGCATGGGGCTCAACAACAATTAACCATCTCAGACCACTAATTACCCAACAAAAGGCTGCAGTTAGAATGATAACAAAATTCTCACTACAGGCAGCACACTCCACCAATATTCAATACACTAAAACCTACTCACCATTACAAAACATCCATACTTATTACTGCACCTATTACATACATAGAACACTTAACTCTGATATTAACCCTCCCCTCAAACATCTCCTTGCCAACCTCAACAGAACACATGACCATAACACAAGGCACAGATCACTCTTTGATGTTCCTCGTGTCCATCTCACACTATGTAAAAACTCAATGCACATAAAAGGCCCTAAAATCTGAATTCATTACCTGTAAATATAAAAGAAACACTACCTGTTTATAAATTCAAGTCTCTTCTCAAAGATCACTTACTCACTCAAAACCAAATAAATACTGAATAACTGAACCTTATAAATTGTATATCTTAAATGTTTCTCACATTTATATCACATAAATGTTAAACCTAAAACCCAATCTAACTTTATTATTTTTTAAATACACTACCTAACAGAATACTCCATACGACTGAATGTACAACAATGCATGCAACCATATGACCTGTCTTTGTAATACTCATTTGTGCTTTATAGTTATCTGTTTACAATAATGTATTATCACTGATTTCATCATTGCTTAGTTAATTTTAAGCCAGCCCGTAATGCTATGCTTTAGTATAAGTGGCTTTGGCATGCTGCTCTTATCTGTATTTTTTTGTACCTCTGTATGTATGCTCAAATTGTTAATAAATAAATAAATAAATAAATAAATGAACTCACAATTTACAAAGGTAATGAACTCACAATTTACAAAGGTAATGAACTCACAATTTACAAAGGTAATGTGGAAAATTTTTTGATTTTCCGAAGCTATAGCGCTAATAGGTGTTTAATGTGTCGATATGAGTCAAAAATGTATTTGACAATAGGACAGAACCAAGAGTTTCCTTTGCGCATGCGCGGATGTGCAGGGGTAGAGGTCGACTCGGGCCATGGGGGAGGCGGGAGTGTTTTTGAATGCAGTGAGGAGGCTGTGAAAACCTGGGATCAGGAAATTGGCGTTCACGGCGGCCTAAGGATTAATATGGGCCTCACTTCATAATAGGAAGTGTCGTAACTGTTCCTGGTTTACCTGGAGTTTACCTGGAGAGAGTTCCGGGGGTCAACGCCCCCGTGGCCCGGTCTGTGACCAGGCCTCCTGGTGGATCAGAGCCTGATCAACCAGGCTGTTGCTGCTGGCTGCACGCAAACCAACGTACGAGCCACAGCCCGGCTGATCCGGAACTGACTTTAGGTGCTTGTCCAGTGCCAGCTTGAAGACTGCCAGGGGTCTGTTGGTAATCCCCCTTATGTGTGCTGGGAGGCAGTTGAACAGTCTCGGGCCCCTGACACTTATTGTATGGTCTCTTAACGTGCTAGTGACACCTCTGCTTTTCATTGGGGGGATGGTGCATCGTCTGCCAAGTCTTTTGCTTTCGTAGTGAGTGATTTTCGTGTGCAAGTTCGGTACTAGTCCCTCTAGGATTTTCCAGGTGTATAAAATTCATGTATCTCTCCCTCCTGCGTTCCAGGGAATACAGGTTTAGGAACCTCAAGCGCTCCCAATAATTGAGGTGTTTTATCTCCGTTATGCGCGCCGTGAAAGTTCTCTGTACATTTTCTAGGTCGGCAATTTCACCTGCCTTGAAAGGTGCTGTTAGTGTGCAGCAATATTCCAGCCTAGATAGAACAAGTGACCTGAAGAGTGTCATCATGGGCTTGGCCTCCCTAGTTTTGAAGGTTCTCATTATCCATCCTGTCATTTTTCTAGCAGATGCAATTGATACAATGTTATGGTCCTTGAAGGTGAGATCCTCCGACATGATCACTCCCAGGTCTTTGACGTTGGTGTTTCGTTCTATTTTGTGGCCAGAATTTGTTTTGTACTCTGATGAAGATTTAATTTCCTCATGTTTACCATACCTGAGTAATTGAAATTTCTCATCGTTGAACTTCATATTGTTTTCTTGTAGTGATACTGGTCCTGTGGGGAGCAGCAGCAGGATAATACTGCACCACCTCTAGGGGCCCTTAACAACAACAACAGTTTGGTGTGTGTCATGGGCACCAACACATGGTGTGTGATTCTCTCCTACTTTATCCATTTATAAGCGATGCAGATTACATGGTGAGTTTAAATATGTGGCCTGTAGTTATAACTTTTCTCTTGACATATGCAATACATCACCATCCCTGTAGAAGCCATTATTAGATGTACTAGTCATTATATTTTGTTGTTGCAGAAGTACTATGAAGATTCTATGTTCAATAAAGCCTAGAGATAAGGCCTGTGTTTCTATCACAACATTTCTGCAGCCCACTGAAAGATTTGGTTGATGTCCGCCTGGAGCTTTGCAGTGTCTGCAATGGAAGACACTGTCATGCAGATTCGGGTGTCATCTGCAAAGGAAGACACGGTGCTGTGGCTGACATCCTTGTCTATGTCGGATATGAGGATGAGGAACAAGATGGGAGCGAGTACTGTGCCTTGTGGAACAGAGCTTTTCACCATAGCTGCCTCGGACTTCACTCTGTTGACGACTACTCTCTGTGTTCTGTTGGTGAGGAAATTATAGATCCATCGACCGACTTTTCCTGTTATTCCTTTAGCACGCATTTTGTGCGCTTTTTACGCCATGGTCGCACTTGTCGAAGGCTTTTGCAAAGTCTGTATATATTACATCTGCATTCTTTTTGTCTTCTAGTGCATTTAGGACCTTGTCGTAGTGATCCAATAGTTGAGACAGACAGGAGCGACCTGTTCTAAACCCATGTTGCCCTGGGTTGTGTAACTGATGGGTTTCTAGATGGGTGGTGATCTTGCTTCTTAGGACCCTTTCAAAGATTTTTATGATATGGGATGTTAGTGCTATTGGTCTGTAGTTCTTTGCTATTGCTTTACTGCCCCCTTTGTGGAGTGGGGCTATGTCTGTTGTTTTTAGTAACTGTGGGACGACCCCCGTGTCCATGCTCCCTCTCCATAGGATGGAAAAGGCTCGTGATAGGGGCTTCTTGCAGTTCTTGATGAACACAGAGTTCCATGAGTCTGGCCCTGGGGCAGAGTGCATGGGCATGTCATTTATCGCCTGTTCGAAGTCATTTGGCGTCAGGATAACATCAAATTTTGTGGCTCTCTCATAAAAAATTCATTTTGATCTTCGACTCTCAGTCTGGTTAGCGGCTTGCTAAAAACTGAGTCATATTGGGACTTGAGTAGCTCACTCATTTCCTTGCTGTCATCTGTGTAGGACCCATCTTGTTTAAGTAGGGGCCCAATACTGGACGTTGTTCTCGATTTTGATTTGGCATAGGAAAAGAAATACTTTGGGTTTCTTTCGATTTCATTTATGGCTTTTAGTTCTTCCCGCGATTCCTGACTCCTAAAGTTTTCTTTTAGCTTAAGTTCGATGCTTGCTATTTCTCTGACCAGTGTCTCCCTACGCATTTCAGATATATTGACCTCTTTTAGCCGCTCTGTTATTCTTTCCGTCGCCCTGTAAGGGAGCGCCTGTCTCTTTCTGTTTTATATCTACTCTTTCTTTTTCTTAGAGGAATAAGCCTTGTGCATACATCGAGTGCCACCGAGTTAATCTGTTCTAGGCATAAGTTGGGGTCTGTGTTGCTTAGTGTATCTTCCCAGCTTATATCGGTTAGGACTGGTTTACTTTGGTCCCACTTTATGTTTTTGTTATTGAAGTTGAATTTGGTGAATGCTCCCTCGTGACTAATCTCATTATGTCGGTCTGGGGCTCCGTGCATACATGACTGAACCTCAATTATGTTGTGATCTGAGTATATTGTTTTTGATATGGTGACATTTCTTATCAGATCATCATTGTTAGTGAAGATGAGGTCTAGTGTATTTTCCAGTCTAGTAGGCTCTATTATTTGTTGGTTTAAATTGAATTTTGTGCAGAGATTTAAAAGCTCGCGTGGGTGTGAGTTTTCATCAGAGCTGCCTCCTGGTGTTATTACTGCAACAATATTATTTGCTATATTCCTCCATTTTAGGTGCCTTAAGTTGAAATCCCCAGGAGCAAGATGTTGGGTGCAGGAGCTGGAAGCTTTTCCAGACAGTGGTCAATTTTTACAGCTGTTCCTGGAATTGCTGGGATGTTGCATCCGGAGGCTTGAAAACTACCACAATGACTAGGTTTTGGTTCTCGACCTTTACTGCTAAAATTTCACTACATCATTTGAGGCATTTAGCAGTTCTGTGCAAACAAGTGACTCTGCAATGTACAGGCCAACCCCCCCCCTTTGCCTGTCACTCTGTCACATCTGTATGGGTTTTGTAACCTGGGATCCATATTTCGTTGTCCAAGTGATCCTTTATGTGGGTCTCAGTGAAAGCCGCGAACATTGCCTTTGCTCTGCAAGCAGTCCACGGATGAAAGGTTTTTTTGTTGTTTGTTGCTGGCTTTAGACCCTGCATATTTGCAAAGAAGAATGTTATCGGCTGGTGGTATTGTTGGTACTGGGGGGGGATTTTTTTTCTGGGATTAGTATCTGTATCTGTTGGTTTGGAGTGGAGGCCTCGACTGTGGTTCCACTCCAGGAATGACTGGATTGGTGTACGATTTCTGCCATTTTCTGCCAGTTTTTTTCCTTCCTGGCACTAAAAAACCCTCCCTCTTGAGTGGCTGGGGCTACCCAGGTTTTTCCCATGGCCTGGATGTTTTGTATCTTTTTGTCCCCTTTAGATGGTATGCCTGGCAATTTAAGTTATAGCACAGTCTTTCCTGTACTGAAGAGGTACACAGTTCAGGGTGAAAAAGCTTACAGGAAGGGAGTTTGCATTTTCTCTGTTGTCATATGGGCATGGCATTTTCTAGGGGGGTCATATTTTGCATGTCCCATCTGTTTTTCCAGATTTCCATGCCAGCAGATACCGAGTGCATAGTATGTGCACAGGCTTGGTTTTCCGTTTGCCTTGGGTTTCTGTGACTGTATTCCCTGTTGGTGCATGTTTCCCCTGTCTTACTTCTATCCTTCCTAGCACCAACAATTGGAGCTCCCACCAGTTTTTTTTTGGTAATATATCCCCCACTATTGCTACTGGGGGTCCTCTTGTTTGCTATTTCCTGCGGTATTTCTAGTTTGCAAATTGGTTTTATCTTATCTTTGACTACACTTGTTTCCCTACTATGGTACTGTCCCCTATGAGGTCATTTATATGTATTTCCCTTTCCCGCGTATAATTCCCGACTACCTGGACGAAATCTCCAGCTTCACCATTACTGTCTCCCAGGACAGCATCTCCAGCTTCCCCATTACTGTCTCCCAGGACAGCATCTCCAGCTTCACCATTACTGTCTCCCAGGGCAGCACCTCCAGCTTCACCATTTCTGTCTCCCAGGACAGCACCTCCACTTCACCATTACTGTCTCCAGGACAGCACTATCAGCCCCCCATTTACTGACTACCAAGACATCATCTCCAGCCTTAAGTTTCTGACTACTGGCCAGTATCAGGGCAGTACCATCAGGCCAGACTTTTTATGTTCCCATCTGTTGTAGAAAGCTTCCAGGTTTTCTATGAAAGCAGCTTTGATGTTGACGTCTTTTAATACCCCTTTTGATTTAGTCCACAGATTTATCTCATTTGGGCATACCCAAAAACAAATTCCCCGTTTTAATACTGCTTGTAGCTAGTTCTTGGATATCTGCACAAGGGCGTGACACCAATTCCACAAAAATGACAATTTATGCATGTGGATGCCCGTTTGTTTGACTGACCACAGACTACACACAGCTTCATAATGATTTGAATGGTTGATTTACTGCAATTCTACTAGCAACCTCTTGAATATTCTATTAATAACCTGCTAGGTAGTGCAAAAACGAAAAACCCTTTGAAACCAGTCCAGGTTCGGACCAGTCAAAGGGGTTTGGACCAGTCAAGGGTTCGGACCAGTCAAGGGTTCGGACCAGTCAAGGGTTCGGACCAGTCTATCTGATCTGATCAGTGGGTCACTTATTTAAACCATACTGGTCGGTGATTTGAGCTAACACATGAAGGATCTACTGGAAATTATCTACCCGAGTAATATGTGATTTGATTGATACAAAAGTATAACTTGCGTGTTGAAGAGCCGGTGACTGCTGGCACTCCTACAATGACGAACGGTCGACCTCCACCCTTGTTTATCAATCGCTGTATCTAGCTTCTCTTTTTTTTTTTTTTTTTTTTTTTCCGTCTCCACCACAATAAATGCTATATTATCACTATAGTTGACTGGTGCAAATTTTGGAGGAAGGACACTTTTTCTGTAGTAATAATTGCTTCTCGTTGTGTATATTGCGACCGCTGGTAACTACAGGTTTTATGAAATTCACAGTATATGTCTGGTATTTCAAGAAAAAAGAAACTAATGAAAGTCACTCCACTCCACTAAGTACCATTATAATACTGGTTAGTTGCTACTACAACACTGTATTCTGCTATTCACTGGTATCACTAGATTATATGCGAGTACACTAGCAAGCCAGGAAGATTATTAGAAACAGCTGACCTGTGGTGAAGAGTGAGGGAATGTGATTTTCGGGACCACCGTAAAAAGGTGGTAAAATTAGTGAATAATGGTTCGACCGGGTATGACTGGTGCGCGGCCATGGTGTGTGTCCAGGGGAAATACCCATGTGTTAATCCTCATTCATCGGCCTCAGATCTTAATGGAGTGACCTCTAATGTGTATAATAATTATGAGACGTTAAATCGTCCTGTGAATGGTAATGTAATCAGTGATAATAACATTAAGTTAAGAGAATGCGGGATGTGAAATAGATCGCCCTGCTCCGAGTGAACGCGTGATTCTCGTACCGAGGATAGTGAAACTTTATGGAATCACGACTTCTAAACCGGGACAAACCGACGGATACCTCGTCCTGCTGGAATAAGAACCATGTCGGTGTAGCAGGACATCGAAATGAGATAGTGAATGGAGGGAATAAGGAGTATCAATCACCCACAGTTAAGTAACCCTTCTAGTTATAGCAGACTGATACTGGCCAGTTAGGTATGTTGTAATTTGATAGGTTATCGGTGATCCAGCTACATCAAGTGACTACCAGAAAATATCTGGTAAGTGGAGAGATTATGTACAAGTGTTTTCCTTGATGGATATATCCATGTGTAATCTACCCCACCCCCCTTCATTCAGTTAAACTAATATAATCTATACAGTCCACAATTAATTAGTAGCACCGTACTTGTGGGTGCTATCCAATTCATACTGGTCTCGGATAGATATGGATAAGATTGTGAGGTCGAAGGAACCACTTGCCGTGACCAGGGGTGGTTAAGTTTTCTCACATGTCTACACGGGGTGACTACGGTAAACAATAAGGTTGTCTCCCAATGAGTTTACTTGTAAGCACGTAATGTTGTGGTACATAAAGGTAATCAGCCTAGAAAATTTTCTACATCTGCCCGCTGGTCCTTCCTGAACCGGATGCAATCAGTGAAAAAATTAATTGAATTAATTACTTAATAATTAAGTGACTGATTGAAGGAAGTGGGTATAGGGTACACAAGTTTAATCGATCGTGTGGTGGATGATAATTAGCCAAATTAATTGCTTGCACATGTGTGGCTAGGATTTATACAAGAGTAAAGTGCAAGAATTACTCTTATAAGGCGCCTACTTAAGTTGTATAATCAGTGATTAATAATTCTCTAACCATGACTGGATCTAATGGAGTTAATTAATGTGGCTGACAAGTCCGTGAATTTTAGAGTAATGAAAACATCATTACAGGCTATTAAATTCAAGTTATATTTAGATGTTTTAGAGAGGAGATTTGACTGGTACAAATTGTGGTTTAAAGACTGTGAAAGAGATCTGCTGGAGAATTGTGCAGATGGAATGGAAATGAATGTTTTAATTAATCAACATTACGAATTGAAAGAAAAACTGTCTTGTAAAAGTAAGGCTTTGAATAAATTAAACCGTGTAAGCCAGGCAGTTGGTCAACCTATTAATGCAAAGGGTGGGTTTGCCAAAACCTCCAGAGTACGGTCTGGAGGAAATCAGACTAGGTCGGCAAGAATTAATTGTTCAGTTGCAGACCAGTCAGCCAAACAGTTCTAAGGATATAACACATAATGACTCTGAAGTATCTGTCAAGTCTCAAAAGGGAAAAATAATCCCAGTGGTAATAATCATAGTTAAGAGTTAAATAGGCACATATCAAGTCAGGAATCAGTAATAGTGGTTCCTCACATCAAGGTAAGAGGAATAAGTACCTCAGTAAGGGTAACCCAGTTAATAAGAGGTCAGGCAAGGAAAAGAGAGACTGTCTCTTCTGCAAGGGTACTCATTTCACTAAAAATTGTAATGCCTATAATTCATGGGATATTAAAGTGGAGAGGATGAAAGAACTTGACAGATTTATCAGATGTCTAGACAATCATAATGTAAAGGATTGTCATACCAAATTGAACATTTGCTATCAATGCAACAAAGGAAGGCACCATACAGTTATGTGCAGGGTTGTATGTAAGTCTTACAAAAATGGTGACAATAATGATAATGTTAATAACCCTGACACTACAGTGACTGATGTAAAGGTTGCAGCTAATGGCAATAATGATGGCCTAGCTGAGGTAGCCTTGCCGGTGTTGGATGTAATAATTCAGGATAAAGGGCATAAATCCAAAAGCATGCGGCGTCACTCTCCTCAACACTGGTACGGGCCAAGTAATGTATGGCAGACCACCGCCTAGTAATAATGACTAGAGGAAGCAGTGAATACAGTCACGGTGTCTTACTCATAAAAGGTCAACCCAGTACAAGTATTCTTCTATCGAGAATGATGTTGAACCAGTCTAATTTGTGGGAGCTGGACAGCATCGGGATTAATATAAATGAGGAAAGTCCAAATGATTTCTTTACTCAGGAACAATACCTGAAGGATGTTAAATGTGAATCTGGACATTACTGGGTGCGACTTCCGTGGAAGCTCGACCGTCCAGAATTACCTACTAATTATAGGATGGCGTATGGACAGTTAAAGGGCCCAGCTCTGCGAACTGAGCAAGACACCAAAATTGTTGACTGCTTATAATGATATAATTAATAAACAGTTAAATAATAAATTGTTCTTACTTCAGGCGACGATAAATGCACACCTTAAGTGCACAGGTGGTCCACTGAGCGAAGTAATTGGGTAAATAATCTTATGTGGACAATTTCCGGGTGTGACGTCAACTGTAGAGGAACTAATGAGGATATGTGAAGGGGTTAATGAAATAATGCAGTAAGGTGCTGGGACTGAATTGGGATACTGAGAGAGACTTGTTATTGTTGAAGTCTCATAATTCCAGTATGCCCAATAAATTAATCCAGGGAGCATAGGCTTATGCCCCTGAGAGAATGGAACAGTAATTAGTCCATTTTGAGGGATCAATAAATATGGATGGCCATGGAGTTGAAGTGCCTATATGCAGTAATGTGTTGGGGCTGACTTGGGATACTGAGAGAGACTTGCTATTGTTAAAGTCTCATAATTCCAGTATGCCCAATAAATTAATCCAGGGAGCATAGGCTTATGCCCCTGAGAGAATGGAACAGTAATTAGTCCATTTTGAGGGATCAATAAATATGGATGGCCATGGAGTTGAAGTGCCTATATGCAGTAATGTGTTGGGGCTGACTTGGGATACTGAGAGAGACTTGTTATTGTTAAAGTCTCATAATTCCAGTATGCCCAACAAATTAACCCCGAGAGCATAGACTTAGTGTCACACCTTACAATAAGAGGGAAATTGTTAATACCAGAAGCATGGAGGCTTGAGTGTGCTTTGGATGGAGCTCTACCTGAGGAGTTAACAGGTAGAAAGAATTAATGAGTGATTACGTAAATACCAATGTCGGAGTTCCCAAGCCAGGTGGCCAGTGAAGATGGGAAAATTGTACTCCACATTACGTAAGTAGTCTAGCAACGACCTCCGCCCGGCCACAGTGTGGAAAATTTTTTGATTTTCTGAAGCTATAGCGCCTAATAGGTGTTTAATGTGTCGATATGTGTCAAAAATGTATTTGACAATAGGAGAGAACCAAGAGTTCCCTTTGCGCATGCGCGGATGTGCGGGGGTAGAGGTCGACTCGGGCCATGGGGGAGGCGGGAGTGTTTTTGAATGTAGTGAGGAGGCTGTGAAAACCTGGGATCAGGAAATTGGCGTTCACGGCGGCCTAAGGATTAATATAGGCCTCACTTCATAATAGGAAGTGTCGTAACTGTTCCTGGTGAAGAGTGAGGGAACGTGATTTTCGGAACCACCGTAAAAAGGTGGTAAAATTAGTGAATAATGGTTCGACCGGGTGTGACTGGTGCGCGGCCATGGTGTGTGTCCAGGGGAAATACCCGTGTCTTAATCCTCACTCATCGGCCTCAGATCTTAATGGAGTGACCTCTAATGTGTATAATAATTATGAGACGTTAAATCGTCCTGTGAATGGTAATGTAATCAGTGATAATAACATTAAGTTAAGAGAATGCGGGATGTGAAATAGATCGCCCTGCTCTGAGTGAATGCGTGTTTCTCGTACCGAGGATAGTGAAACTTTATGGAATCATGACTTCTAAACCGGGACAAACCGACGGATACCTCGTCCTGCTGGAATAAGAACCGTGTCGGTGTAGCAGGACATCGAAATGAGATAGTGAATGGAGGGAATAAGGAGTATCAATCACCCACAGTTAAGTAACCCTTCTAGTTATAGCAGACTGATACTGGCCAGTTAGGTATGTTGTAATTGGATAGGTTATGGGTGATCCAGCTACATCAAGTGACCACCAGAGAATATCTGGTAAGTGGAGAGATTATGTACAAGTGTTTTCCTTGATGGATATATCCATGTGTAACCTACCCCACCCCCCTTCATTCAGTTAAACTAATATAATCTATACAGTCCACAATTAATTAGTTTTCTCACATGTCTACACGGGGTGACTACGGTAAACAATATGGTTGTCTCCCAATGAGTTTACTTGTAAGCATGTGATGTTGAGGTACATAAAGGTAATCAGCCTAGAAAATTTTCCATAGGTAATGAACTCCAGGTAGGTCTGGTCACAATTATGACAAGTTACAAAGGTATTTACAGATTACAGAGGTACGTAATGGGTCCAGGGACTGGGCCCCCAAAGTTTTGATAGCTGAACTAGGTATAAAGGTAATGAGCTCACAAGTTACAAAGGTAATGAATTTTGTAGAATGGTTACTTACGTTTATACATGCCTACAATCATGAACAAATTATAGTGTAATGAGCAATTCACACTTCCACACCCGGTCACAACTGTAATGAGTTATTGGTGCAAATATTGATTGTTGAGTCACACACACACACACACACATTAAAAATCAGGAACGTGACGGTAAGCTGTCCAATATACAAAAACAGTTAGAAACAGAAATACAAATAGCTAGAGCTTCATTTAAGGAGGTTATTAATAGAATATTCAAGAGGTTGCTAGTAGAATTGCAGTAAATCAACCATTCAAATCATTATGAAGCTGTTTTGTAGTCTGGGTCAGTCAAACAAAAGGCTTCCACATGGATA
>NC_069464.1:31872604-31890645 GCF_026875155.1 Cherax quadricarinatus | reverse complement strand
CGGATAAAGTATTTTGTTTTTTTGTTGCGGGCTTTGACCCTGTATATTTGAAAAAGAAGAATGTCATGGGACTGGTGGTATTGTTTGTACTGGGGGCGATTTTTTTCCGGCATTATTATCTGTATCTGTTGGTTTGGAGTGGAGGCCATCGACTGTGGTTCCACTCCAGGAATGACTGGATTTGGTGTACGATTTCTGCCATTTCCTGCCAGTTTTTTTTCCTTCCTGGCACTAAAAAACCTCTCCCTCTTGAGGGGCTGTGGCTACCAGGTTTCCCATGGCCTGGGTTTTGTATCTTTTTGTACGCTTTAGATGGTGTGTCTGGCAAATTTAAAGTTATAGCACAGTCTTCCTGTACTGAAGAGGTACACA
Organism: Cherax quadricarinatus; assembly: GCF_026875155.1. Lineage (NCBI taxonomy): Eukaryota > Metazoa > Arthropoda > Malacostraca > Decapoda > Parastacidae > Cherax > Cherax quadricarinatus. Next base: position 31,890,273 of record NC_069464.1, on the reverse strand, counting down.
TTTCAGGGCGAAAAGCTTACAGGAAGGAGTTTGCATTTTCCTGTTGTCATATGGGCATGGCATTTTCTAGGGTGGTCATAGTTGCACGTCCTGTCTGTTTTTCCAGTTTTCCCAAAGTCTGCAGATACCAAGTGCATAGTATGTGCACGGGCTTGGTTTCCGTTTCCCTTTGGGGTTTTTCTGTGACTGTATTCCCTTTTGGGTGCATTTTTCCCTGTCTTATTCCTATCCCCCCGCACCAACACTGGAGCTCCCACCAGTTGTTTTTGGTAATATATCCTCACTATAGCTAGTGGAGTCCTCTTGTTTGCTATTTCCTGTGGTATTTCTAGTTTGCAATTTTGGGTTTTTATCTTATCTTTGACTACACTTGTTTCCCCACTACGGCTCCTGTCCCCTATGAGGTCATTTATATGTATTCCTTCCTGCGTATAATTCCCGACTACCTGGACAAAATCTCCAGCTTCACCATTACTGTCTCCCAGGACAGCACCTCCAGCTTCACCATTACTCCCCTCCCAGGACAGCACCTCCAGCTTCACCATTACTGTCTCCCAGGACAGCACTATCAGCCCCACATTTACTGACTACCAGGACATCACCTCCAGCCTTACAGTTTCTGATACATGGCCAGTATCAAGGGCAGTACCATTCAGCCCAGACTTTTTATGTTCCCATCTGTTGTAGAAGCTTCCAGGTTGTCTATGAAAGCAGCTTTGATGTTATCCTCTTTTAATACCCTTGTGATTTCAGTCCACAGATTTTCCTCATTTTGGGGATACCAAAAACACTTTCTTGTTTTAATACTGCTTGTAGCTAGTTCTTGGATATCTGCACAAGGGGCGTGACACCAATTTCCACAAAAATGGCAATTTATCCATGTGGAAGCCCGTTTGTTTGATTGACTGCAGACTATACAGAGCTTCATAATGATTTGAGTGGTTGGGTTTACTGTAATTCTACTAGCAACCTCTTGAATACTCTATTTAAAAACCTCCTTAAATGAAGCTCTAGCTATTTGTATTTCTATTTCTAACTGTACTTGTATATTGGACAGCTTACTGTGTACGTCCTGATTTAATTTATTGTTTGTGTTTGATTTAAAGGGGGCCTACAACCCCATCTGTTACAGTCTGCTTTATTGTCCAACGAATCTGTTTGAAACCAGTCAAGGGTTCGGACCATCAAGGGTTCGGACCAGTCGAGGGTTCGGACCAGTCGATCTGATCTGATCAGTGGGTCACTTATTTAAAACATACTAGTCGGTGATTTGGGCTAACACATGAAGGATCTACTTGAAATTATCTACCCGAGTAATATGTGATTTGATTGATACAAGAGTATAACTTGCGTGTTGAAGAGCCGGTGATTTCTGGCAGCTCCTACAGTGACGAACGGTCGACCTGAACCCTTGTTTATCAATTGCTTTATCTAGCTTTTCTAGTTTTTTTTCCCGTCTCCACCACAATAAATGCTATATTATCACTATAGTTGACTGGTGGAAATTTTGGAGGAAGGACGCTTTTTCTGTAGTAATAATTGCTTCTCGTTGTGTATATTGCGACCGCTGGTAACTACAGATTATATGAAATTCACAGTATACGTCTGGTATTTCAAGAAAAAAGAAACTAATGAAAGTCACTCCACTCCACTAAGTACCATTATAATACTGGTTAGTTGCTACTTACAACACTGTATTCTGCTATTCACTGGTATCACTAGATTATATGCGAGTACACTAGCAGGCCAGGAAGATTATTAAAACAGCTGACCACTGTGGTAAGATTCTGGCGACTTCTGGCACCTGCCTCTATGACACTTTAGCCTTTATCATCTGTATACTAGGGAGCCACTGTAGTTTACACTATACACTATGTATACACAATGTTATCAGGGAGACTTTTTTCCTCTGACAAAGAAAAGTTCTATTATTATTCTTTTGCACACGGAACACAGGCCTATGATTCCCCTCTGGCAGTAAACTCTGCTAGGTAGTGCACACTAATTCTCCTTTTTTGACTCAGTATATAATGTTTTCCGCCCAAGATTGGTTCCAGGCGCTAGAGGGATGTATCGTATAGGATTGATGGCACAAATTAAAGTTCTAGCACATAAGAGCGACCGGAAGTAAACACGAGAAAACCCGGAGCACAACGAGGCACCCGGCATTTTGGGCAAATTGCGTGGATATGTTGCGCGTGCTTACAGTGGTTTCAAATCCGCGGGCGTGTAAATTGCGTATTTTAGTTCGGGCGACTGTGGAAGCTGACGTGGCACTTGTCTGTAGTCAGTTTCCGTTGTACGCTTGGGCTGATATTTGGAACCGTCCTGTGGGATCTTCCGGTGGCGAACCCGTAGTTCGGAAAATTCTTTCAATAGCATCTTGCTGACCGGGTCTGTTTGTTGTACACACGGTTACAACGATATTCTGGTACCAGTAGCAATGTTGGATTGAAGAAAACTGTTTTTCATGGGATTTTATTTTTCCTGAGTGATTAAAGCCGCGCGCTGTTGGCTCGGTCGACTTAATTAGTTGTGGGTGGGGGTTTTGTCTCCCCTTACGTGTCCTTAGTTTTAGATTTGGGGGGGTCAACGGACTGATTTGCAAGGACACTGGGGGTGTTAGTTACAGATTTTATTATCAAAACATCTTGGGTACTCTCTGGCAGTCGGGACCGATTGCGAGATACCACGGTATTACAGCGGTTATGTATCGAATGAAGTGTAGAAATCATTTATTTTTTTTTTTTTTTTTAAACATAACTACACTGTGGGGAAATATTTAACAAGTACACAAATGATTAAAATCACAAATTCCCAATTCACCTTACAAAAATGATTCAACAGACAAAAGAGTTCTAGAAACCCTAATATCACACACTATATACAAGCCCAGTTATACCCAGAGTTATGTACCTGTTTAGGCTGAAAAGTTGGGACTACAGTTTCACCTCCCCCCTCCCGCCAATATAATATAAGATAGATAAGATTCACGTTCGATTTTTAACCCCGGAGGGTTAGCCACCCAGGATATACCCAAGAAGTCATGCGTCATCGAGAACTGTCTAACTTATTATTTCCATTGAGAGTCCTTAATCTTGTCCCCCCGATGCGACCCAGACCAGTCGACTAACACCCAGGTACCTATTTACCTGCTAAGGGACCATGGACAACCGGGTAAAGGGAAACGTGATACGAAATGTTTCCAACCCGCCTGGAATCGAACCCGGTGCCCTCCGTGTGTGATGCGGGAGCTTGGGCCACCGGGCCACGTATATAACCATTCCAACCTGAATTTGCACTTAACTAACATTAAAGGATACATAGGAATTACACTATCATGAGTGATGCAGTAACATCTTGGACACAAAACATATAATAACACTTAAATGTGATACATGTCTTTACTTAACACAAGACACCTCAACCTGGTGAAAGAAAAACCCGCAAAGTTTAAATGTATTCTAAGAAGGTTGCAACAATGAAATGTCAACTCCCAAAGGCAACTTATTTGTAATTATCTTAGCACAGTATATAAAAAGAAAAACTTAATATTATGGAAAAAAACATCACAGAATACAAAGGTATAAGTAATAAAACCCCAGCCCTGTTAGTCGGTCTACACGCAAAAAATTCCACATACTTCCCGAAATACAAATAAAACAAAACAAAATTTTGTGACAGCTGCACCTAACACATACTTTCACATCAAATGACATAAGACTGCAATAACAAAGATAACGTACATAATAATATGAGACTTAAGACTGCTATGGACATAGAAGCAACATAATCATATGACTTAAGACTGCTGATTACATATATAACCAACATAATAATAAACCTTAAAAGACTGCTATGTAACATAGATAACAACATATAAAATATGACTTTAAGACTGCTAGGAACGTAGATAACAACATAAAATATGACTTAAGAACTAGACCTGCTATGTACATAGTAACAACATAATAATATGACTCAAGACTACTATATACATAGAATAAAACATAATAATAAATCTATTTGAATGATCACAGTTGATCAATCAGCCTTTAACATATCAGGCTAAGAGAAGAATTCTCATATTACAATTCCTCACGTCCAACATGCGTTATCCCATCTTTCTACATTACAAATTATGCGTATACTACACATAATAAATAACAAAAAGGCACAATACCGTGACTGGACGAATACACAATAACCCGCACATAAAAGAGAGCCGCTTACGAAACGACGTTTCGGTCCGACGATGACCATTGTACAAAGTCACACTAACAGAGGTGGAGCAGGAAACGGCTATAATAGGAGGAAGAGGTGTAATTAGTAGTAGTAGTAGTAGTATTATAGTAAATTACAAGAATTGTATATAAAACCGACATGATTAAATTAAGAAACCCAGAGCACACACGCCCGGGCTTCCCCTATCGAGACGTACACATAATACTACAACACACTGGACACGCAACGGTCCATCACTACCAATCAATGATACAGTCCTACCCTAACTCTGCTCAGTGATGGTAGGCAAACCCCCCCCCCCCCTTGTATACCTTACCTTCCATCATTCACTACTACCTTGAAGGAACAATGATACTATAAGAATAGTGTTATAGTCCCATGACACACAAAAAAACTTGGCCAGATCAACAGTGCTAGCACCCTTGGTCCATACATTATTCATATTCACGTCACCGCATCACACATCCAACAACACACGCAAAACATTAGTTGTCATCCATTACCATGGAGGCGAAAAACCCCCCCCATCTGTTTTCCACCCTGACCTACCCTGCCCCAGCAACACTTTTCTATTCGTACCCCTCCCCTCCTCGTAAATCCAAGTCGAATAAAACCTGTAACGGTAAGTTGCCTATATCACTCTGATAAATCCTCACCCACCTCCTCCCATAAATTTTCCTGTATTTCTACATACAGTGTTTATAGAACATTACCGCTAACAACCCTCCTCTTCACCTCCACTACCTGTTTCCCCCGTCAATCCCCAACACTATATATATAAATAAACTGCCATAAATGTACCCCCACAGCTCTGATTACACATTTCCTCCCAACCCCCCACATCGAGACTTAGTGCTCTCAAATACAGTAAATTTCCTTGACCTCCTAATTCCTATATATCAACCCTATTTAACCACTCTCTTCTTGACACTCCTCATCCGTCACAAAAATATACTACATGAAAAGCGACTCCTTCCCACCACATATCACGCAACACCCCCACCGTCAACGACCCGTCTATCCCGTAGAACCACACCCGACGTTAAAATGCCGTGCAGAAACGATTACAATACATCCTCAACACGAGGTTGCACCTCAACCTACTCAACCAATTCCATATGCTTTCCGCCATTCATACATGGGGAAAAGTCCTTCGCAGGCGCTAAAGGGGGGGGGGGCAAACCCTCCCGGCTAACAATCAACACAACCTAAACCTATTTTTAACCTTACCCCGGCTCTCGATCCCCACGCCAGAGCCCTCAAAACAGTTCACACTCATGGGCACTCAACTCCTGTATGGCATCCGTTGCATCTGTTATGGATCCTGGCTCAAACCCCACCCCCACCACACTTTCCCTCATCACCCCTCCCTTATAAATGAAGACACATATGACCCTACACTTAAGTCCAGCAATCCCCAGACCCCCCCATACTTACAGATGTCATTACCACTTTCCCTTTTAAATCCAATCACTGCTCGAACCCCCTCAATAATTTAACAAACCTTCCTAAGTATGTTGGTTATGTTCGTGCCCAGTTTAATGGGAACACGCTGCCACTTGCCATACATTGCATTAATACAGTAAGATGTTAATAACAATGGCAATGCTGCACAAGGGTCAAATGTAAGGTCGCAATGAGCACGCCAAGCGTCTGAACTCCTTCCTACCATCCTAATCGAGTTTTTCCATGCATGCGACAAGTTAGATCGTCTGCATAAATAAGACCCGCAAATTTTTAAACGAAATCCACCTGCTTCCTCACAACTGCACAACCCCAATCAACCCTTCCTGCCAAGCTCCTAACACCCCCATAAACATGGATATTATCTGATCCTAAAGCCCCATACCAGTTGCGCCCCTAGCGAACATTTGTAACTACCACCATCTAATGTGACCATTGGTCCCATCCCCTCCCTGATCAGAACAGTTGTATCCTCCCCATTACCAAATTAAAACTGGCCCAACCCTCGCATAACCTCACACCCATGGTCCCCACTACTATGACACATACTCTGCTCCAACCAATCTATAAAAAGGGGTCCTGTACGACACACAAACAATAATTGTGACATAGGACACCCCTGGCCTAAATTCCCCTAACCCATTACAATCTTCCCACCTCAATCGACCATAATCTGTACCCTCAACATTGCACCTCCTACAACGCCTCAAACCCAACGCCAATTTCTGTACTTCACCCCAAACCCCAAACCCACGACCCTTGTTGATGGCTTTCAATGCTTTCTTCCGATCCACTCTATTCGTATGCCCCTTGCCAATCGAGCGCCACCAAACCTCCCCCCACCCCCCCTTTTGCCTCCACGAAATCCTGTACGTAACCCATGCCCCTCCACCATAGACCTCCCTGGCAAACACAACCGAGTTTTGATACTATGACTACCCGCCCCACCACACACTTGACCTCTAATTTCCAAAATCTTGTGCAAAACAATTGTAATTCTCACAATAACAACGAGATCCGCCAGGTAATCCCGAAGCGTATGCTGCCTCTTACCCTCGGTACCACCAATTACACGACTCTGTTTGCCTGCTCTCAGCCCACTCACCTCACTCCTTCGAAGCAATTAAATACCCAAACCACAAAAAGCTCTCCATTATTTCCAATATCTGCAGAGAAAACACTGCCGGAAGTCCATCAATTCCCGTTGCTTTGCCCTTTCGCATATCCACTTAAAGCCCTCCATATTCCCCCTGCAGTTATTTCCTACCCCACCCAGTGCTATCACCCTCATCAGCTGTTTACGCAACGACATACCACACTCCTCCCACAACACACCTTTTCTAAAACCCCATCCGCTACCCCTTCTCGTTGAGCCAGTAACTTTCTCATACCACTATCAGCAAACGTCCCCCTTCCCTTCCATAGCTTGTATGACCTGTCCCCTACCCTGTACCCTCCTAATCGCCATGAACCGTCCACCCATGAATAGTCATTGCATCTGTCTTTGTTTCTGCCTAACACAATACGCACGATGATGTCTATCTCCCCATAACACCTCTTCCACCCCCCCCGTTATGACTGCACGCGCTGGAACCTCTCATTCGTGTACCTCACGCAGCCCTCCCCTTAATTAACCATAATATTACCCTTGGAAAAGTGCCCCGCCACTGCCAGCCCCCCTCGCATAACAAACACCCGTAACCTATCCTTCAAATAGTTGGCAAGCCCATATTTTTAAAGAATTGAGACGTATTCCCTTCTCTTACATAATATGCTTAATCCGTTCTTTAGCCACACCATCCCAGACCACATCCACCACATCCTCTACCCCATTACCTCTGCATGTAGCCCTCCCACAAGTGTTTGCAAATCCCTCCATCCCCTCGCTATCAACTAACACCACTTGTATAAAACTTCCAAAAACCCCCTATATATACCTGCTACAGACTCCCCACGCCCACCACTGCTACTACCGCCCGATGATCTGAATAAGCTACTTCTATTGTACGGAAAAATGTCAACCAAACCCCTTGAGATATATTCAGCCTATCCAACCTAGCTGCGTAACCCCTTCTTACAAAAGTGTGCTCTACCTCCCATGCCCCTCCTCCAACCGCATCCTGCAACTGAATATCCCTCAAAAGATCTCGCAAGGCCGCCGACACGTGCCCCGCCACTTTTGGTTCTATGTCAGCCCTCCTAATAACGCAGTTCCAGTCCCCACCAACGATGGCCACTGCAGGTAAACCACGTAAGAAGAAAACTAGTTCTTCATATACAAAATCCCTTTTTACTCTCACATCATTTTCTGCTGGTGCATACACACTTACAAAGGATACCCTCTGCCTCATCCACCACCCATCCACGCACAATACTCTTCCCCCCTCCCCCCTCACTTCTTAGCAACACAAACGGCTCACCTCCCTGATCAATATACCCAAAACCACCTTTAAGACGTGAAGATGGCAGAGTCATGACCTGAAACCCCTCCACCTCGAGCTCTCTTCCCTCCTTGAAATTGTGTTCTTGCAGGAACACTACATCCACCCTATATTTACACAGAAACATTCGAAACCATTCCCTCTTCACACTATTACACAGTCCATTTACGTTCACAGTCATACACCTAAGGCCTCTTTATAGTTTCCAACCCTTCCTCCTCTCTTCATTCATCCCAGGGCCTCCTGCCCAGAGCCAGCACAAGGCTTCACACCATCAACCCCCCCTTTTTTTGCGATGCCTCTTATCTTGACTACCTCGACAGTGCTCTTCCTTCCCTCCCAGACCTCTGCGCCGGATCAGAACATCATCGAGTCTGACGCCGCCGCTCTCTTCCTCGTGATGCCCTCCACATCCATGTTATCTTCTGAGGTTCCCTCACGATGTACCTTAACCTCCACCACGCCTCGTTCCACAGCACACGGCGACAACTCACGCTTACTAGTTGGCCCTTCAACCCTGCTATGGTTTTTATCATTACATTCTTCTACAGGCAACACCGTGCCTTTCACCAGCCCAGGAACAACATCCTCTGCAGGCGGTGTCAATGTCCTCAACACTTCCTGAAGCTCTTCCTCGAGAGCCTGCACCTCCTCCTGCACTTGCACTTCTGTACTTTTTCCTTGCCTAGTAACAGAGCCTTTTATGTCACAGCTTACCTCCAGGTGAACTCTCTCCAGGTAAACACACGCCAGTCTCTTCTTTGGAATCCTCCACCTCTTCACTCCACAAGTGCCCAAGCCCTTGCTTTCACGTGGGGCTCTCAACAACAGCTACCACGCTGGTAACTGGTGCTTCACCAGTTTGTGCAGGCGCCCTCCTCAGCTTCACACACGCTGCCGCCATATGGTCGTACGCCCCACATATTCTGCACGTACGTCTCTGTCCGGCGTACGATACCATAACTTGCGTCCTGAAGTCCTCCAACACGACGTAAGATGGTATGGGATGTCTCAGAGTCATCTTCAGGGAGAAGGTTCCCTCCAGACGGCCATGTAAGCACCAGCTGTCCACTTGCCCTGTTGTGCCAGATGTACGGTCCCATATGCCTCAAAAACACTCCTGATGTCAGCCTCATCTGCCTCAAATGGGACATTACGAAGCTTAACCCACGTAAAGTGGCGAGATACGTCGATCAAACGCACCTTCACAGCTGGAGTAGCGTCAAGACTCACGTCTTGGAATCTCGTCACCAAAGACTCGTACACGGACGTGGAATTCAGTTTGACGAAGATTCTGTAAGCCCCATTCAGGGCAACACCAAACCCCTCATCGTCCTGGATACCATGGGTCTCCCTAATGTTGTTGGGAGTAAGCCTGCGCTGAAGAGGGTAAATTTTTCCCCCACGAAACATAAAAACGATGGATTTCGCCCCTCCTCCACTCGTCCCATCTGATACAAGGAAGGTCGCGGGAAGATTCGGGGTACACGGTTTAAAGGGTTATGTTTTTAAACAAAGTGTAGGAATTGTTGTTTTTTGGGGAAAATCGTTGGGGCGTTTTTTCCTTATGTATCGAGTTTCCGTTTGCGGTTTATGGCTTTTGAAGACGTGAAAACGTGGGGATGGTCTCTGTATGTTTTTTGGGTGTGGTTTTTTGTGAGCGAATAAGTGATAAGATGAAAAGAAAAGATTTCGTTCGGATTTTAAACCCGGGGGGGTTTTTTAGCACCAGGTTAACCCAAGAAGTCAGTGCGTCATGGGGACTTCTAACTTTTTTCCATTGGGGTCCAAATATTGTCCCGGGATGCGACCCCACCATCGATAACACCCGGTATATTTGCTGCAGGTGAACAGGACAACAGGGTAAAAACGTGTCGAAATGTTTCCACCCCCCGGGGAATCAAACCCCGGCCCTCTGGTGTGGAAGTAGGTTGTGTTTGGGTATGAGAAAGGTAACTAGGTAAATAAAAGATTTTTAGATGTTTTTTTTAGTTTAGTTTTCGAGTCAGACCTGATGTTTAAATTTTCTCGAAAAATGTACTTCGTATAAAATATTGTATCCATTTATGTTTTAATACGGTACTTTTTGAATTGATTAATGAACCCCTATGTATATGAAGTGTAAATAAAAAATTCAGCTTTTATTTTGGTTAACACGTTTAACGAGCTCAATATTCATCATTATGATTCGCTCCTGACCAGGGTGGGTTGGGGTTGTGCGCCCCCCCTCTGCTGTTTGTAGGCGAGCTCCCTTGTCAGTACCTGGCTGCAGCGGGTAAAGTGATGCTGTCAGCCTCTGAAAACAACATGGTGCATTGATTGTCAAGATGGGGGTTTAGTTGAGACGCCGGATAAATACTGTAGGAAATTGAGTACTTAAAGAAACGATAAACGCCTAGTTCTGGCAAATCTTATTCCCAAAAGATCTCCGGGAGACTATGGCATAAAAATAGGACTTTTAGGTTTGGTACATTAAAGGGAGGTAAAAGAATTTTCATAAACTGCTATCAGCTACGGTTTTGAATGTTAGTCACCGGGTTTCAGGACGTAAGCTTGGTCCCCAAACATGTCATGAAAAATTTTAAAGATGTTTCCGGCATTTTACGTGGATCAATTTATCCTTTCCCTTTGAGGGGACGAGGTGGATTAAAAAAGTTTTTGAGACGTATGGGACAGTGCATTTGTCAACATGGTATGGGGCGGCAGGTACCTATGCTGGTTTTTCAGAGGGTTCTTTAACCCTCAAATGACTTTGAGGAACCCAATACCGCCAGTGTAAAAAGATTTCAGGACGCGGATGGAATGTCCCCGGACAGGGTACATCCCGCCTATGTGGGGTATATAACAAGGGGCGACTGTGCAACGAAGACGTGGCTTGGACTGTGGTGGAGCGCGCCCTGCTTAAAAGGTGGCGGTGAGAAACAAACATTGGATGGAGGGCGTGGTGTTTTGTGGAGCGGATAGTGGATCGGGCAACCAGGCTGGCGGTGAGTGGAGTCCCTCCCCAGTGTGATAGGTATCGCCCCTGTGGAAAAGGAGGAGCAGAAATTACGGGAGAAGGTTTTGAATTGGGAGGAATTGGTGGGGGGGTTTTTGAAGACTTGCCCGCCAGAGGGGACGTTACTCTGACGTGGTGTTCGGGGGGTCCGTTTCCCAAAAAGTCGGAGACTGATAATTTGGGTTTGTGGGGGTTTGGGAGTCCCGTTGAATCTTAAACCTTCCCGGGTAGGGGGGAGTTCTCGAGAGGAACTCTGAAAGAAATGTGTAACATGATGGTCACGAAAAAAGAGGGGGCTAGTTCAGTTTTGTGCGTCCTTACGCCTCCCAAAAAGGTCGGGAAAACAGATGAGGTGAAGTGTAAAGGGTTTGGGGTGAGGGGTGGTAGCCATGATGGGAGGCCGGGAAGAAGGGGGGGGGGAAAGGGCACTTAAGGTGTCAAACAAAATTAAGCTCTGGTTGTAAAAGAGTGAACGAGGAAGGGGGGGAAAACTTAAAGGGGCTTAGGGGTATGCTGTAAATGTTAAGGGTTATGTGCGGTATGAAGAGGATTTTTTCGAAATATCCTGAATAAATCTAGAGGGAGTTGTTTCCTGCAGGGACAATTTTAAAGAGGGTAGGGTTTTGGAGGTGGCAGATTTCGAGTATTTACCCTGCTCTCCCTGTCTAAAAGAGGGTGTAGGAATTTTAAAAGGGAGAGAGCCTTTTTTGTTTTGCAGAAAGCGGGGGGGGGGGGAAGGGGAAGGGAGGGTGTTGCGTGTGGATTTTGGGTGGTGGGGGTAAGGTGTGTCTTTTGTGAGTGGTATGCCCCGGCAGAAATAACTAAAGGTAAAGAAATGATTTGGGGTGTGAGGTTTGTGTTTTTTTTAAACACGCAATCAAAAAAAAAATAAAACGGGGCATTAAAAATTTGAAAAATTTGGGGCCTAATTTAAAATTTTTTAGGTTAAATTCCTTCGGGGGGGTTGGTGGGAGAGGGTTGGAGGGTACTGGGGGGATTTAAGTTAGGATTTTTGGGAGTGGAGGGAAATCTTGTCCTTGTTGGGCAAACAACAACAACGGGGGTTTAGTTTAAAACCCCCAATTAAAAAAATTTTAAAAAAAAAATGGGGGGGTAAAAATTTTATTTCCCAAAAACAAAGTTAAAAAAAAAAGAATTTCAAATGTTGCCAAAAAGGAAATTAGAAAGTTTTATGGAAAAAAGGGAAAACCGTAAAAAAAAATTTTAAAAATGGACTGGGTAACTATTTAGGGGATGGGTTTTTAAAGGGGTTTGCTTGGGGGGGGTGGGTGGGAAAAATTTTTCCTATGGTTAAATAGCTAAAAATAAAGGGGGGGTTTTTGAGGGTGTTGCAAAATGAAAGGTTTCAAGCGAAAGGGGTGCAGGCAGGGGGGGAAAGAAGTGCTTTGGGGCAAAAAAGCCGTCACGGTGTTTTGCGGCAAAAAAGCAAAGGAGGCGGGACGCTATCCCTTTTAGGGTAACAGAGAGGTTTGGGGGAAATTTGAGCAGGCGGAGACACGCCCACGGGGGATGTGTGGTATGCAAAAAGCTTGGGTAGGAAGTACGGGAAACAGTGGGGGGGGGTGATGGGGCTTTGGGACAAGGTGTGTATGTTGTGGACGGTAATTTAAAAAATTGTGATAGAAAGGCTTTAGGTGGGACATTAGGGGCAGAGGAAATGAGAATGCGTTAAAGGGGGAATGGGAAGGGGAAAAGGGGCAGTTGTAGTGTTGGCCAAAGGTAAAGGGGCCGCCCCCCCTTCGGGGTTTTCCGACCATTTCATGATGTGGCAGACTATAAGGTGTTCGAAAAAAATTTTAGGAAATGGGTTAAAAAGTGTTTGGAAGGGGTAGTAAAAATCTCTTTTGGGGTTGAGGGGAAGGTCGTGATTGAAGGAAATGGAAAATGAGAATTTTTGGGGGAAGCAAAGGGTGGGGGTAAAGGGGCAGTTTTGTTGGCTCTAGTTTGGAGGGAGCATATGATGGGTGGAAAGGGAGCTTTGCAGTTATACTTGGAGACAGGGTTTTGGGTAGGAAAAAGTGAGTGGGAAATACGCTATAAAAGGGGGGGGAAAATGAGGATACGTTAATGGGTGTATGGGGGGGGTTTTGCAAAGGGTAGGGGGCCTTAGACGGGATGCCCATGTCCCAAATTTGTTTGCGTGTTTCCCCGGACCCCTTTTTTAGAATGGTTTACCACAGCTTAGTCGCCATGTGGGGAAGTGGGGGGGTGGGGGGCCTGGCCAGGTTTAATTGGGTTGTTTTACGACACCATGTTCTATTTGTTTAAAAAATGTCATGGGAGGGTTGGACGGTTTTTTGCAATTATTTGGAAGTGCTGGGTATGCAGGTAAATATGCGAAGTCAAGGTGCATGGGGTTGGGTTTTTGGGCGATGTCTTTAAAGATTTTGGGTTTATTTTTAAGGGTGCATGGTTGCGGCGCGGGGGGGAAAACTCGGATAGGTTATTGGAAAGGATCGTGGGACGTCTAGGGTTCTGAGACCCAGCACTAAAATCTTTCGCGGTGATAGTCGTAAACTTTTATTTTATTAGATTTGGCTGTTGCAGCTGGTTCCCAATTTGGGGCAGCTTGCGGGGAAATTTTAAAGGGTTTTACAAAAAATTTTTGGGGTTCATGTTTTTTATTGGTTATGGAGGGAGGGTTTTAAAGTTACCCGCAAGTAGGGGGGGTTGGGGTTGAGGGTTTGAGAAGGGGCTAAAAGTGTGTTTTTAAATGGGAGTTTGCGGAGGGTTTGGGAAGCTGGGAGTTGGGAAAGGATGCACGACAGGCGGGTGTGTGGTTTTAGGAAGGAGTTGAGGGTTTTGAAACGTTTTTTAGGGGTGTGATGTTGGTTGGGAAATGAGAAAGGTTTTTTAGGGTTTGTGTAGGTTAATTGTAGGTGGGGCGTTACCCAGTTTAGGGTTTGTTCCCATGATGCGTGGAAAGTTTTGGTTTAGATTTAGTAAAAAAAAGTTAAACCCTCGGCGGTGAGGGGGATGTTTCGTTTCCCGCATGGGATCCTGGTTGGTGAGATATACGAAAAAGAAGGTTGTAAGGGTGGGGGGTGTGGTATCGTGGAGGGGATGAGATGGTTTCCCGTGTTTACTTTGTGAAGGGCTGAGGAGGTTAGGTGCTGGTTAAGTAGGTTTGGTACGAGGGGGGGGGGCTGGGGGTGTCGGTTTTGCATGCTTTAATCTAATCGGGGGGTTAGACGAGGGTGTCAAAGGGTTTAGATTAAATTGGTAGATTATATATATATGGTGGGTGATGAAGGGAAGGGGATAGTGAGGAGAGAAAAAGGTTCTTGCGGTAACGTTCTATGTCATGTGTGTAACAGAGATTTGTATGGGGGGAGTGGGGTCAGGCTTTCCAGAGGGGTATGGAATCTAACGTTAGGGATTCTCGTAATTTTGTGATTGATAAAGAGGAGTGAAGGGGTTTTTATTTGGGGTTTGGAAGGAGTCAGGGGGGGCACAAGGGCTTGCCCCCTTTTGGGGGGGGGGGTCGTGAGAGTGTTTGGAATGTGGGTTTTTTGGGAAAAGGTTTTCCTGGTTTTTTATTGGACTTTATGGAGCCCAAATGTGTATGTAGAGCTCAAGGGGTTTGTTATTTAGAATAACACTTTTCGATGTGGTATAATTTTGTGATTTTTTTTTTGTATAAAATTTTGATGTTGTCAGTCTTGTATGCACCCCTTTTTGAGAATAAGTTTTTGCGACTGAAGTTGTTTTAGTTTGTATTTTTGTTTTTGTCTGAATTTTGCACGATGAGATATATTAATACTTTTTGCTTTGTGCATACAGTGCAATTTATTAATGGTTTTGTGAAACTTTTTGTGTGTACGTGTGTGTGTGGGTGTGTGTGTGTGGGTGGGGTGTGTGTGTGTGTGTGTGTGTGTGGGTGTGTGTTATTATATCCCTTTCTATTGTATTGAGCCTTTGTCATGGGTCAGGCGTTATTAATCTTTATATTGTATGATTCGATTTTTTTTAAGTTTTTAAATTTGGCTGACCCCTAAACCCGTTTGGGGTCTTTTCAAGTTTTTGATGTTAAGTTTTTGTCTTTGGTTACAGACTATTTTAGACGGTTTATTTTTTTTTTTTTTTGTAGTTGGTATATGTAAGCTGTTTGTTAGGGAAAGTATGTAGTTTTTTTTGTAAGATTTGACCAAAAAAACCCACAAAAAAACCTGAGTTGCTCCACCTACAGCTCCAAGAATGCCACCCCCCCCCCCCCTTTGGGGGGGGGAATGGCAGCCGAGGCCCACTTCTCCCCATGGGGGGCCCCGGAGGGCGGGGGAAAGTGGCAGGCCTGGGGGCGTTGGTCCCCAAAGTGAGGGGGTCTTAAAAACCTCCCCCATGGGGACTTTTGTCTGGACACTCCCCCGATAGGGAGCCAAAGGGGGGGTCCCACTACTTGGGAAAAAACCCGGGGCCCGGGAAATACCGGGGAAAAAAAAAAAAAAAAAAAAAAAAAAAAAAAAAAAAAAAACCCCCCACATAAAAGAGAGAATGGGTTTAAGTCGGACCGGAAACGTCGTCGTAAGCTTTCTTTTTATGTGCGGGGTTTTTGTGTATCGTTCCAGTCACGGTTTGTGCCTTTTTTTTTTATTTAAAATTTTGATGTTTGGTTTTGGTTTTTTTTTATTAATTGCGAAAGGGGGATTTAAAATGAATAACTTCTTTTTTTTTATTTTATGTTAAAGTGTTTTGGCCTTTTTCGATTTTGTTATATGACAATTTTTTTATGCAAGGTTTTGCATTAATGAATGTGTATATATGTCAATTCATGACCCTGTGACAGTATTTTTTTTTAGCTATGTTCTTGCCGTAAGTTCTTGTTGTATGTTTGGCAGCAATATCTTGCGAGCATATAGGTGCAATCCGTTTGTCAGTTATTTTGATTGAGATCCATACTGTTTCTTTATTTTGATGTTAAACTGTATTGGTTTTAAATAAAATATAAAAAAAAAAATTATTGAGATCCATACTTTTTCTTTATTTTGATGTTAAACTGTATTGGTTTTAAATAAAATATAAAAAAAAATTATATCATTATCTAATGTTTAATTAATGAGGTATTGATTTGTTTAGTCACTTGAGAGTGGACATAGTTTCGCTTGTTTGGAGTTTGATGGGTATTTTAGTTTTGTATTTTCATTATTCTCAAGTCGGCTTAGTTGAAAACTGCGTTTCCTCTTTCATGGTTGAAGTTCAGTGTATATGTATAATGTCGTTATTGCAGGTGATTTTAGTTTTATTTATGATCAGTTGTTGAGTACTAGTTTTTGTTCTTTGTCAAAGTTGGATAAGATTTCCCCTACCTATCTATGTATTATATATAGATATCAGTTACCGTATCATTTTATGTTTTATTTGTTATTTCATGTACTGTTTAAATAAAATATATGTGTATATGTATGTATGTGTGTATGTATATATTTGTACATGTGTATGTATATATATATATATATATATATATATATATATATATATATGTGGAAATTTATTTGGTCCCTAAAGTTCCACAGGACGTCCAGCATGGCCGTACGGGATGGCTGAGCTGGATGGCCCTTATACCCCACCCAAACAGGGAAGCATTCTCTTGTCCGCGATGGATTCTTGGTAGACATGTATTTAATTTATAGATTTACTCTTCAGGGAAGGAGTAGGTAGTTTTACTGGTAGTACACTAATATTAGGTTTACTAAGGCATCTGTAGATAATGATAAAGTAGACCTAAGACCTTAACATAGGTAGTAATAGGCCGATAATGTAGGCAAACACTAGGATAAGTTAGCTAGGGAGAACTGGCAGCCCTAGTTTGAACGAAGAGACGAGGGTCTGGAAGGGAGACCAGCTCGCTCTTCTTAAGACAGACACCAACTGGACAAGACGTGCCGTGATCAGCAGACGGCGCCCCCACATGTCTTCACATTTGAGACCTGGGGAAATCTGGTAGAGGCACCTCGATGTACCGTAGATGACCTCCTCCATCAGCCCATACAGTAAGACAAAACCTCCACCTTTTTCCTCGTAGATTCTGGCCAGTGTCTTGGGAGATTGTGGGTTGAGTTTTAGCTGTGGGCCCGGTGTGCAACAGAGAGCATGCCCAGTAAGTACCTGTGTCTCAGAGCCGTCTGAAGCTAGTGTCTGAGTCTGCATAGTTATACTAAGGGATACATACCCTCTTGGATATAGGAATTTCTGAGGTGCAGGCAGGACACTAATTACAATTGAATATTGCAGGAATTAATGCTCCCAGTTGCACATGGTTTCTGAGGGGGAGTTCAAAGGGGCTAAGGCTAGCTTAGGGAAGTGAAGATCAGGATATATGCTGCAACACCAAGTAAGTTAGTCCTTTATACATGCATGCAGGCGAGGTTTCTTGTAATACCAATCATTTGTGAAAATCTGTCCTATAAGCCACTTGTGAGGCTGAGGTACCCACCTCAGAGCTCGGTGTCAACAGAGTTTGCCAGGGTAGGCGACTCACTTGGAGGCAGTTCCACATATTTTCA
>NC_069464.1:31837786-31872104 GCF_026875155.1 Cherax quadricarinatus | reverse complement strand
TCGGGCATAAAACCTTCTTTGATGGCTGTGGCTACCAGGTTTCCCATGGCCTGGATGTTTTGTATCTTTTTGTACGCTTTAGATGGTGTGTCTGGCAATTAAGTTATAGCACAGTCTTTCCTGTACTGAAGAGGTACACATTTCAGGGCGAAAAAGCTTACAGGAAGGAGTTTGCATTTTCCTGTTGTCATATGGGCATGGCATTTTCTAGGGTGGTCTAGTTGCACGTCCTGTCTGTTTTTCCAGATTTCCATGTCTGCAGATACCAAGTGCATAGTATGTGCACAGCTTGGTTTCCGTTTGCCTTGGGTTTCCTGTGACTGTATTCCCTTTTGGTGCATGTTTCCCTGTCTTATTCCTATCCCCACTAGCACCAACACTGGAGCTCCCACCAGTTGTTTTTGGTAATATATCCTCACTATAGCTAGTGGAGTCCTCTTGTTGCTATTTCCTGTGGTATTTCTAGTTTGCAATATTGGTTTTATCTTATCTTTGACTACACTTGTTTTCCCACTACGGCTCCTGTCCCCTATGAGGTCATTTAATGTATTCCTTCCTGCGTATAATTCCGACTACCTGGACAAAATCTCCAGCTTAAACCATTACTGTCTCCCAGGACAGCACCTCCAGCTTCACCATTACTGCCTCCCAGGACAGCACCTCCAGCTTCACCATTACTGTCTCCCAGGACAGCACTATCAGCCCCACATTTACTGACTACCAGGACATCACCTCCAGCCTTACAGTTTCTGAATACATGGCCAGTATCAAGGGCAGTACCATTCAGCCCAGACTTTTTATGTTCCCATCTGTTGTAGAAAGCTTCCAGGTTGTCTATGAAAGCAGCTTTGATGTTATCCTCTTTTAATACCCTTGTGATTTCAGTCCACAGATTTTCCTCATTTGGGCATACCCAAAAACACTTTCTTGTTTTAATACTGCTTGTAGCTAGTTCTTGGATATCTGCACAAGGGGCGTGACACCAATTTCCACAAAAATGGCAATTTATCCATGTGGAAGCCCGTTTGTTTGATTGACTGCAGACTATACAGAGCTTCATAATGATTTGAGTGGTTGATTTACTGTAATTCTACTAGCAACCTCTTGAATACTCTATTAATAACCTCCTTAAATGAAGCTCTAGCTATTTGTATTTCTATTTCTAACTGTACTTGTATATTGGACAGCTTACTGTGTACGTTCCTGATTTATATTTATTGTTTGTGTTTGATAAGGGCGCCTACAACCCCATCTGTTTACAGTCTGCTTTATTGTCCAACGAATCTGTTTGAAACCAGTCAAGGGTTCGGACCATCAAGGGTTCGGACCAGTCGAGGGTTCGGACCAGTCGATCTGATCTGATCAGTGGGTCACTTATTTAAAACATACTAGTCGGTGTTTTGGGGCTAACACATGAAGGATCTACTTGAAATTATCTACCCGAGTAATATGTGATTTGATTGATACAAGAGTATAACTTGCGTGTTGAAGAGCCGGTGATTTCTGGCAGCTCCTACAGTGACGAACGGTCCGACCTGAACCCTTGTTTATCAATTGCTTTATCTAGCTTTTCTATTTTTTTTTTCCCGTCTCCACCACAATAAATGCTATATTATCACTATAGTTGACTGGTGGAAAATTTTGAGGAAGGACGCTTTTTCTGTAGTAATAATTGCTTCTCGTTGTGTATATTGCGACCGCTGGTAACTACAGATTATATGAAATTCACAGTATACGTCTGGTATTTCAAGAAAAAAGAAACTAATGAAAGTCACTCCACTCCACTAAGTACCATTATAATACTGGTTAGTTGCTACTACAACACTGTATTCTGCTATTCACTGGTATCACTAGATTATATGCGAGTACACTAGCAGGCCAGGAAGATTATTAAAACAGCTGACCACTGTGGTAAGATTCTGGCGACTTCTGGCACCTGCCTCTATGACACTTTAGCCTTTATCATCTGTATACTAGGGAGCCACTGTAGTTTACACTATACACTATGTATACACAATGTTATCAGGGAGACTTTCTTTCCTCTGACAAAGAAAAGTTCTATTATTATTCTTTTGCACACGGAACACAGGCCTATGATTCCCCTCTGGCAGTAAACTCTGCTAGGTAGTGCACACTAATTCTCCTTTTTTGACTCAGTATATAATGTTTTCCGCCCAAGATTGGTTCCAGGCGCTAGAGGGATGTATCGTATAGGATTGATGGCACAAATTAAAGTTCTAGCACATAAGAGCGACCGAGTAAACACGAGAAAACCCGGAGCACAACGAGGCACCCGGCATTTTGGGCAAATTGCGTGGATATGTTGCGCGTGCTTACAGTGGTTTCAAATCCGCGGGCGTGTAAATTGCGTATTTTAGTTCGGGCGACTGTGGAAGCTGACGTGGCACTGGTCTGTAGTCAGTTTCCGTTGTACGCTTGGGCTGATATTTGGAACCGTCCTGTGGATCTTCCGTTGCGACCCGTAGTTCGTGAAAATTCTTTCATAGCATCTTGCTGTCCGGGTCTGTTTTGTGTACACGACGGTTACACGATATTCTGTCCTGTAGCAATTGTGGGATTGAAGAAACTGTTTTTCATGGGATTTATTTTTCCGAGTGGTTAGAAGCCGCGCGCTGTTGGCTCGGTAGACTTATTAGGTTGGTGGGTGGGGGGGTTTGTCTCCCTTACGTGTCCTTAGTTTAGATGTTGGGGGGGTCACGGATGATGTTGCAAGGACACTGGGGGTGTTAGTATCAGATTTTATTCATACATCTTGGGTACTCTGGTCAGCGGGAACGATTGCGAGGATACACGGTATTAAAGCGGTTATGTATCGAATGAAGTGTAGGAATCTTTTTTTTTTTTTTTTTTTTTTAAACATTACAATACAAGGTGGAAATTATATTAAAAGGTACACAAATGAGTTAAATCACAAATTCCCAATTCACCCTTACAAAAATGATTACAACAGACAAAAGAGTTCTGAAACCCTAATATCACACACTATATACACCCAGTTATACCAGAGTTATATACCTGTTTAGGCTGAAAAGTTTGACACAGTTTCACCCCCCCCCTCCCGCCAAATATAAGATAAGATAAGATAAGATTTCGTTCGGATTTTTAACCCCGGAGGGTTAGCCACCCAGGATAACCCAAGAAAGTCAGTGCGTCATCGAGGACTGTCTAACTTATTTCCATTGAGGTCCTTAATCTTGTCCCCCAGGATGCGACCCAGACCAGTCGACTAACACCCAGGTACCTATTTACTGCTAGGTGAACAGGACAACAGGTGTAAGGAAACGTGTTGAAATGTTTCCACCCGCCGGGAATCGAACCCGGGCCCTCCGTGTGTGAGGCGGGAGCTTTGGCCACCGGGCCACCGTATATAACCATTCCCAACCTGATTGCATCTTAACTTAACATTAAAGGATACATAGGAATTACACTATCATGAGTGATGCAGTAACATCTTGGACACAAAAATATTAATAACAATTAAATGGGATACATGTCTTTACTTAACACAATGACACCTCAACCTGGTGAAAGAAAAACCCGCAAAAGTTTAATTTTCTAAGAAGGTTGCAACAATGAATGTCAACTCCCAAGGCAACTTATGTGTAATTATCTTAGCACAGTATATAAATAAAAATTTAATATTATGAAAAACATCACAGAATACAAAGGTATAAAGTAAAAACCCCAGCCATTTGGGGTACACGAAAAAAAATTCCCCAAACTTCCCGAATACAAATAAAACAAAAAAAAATTTTTGTGACAGCGCACCTAAACAAAACTCACATCAAATGAATAAACTGCAAAAATACATAATAAAAACAAATAAATATTTAAGACGCTATGTACATAGATAAAAACATAAAAAATATGCTTAAGACTGCGTGTACATAGAAAACAAAAATAATATGACTAAGACTGCTATGTACATAGATAACAAAAAATAAATGACTTAAGACGCTATGACGTAGATAACAACTAATAAAGATTTAAAGACGCTATGTACAAGGAAAACAAAAAAAAATAACTCAAGACTACTATATACATAGATAAAAACTAAAAATAAACTAATTTGAATGGTCACTTTTGATAAAATCACCCTTTAACATATCAGGCTTAGAGAGAATTCTCATATAAAAGTCCAAGTCCAACATGCGGTAGCCCATCTTCTACATACAATAAATGCGAATTACTACACATAAAAAAATAACAAAAAGGCACAAACCGGACGGAAAAAACCAAAAAACCCCCACATAAAAGAGAGAAGTTTACGACATTTTCGGCCCGCCGACTTGGCCCATTGACAAACACACTAACAATGAGCAAGGGCTATATATAGGCAGGAAGAGGTGGTAGTAGAGTAAGTAGTAGTAGTATAGTATAGTAAAGAATTGTATAAATACCACGGGATGAAATTAAACACATGCAACAACCCCCGGGGCATCCCATCGTGACGTACACAAAATACTACAAAAAACCCTGGACAAGCAACTGTCCATCATTTTCCAAATCAATATCTGTCCTACCCTAACTCTGCACAGTAAGTGGGAAAACCCCCCCCCCCTTAAACCTTTATCCCCTTCACTACTACCTTGAAGAACATAGTAAAATATATAGTGATAGTCCATGACACACAAAAAACTGGCCAGCCCCACGGGGCTAGCACCCTTGGTCCATACATTATCACTCACGCACCCATCCAACACCACGCAAACATTAGTTGTCATCCTTACCGGGGAGGCGCCCCTTTTTTTCACCCATGACTTTCCCTGCCCCAGCAACACTTTCTAATCGACCCCCCCCTCCCTCGTATTTTACAATCTAATAAAACTTAACGAAAGTTGCCTATATCACTCTGATAAATCCCTCACCCACCCCTCCCAAAAATTTCCTTTTTTCTACATACTGTTTTATAAAACATTACCGCTAACCCCCCTCTTCACCTCCTGACCTTTTTCCCCCGCAACCCCCCACACATATAATAAAATAATCTCCATAGTACCCCACAGCTCTTTTACATTTTTCCTCCCAACCCCCCCAAAATCGAGATTTAGTGCTCCAATACGAAATTCCTTGACCTCCTACCTATATATCACCCTTTTTAACCCACTCCTTGACACCCTCAGTCCGTCACAAAAAAAACTACATAAAAGCCGCTCCTTCCACCACATATAAAGCCACCCCCCGTCAACGCCCGCTATCCCGTAGAACCACACCCGACGGTAAAATGCCTCAGAAAACGATACTTTACATCCCGAACACAGGTTGCAACCTCATCCTACCAACCTATTCCATATGCTTCCCCAGCATACAGGGGGAAAAGCCCTTCGCAGGCCAAACAACCCTCCCGGGCTAACAATCTACACAACCTACCATTTTAACCTTTACCCGCTCTCACCCACCCAGACCCTCAAAACATTTACACTCATGCAACTCAACTCCTGTATGCATCCTTGCAATCGAATGGATCCTGGCCAAAAACCCCCCCCCCCACACTTTCCCTCATCACCCCCTTTTTTAATGAAGACACTTTGCCCCACATTTTAAAGCCCCCACAATCCCGCCCCCCCTTACTTACAGATGTCATTACCACGTCCCTTTTAATCCAATCACAGCTCGACCCCACAAAATTTAAAAACCTTCCTAAGTATGTTGGTTTTTGCGGGCCCGTTAATGGGAAAACGGGTGCCACGTGCCATACTTTGCTATACAGTAAATGTTAATAAAAAATGGCATGCTGCACAAGGGTCAAATGAAAGGTCGCAATCCCCAAACCCCCTGAATCCTGCTACCCCAATCGAGTTTTTCCCTCATGCCACAGTTTGATCGTCGCATAAATAAGACCCAAATTTTTTAACGAAATTTACCTCTTCCTCACAACTGCACTACCCCCAATCAACCCTTCCTGCCCCAACTCCAACCCCAAAAAATGGATTTACTGAAATTACCCTCATCCAGTTGCCCCTGCAACATTTTTCTCCCCACTAATGTGTCCATTGTCATCCCTCCCTGACAAACATTGTATCATCCACTCCCCAAATTTAAAAATGGCCAAACCCTCGCAACCTCACACCCTGGGCCCTCTACATGAACAAGCGCTCCACCAATCTAAAAAGGGGTCCTGCGCACCCAAACAATAATTTTTGACATAGGGCAACCCCTTTTCCTAAGTCCCCCCACCCATTACAATCTTCCCCCCCAATCGACCATAAACGTACCCTCCCCATTGCACCTCCTACAACGCCTCAACCCAACCCCCTATTTCTTCCCCCAACCCCCCGACCCTTGAGATGGGTTTTAATGCTTTTCCGATCCCCTCTATCGTATCCCCTTGCCCAACGAGCGCCACCAAACCCCCCCCCCCCCCCTTTTCCTCCACGAAAACCGTAATAACCCATCCCCCCCACCATAGACCTCCCTCAAAAACCCAAAACCCGGGTTTTTTATACAAAACCCCCCCCACCACACACTTGACCCGATTCCCCCCAAAAACTTTTCAAACAATTTGTAATCTGCACATAACAACGAGTCGCCAGGGAATCCCAAGCGTATGGCCCCTTCCCTTTGGGACCCAATACAACGACAGCTGTTGCCTGCTTCCCCCAGCTCCCCTCTCCTTCATGCAATTAAAAACCTAACCAAAAAATCCCCATAATTTCCAATGCTGCTGAAAAACTCTGCCGGAAGTCCCTCAATTCCCGGGGCTTTGCCCTTTCGCATTCCACTTAAAGCCCTCCATATTTCCCCCCCCCAGTTATTTCCCCACCCAGTGCTTTCCCCATCACTGTTCCCCAACTGACAACCACACTCCCCACACCTGTTCTAAAACCCCCCCTCTCCCCTTCTCGTTTCAGTACTTCTCATCCCCCTTATCACAAACGCCCCCATCCCTTCCATAGCTTGTATGACCTGTCCCTCCCTGACCCTCCTATCGACTCAGAACCCCACCCAAGGAATAGTCATTGCATGTGTCTTTGTTTCTGCCACACAATACCCGAGAAGGGCTATCTCCCCCTAACACCTCTTCCACCCCCGCCAGTACCCCGCAAAACCCCTTGGGAAACCCCTCATCCTGTACCCACGCACCTCCCCTTAAATTTCCATAATATTATCCATTGGATAAGGCCCGCCACGCCCCCCTCCATAACAACCCCGTAACCTACCTTCAAAAATTGGGAAGCCCTATTTTAAAGAATTGATACGTTTCCCTCTTTTCAAAATATTGCTTAATCCGTTCTTTTGCCCAACCATCCCACCACTCACCACACCTCTACCCCCCCTTTACCCTCAGTAGCCCCCCCCATGTTGCAATCCCTCCATCCCCTCCTCATCCCAACACACTTGTATTAAAATTCCAAATCCCCTAATAACCCGCTACTGACTCCCACCCCCACCACTGCTACACCGCCCGATGACTGAATAAGCTACTTTTATTTTCGGAAAAATGTCAACCAAACCCCTTTAGATATATTCAGCCATCCAACCCACTGCGTAACCCCTTTTTTACAAAAATGTGCTCTACCTCCCATGCCCCTCCTCCAACCGCATCCGCAACTGAATATCCTCAAAAATTCCGAAGGCCGCCGACACTCCCCCCCCCTTTTTTGGTTCTATTCAGCCCTCCTAAAATGCAGTTCCAGTCCCCACCCAAAGATGGCCACTGCAGGGAAACCAGAAGAAGAAAACTATTTCTTCATATACAAAATCCCTTTTTACTCTCACATCATTTTTTGCTGGGGCATACACACTTAAAAAAGGAACCCCCCTGCCCCATCCACCACCCATCCCCCGCACAATACCTTCCCCCCCCCCCCCCCTCACTTCTTACAACACAAACGGGGTCGCCTCCCTGATCAATTACCCCAACCACCTTTAAACTCAGATGGCAGAGTCATGACCTGAAACCCCTCCCCTCGGGGCCTCTTCCCTCCTTGAAATTTGGTTTTTGAGGAAAAGTACATCCACCCAATTTTCACAGAAACATTTGAAACCATTCCCTCTTCCACAATTTTCACATCCATTTACGTTCACCCGTCATACACCTAAGGCCTCTTTTTAGTTTTCCAACCCTTCCTCCTCTCTTCATTCATCCCCGGGGCCCCTGCCCCAGAGCCAGCACAAGGCTTCACACCATCAACCCCCCCCCCCTTTTTTTGCGATGCCTCTTATCTTGACTACCTCGACAGTGCTCTTCCTTCCTCCCTACCTCTGCGCCGGCATCAGAAAAATCATCAGAGTCTGACGCCGCCGCTCTCTTCCTCGTGATGCCCTCCACATCCATGTTATCTTCTGAGGTTCCTTCACAAATGTACCTCAACCTCCACCACGCCTCGTTCCACAGCACACGGCGACAACTCACGCTTACTATTGGCCCTTCAAACCCTGCTATGGTTTTATCATTACATTCTTCTACAGGCAACACCGTGCCTCTCACCAGCCCAGGAACACATCCTCTGCAGGCGGTGTCAATGTCCTCAACACTTCCTGAAGCCCCTCTTCCTCGAGAGCCTGCACCTCCTCCTGCACTTGCACTTCTTACTTTTTCCTTGCCTAGTAACAGAGCCTTTTATGTCACAAGCTTACCTCCAGGTGAACTCTCTCCGGGTAAACACACCCAGTCTCTTCTTGGAATCCTCCACCTCTTCACCCACAAGCGCCCAAGCCCTTCCCTTTCACGTGGGCTCTCAAAAACAGCTACCACCTGGTAACTGGTGCTTCACCAGTTTGTGCAGGCCGCCCCCTCAGCTTCACACAACCGCTGCCGCCATATGGTCGTACGCCCCACATATTCTGCACGTACTCTCTGTCCGGCGTACGATACCCATAACTTGCGTCCTGAAGTCCCTCCAACACGACGTAAGATGGTATGGGATGTCTCAGAGTCATCTTCAGGGAGAAGGTTCCCTCCAAGGGCCCATGAAAGCACCAGCTGTCCACTTGCCCTGTTGTGCCAATGTAACATCCCATAGCCTCAAAAACCCCTCCTGATGTCAGCCTAAATCTGCCTCAAATGGACATTACGAAGCTTAACCCACGTAAAGTGGCGAGATACGTCGATCAAACGCACCTTCACAGCTGGAGTAGCGTCAAGACTCACGTCTTGGAATCTCGTCACCAAAGACTCGTACACGGACGTGGAATTCAGTTTGACGAAGATTCTGTAAGCCCCATTCAGGGCAACACCATACACCTCATCGTCCTGGATACCATAGGTCTCCCTAATGATTGTTGGGAGTAAGACCTGCGCTGAAGAGGGTGAAATTGCCCCACGAAACAGCTCAATACCGATGGTATTTACGCGCCTCCTCACACTCAGTGCCATGCTGATACAAGGAAGGTCAGCGGGAATGATTGCGAGGTACACCGGTATTAAAGCGGTTATGTATTGAACGAAGTGTAGGAATCAGTTGTTGTTTGGGAATCGTTGGGAGCGTAGTTTTCCTTATACGTATCGTAGTTTCCGTGTTGCGGATTTATGGCATTTGTACGACGTGAAAACGTAAAAGGACTGGTCTCTCGTATGTGTTTTGCGTGTGTGGTTTGTTGTGAGCGTAATAAGTAAGATAAGATAAGATAAGATAAGATTTCGTTCGGATTTTTAACCCCGGAGGGTTAGCCACCCAGGATAACCCAAGAAAGTCAGTGCGTCATCGAGGACTGTCTAACTTATTTCCATTGGGGTCCAAAATATTGTCCCCCAGGATGCGACCCACACCAGTCGACTAACACCCAGGTACCTATTTGCTGCTAGGTGAACAGGACAACAGGTGTAAGGAAACATGTCGAAATGTTTCCACCCGCCGGGAATCGAACCCGGGCCCTCTGTGTGTGAAGTAAGGTTGTGTTTGGGTATGAGAAAGTGTAACATAGGTAAAATAGAAGATTATCTAGATTGTGTTTATTCATAGTATAGTTTTCATGTGTCAGACCGTGACGTTTAAATCTTCATCGAAAAAATGTACTTTCGCTATATAATATTGTATCCATTATGTTTTAAGGTCACGGTACATTTTGAATTGATTAATGAACCCTATATGTATATGAAGTGTAAATAACAAATTCAGCTATTATTATTGGTAGTAACACGTGTTAACGAGCTCAATAATTACATCATTATGCATTCGCTGCCTGACCACGGTAGAGTGCGGTTGTGCTCTGCACCCCTCTGCTGTTTGTAGGCGAGCTCCCTTGTCAGTTACCTGGCTGCAGAGGTGTGAAGTGATGCTGTCACGCCTCTGTTAATAACATAGGTGCACTGTGATTGTCAAGATGGCGGTTAGTCTGAGACGCCGGATAAATACTGTAGGCATTGAGCTACTTAAAGGAACGATAACGCCTAGTTCTGCGCAAATCTTATTGCCAAAGATCATCCGGGAGACATATGGCATACAAGATAGTGACTTGTATGGTGTAGCATTAAATGGAGGTCAAAGAATTTTCATCAAACGGGCTATCAGCTGGGTTTTATGAATCGTTAGTCACCAGGTTTCAGGACGTAAGTCTTAGCGTCGCACCAGCTGTCATGTAAGAATGATGATGTTTCACGGCATATACGTGGATCAAGTTATGCAACGTTCCCTTTTGAGCGGACGAGGGGGGATATAAGGAAAGTTTTTGAGACGTATGGGACAGTGCATTAGCTCAACAGGTATGTGGGGGGCAGGTACCTATGCTGGTTTTTCAGAGGGTTCTTTCAACCTCAAAATGATTTGAGGAACCCAATCCGTCCTACGTGTATCTCCAAGATTTCAGGACGCGGGTCATGGTAATGTACCCAGGACAACGACGTACATGCCGCCATGTGGTGAGTATGATCACATAGCGGCGACCTGTGACAAGCGAAGACGTGTGCTTGGACCTGTGGTGGGCGTCGCAGCCCCTCTTCAAAGGTGGCAGGTGAGAAACAAACATTGGATGGAGGGCGTGGGTGTTTTGTGGAGCGAGATAGTGATCGGGCACACAGGACTGGCGGTGAGTTGGAGTCCCCTCCCCCACTGCCTGATCAGGTATCGTCTCCTGTTGGGTAAGGAGGGGCAGCAATTACAGGAGAAGGTTCTTGAGATTGGGAGGAATTGGTGGAGGTGTTTTAAGACTTTGTCACCGCCAGAGAGGACGTTACATCTGAGCGTGGTGTCATCGGGGAGTCGTCGCTTCCAGAAAGTCGGAGACATGAATAATTTGGGATGTGATGGGGGTTTGGAGTCGTCCGTTGAATCATTAAACCATTCTCAGGGAAGGTGAGGTTCATCGAGAGGCAACATCTGACCAAGAAATGTGTAACATGATGGTCACGAGAAAGAGGGCGGCTACGTCAGATTCTGATGACGTCCTTACGCCTGCACAAAGGTCTGGGAAACAGACTGAGGGGAAGTGTGAAGGTATGGTGTAGGTGGTGGTAGCCATGATAGGAGGCACGGGAAAATGGGGGAGGGAAAGAGAGCACTCTGAAGGTGTCCCAAAATTAAAAATTTAAGCTCTGGTTGTAAAAAGTGATACGAGGAAGCAGGGGGGGAAACTTAATAGGTCTTAGGTGTATGTCTGTAAATGTTAATGGGTTATGTAGCGGTATGAAGAGAGATTATTTTCGTAATATCCTGAATAAATCTAGAGTGGATGTTGTGTTCCTGCAGGAGCACAATTTTAAAAGAGGGTAGGGGGTTGGGGGTGGCAGGATTTCGAGTAGTTACCCTGCCATCTCCCTGTCTAAAAGATGGTGTAGGAATTTTAATAAGGGAGACGAGCCCCGTTTGTTTTGCAGAGAAGCGAGGGAGGAGGGGAAGGGAGGGTGTTGCGTGTGGATGGGGGGTGGATGGGTAAGCGTGTGTCTTTTGTGAGTGTGTATGCGCCGGCAGAAAAAAAACATAAAGGGAAAGAATGATTTTGTGTGTGAGGATCTTGTTTTTTCTTAATGCACTGCCAGAGGTGGCAATAGTTGGGGGATTGGAATAGTGTAATCAGGGTGGCTGATGTGGACCCAAAAGGGGCTGGATATATGTCTGTGCTCTTAGGGATTTATTAAGGGATGTTAGGTTTTCATGATGCCTTCGGGGGGGCGGTGTGGAGACTGAATATACGTTTGTTAGGAGTGGATAGCTGCGAGACTAGATAAGTGATACCTTTCTCAGGAGTGGATGTGAAATCTTTCAGTACTGTTGAGGCTACAATGTCAGATCAAAGGGCAGTGGTGGTGGAGGGTTGGGGGGGGGAACGCTCGCGGACATATAAGAAGTATTGGAAATTAAATATAAGTGTGTTAGGTGATGAGGAGGGGGTTTGGGGGGGTTTTCAGTCCTATGGAGGGGGCTTAGTGGGAAGAACAGGGAGTGGGTGACATTGTGACATGGTGGGATAGTGTTTCAAAGGAAAGGATTAGAAAGTTTATGTGAGAGAAGGAAAACGTATTAATAATTTAAAATATGGACTGGCTAACAATTTAGAGGATGGGTTAAAGAGGTTGCTATGGGCGGGGGGTGGGGGAATAATTTTCCTTATGATGAAATACTGAAATAAAGGGGAGGTTGAGGGTGTTGCAAAATGAAAGGTTTCAAGCTGTAAGGGTGCAGGCAGGGGTGGAAGAAGTGCTTTGGGGCGAAAAGCCGTCAGCGTGTGTTTTGCGCATCAAAAGCAAAGGCAGCGGTGACAAACTATCCCATGTTTAGAGGTAACAGAGATGGTTTTGGGGAAATTTTAGAGCAAGCAGGAGACAACGAACCACGAAGGGGATGTGTGCGTATCAGAGGCTTGGTACGAGAATACTGGGAAAAGTGGGGGGGTGATGTGGCGTTTGGGCAAGGGGTGTATGTATGTGACGTGTAAATTTTGGAAATAGTTGATAGAAAGGCTTAAAGGGGGGACTAAATTTTGGCAGAGGAAATAGAGAATGCGTTAAGGGGAATGAGGAAGGGGAAAGGGCAGTTGTAGTGTTGGTCCCGAAGGTCAAGGGGCAGCCCACCCTTCGGGAGTACCGAGCCATATCACTGATGTGTGGCAGACAAAAAGGTGTTCGCAAAAATTTTAGGTAATAGGTTCAAATGTGTTGTGGGAAGGGTCATGTCAAAATCTCAGTTTTTGGGTTGACGGGAAAGGTCGATGATTGAAGGACATGGGGTACTGAGAAGTTTTTGTGGAAGCTAAGGGTGGGGGTAAAGGGGCAGCTTTGTTGGCTCTAGATTGGCAGGGAGCATATGATGGAGTGGAAAGGGGAGCTTTGCAGATTATACTTAGGAGACAGGGTTTTGGGTAGGAAATAGTCCCAGTGGGGAAATACCTATACAAGGGGGCGAAAATTAGGGTACAGATTAATGGGTGTATGGGAGGGATAATGCAATGGGTAAGGCCTTTGACAGGGATTTCACCATGTCCCAAAATTGTTTGCGTGTTTTCCAGGACCCCTTTTATAGAATGGTTGACCACAGCTTTTGTACCCATGTGAGGGAAGTTGGGGGGTGGGAGGGGCCCGCCAGGTTTTTAAATTTGGGTATGTTGACGACACCACTGTTCTCATTTGTGAAGGGATGTCAGTGGGAGTGTTGGACGAGTTTGTGCAATTATTTGGAAGTGCCATGGGTATGCAGGTAAATAGTGCGAAGTCAAGGTGCATGGGGTTGGGTTCTTGGGCGATGTCTTTAAAGATTTGTGGTATTATTTATAAGGATGACATGGTTGCGGCGCGGGAGGAAAACTCGGATAGGTTATTGGAAAGGATCGTGGGACGTCTAGGTGTTCTGAGACCCCAGCACCTAACTCTTTTACAGCGAGTGATAGTCGTAAACATTTTATTGTATAGTAAGATTTGGCATGTTGCAGCTGTGTTCCCAATTACAGGGACAGCGATTGCGGGAATTCTAAGACGGGTGTACAAATTTTTGTGGGGTTCATGTTGTGATTGGTTATGGAGGGAGGTTGTAATGTTACCTGCAAGTCAGGGTGGGTTGGGGTTGATGGATTTGAGACAGAGGGCAAAAATGTGTTTTTTTATTAAATGGGAAGTGTTGCGTGAGGGTGGGAACGCTGGGCAGTTGGGAAAAGGAAATGCAACGACAGGCTGGGTGTGTGGTATCGGGGAATGGAGTTGAGGGAATGCGAAATCGTTTTGAGGGCTGTGATGTTGGTTAGGGAACTGAGAAAGGTTTGTATAAAGGTTTTTGTGTGGGTTTACTTGTAGGTAGGTGCGTTAATCCCAGTTTAGGGTTTGTTCCCCATGTATGCGTGGAAGAGTATTTGGTTTAGATTTAGTAAAATGAATTTAAAACCCCCGGGGCGCGTGAGGTGATTTTTTCGTTTCCTCCATGGGAAACCTGCCGTCTGGTGAGATACTACGAAACAGACAGGTTGTAGAGGGTGGGGGGGTGTGGTATCTGTGGAGGGGATTGAGCCCTGCGTTCCATGTAGTTTACTTTTGTGAAGGGCTAGAGGAGGTTGGTGCTGGTTAAGTAGGTTGGTACAGAGGGTGGGGGGGTGTGGGGTTTTCGGTTTTTGCATGCTTTTTAAATCAGATACGGGTGGGTTAGACGAGGGTGTCATAAGAGCTTAATTATATCATGGTAGATTATATATATATGCGTGGGTGATGAAGGGGAGGGGATAGTGAGGAGAGAAGAAAAGGGTTTTTGCGGTTTAAAGTTCTATCGTACGATGTGTCGTAACAGAGATTTGTATGGGAGGAGGTGGGATCAGGCTTTTCTCAGAGGGTATGGAATCTAACGTTAGGGATTCTCGTAAATCTGTGATTGATAATGAGTGAGTGAAGGGGTTTTCATAGGGTTTGGGAAGGAGTCCCGGGGGTCAACAACGGGCTTGCCTCCTTTGGGGGGGGGGGGTCGTGAGAGTGTTGTGAATGGGTTTGGAAAAGGTTTCCTGGTTTTTTATTGAGACTTTATGGCACCAAGGTGGTATGTAGAGCTCAAGGTCTCGTTATGTTAGATAAAACCTTTTCAAATGTAGGTTAATATATAGATTTTTTATGTATAATTTTGATGTGTGTCATCTTGTATGACACGATTCTTGAGTAATAAGTTATTTTGCGACATGAATGTGTTTTAGTTTGTATTTTTGTTATGTGCTGAATTTTTTCACGATGAGATAAAACTTAAATACTGTTTTGCTTTGTGCATACAGTGCATCTGATTAATGTGATTTTGTGAAACTTTTTGTGTGTACGTGTGTGTGTGGGTGTGTGTGTGTGGGTGTGGGTGTGTGTGTGTGTGTGTGTGTGTGGGTGTGTGTATATGTATATCCCTTTCTATTGTATTGAGCCTTTGTCATGGGTCAGACGTTATGTAATACTTTATATATGTATGATTCGATTCTTTTTAAAGTTTATAATTATGGTCTGTACCCTGATACCAGTTTGGTGTCAATGCTAAGTTCTTGATGTTAAGTTTTAGTCTGTATGGTATACAGACATATCTAGACGGTTTATTTTTTTTCGTATGTTGGTATATGTAAAGCTGTATTGTTAGGGATATGTATGTAGATGTTCTAGTAAGATTATGATACACAAATAACCCACACATAAAAAGGCCTGAGCTTGCTACCACCTACAGCTCACAAGACTGCCATCCCCACGAGCCCCTTTGGGGCGGGGCAGATGGCAGACCAGAGGCCTAGCTTCTCCCTATGAGCCCCGTGAGGGCGGGGAATGTGGCTAGGCCTGGGGACAGTTGGTCCCAAAGATGAGGGGGTACTTATACCTCCTCCCATGGGAGACTTAAGTCTCGAGACACTCCCCAGATAGGGAGCCAAGGCCGGGTCACCACTACTTGGAAAAGACCCGGGCCGGGAGAATACCGGCGAATAAAAAAAAAAAAAAACCCGCACATAAAAGAGAGAATGGTTCAAGTCGGACCGAAACGTCGTCGTAAGCTTCTCTCTTTTATGTGCGGGTTATTTGTGTATCGTTCCAGTCACGGTATTGTGCCTTTTTTGTTATTTAAAATTATGATGTTAGGTTTTGGTTTTTTGATTAATGCGAAGGATGGGATTTAACTGATATAACTTCTTTGTATATTTTATGTTCAAGTGTATTGAGCCTTTGTCAGATGTCATGTTATATGTACAATTTATATATATGCAAGGTTTTGCATTAATGAATGTGTATATATGTCAATTCATGACCCTGTGACAGTATTTTTTTTTAGCTATGTTCTTGCCGTAAGTTCTTGTTGTATGTTTGGCAGCAATATCTTGCGAGCATATAGGTGCAATCCGTTTGTCAGTTATTTTGATTGAGATCCATACTGTTTCTTTATTTTGATGTTAAACTGTATTGGTTTTAAATAAAATATAAAAAAAAAAATTATTGAGATCCATACTTTTTCTTTATTTTGATGTTAAACTGTATTGGTTTTAATAAAAATATAAAAAAAAATTATATCATTATCTAATGTTTAATTAATGAGGTATTGATTTGTTTAGTCACTTGAGAGTGGACATAGTTTCGCTTGTTTGGAGTTTGATGGGTATTTTAGTTTTGTATTTTCATTATTCTCAAGTCGGCTTAGTTGAAAACTGCGTTTCCTCTTTCATGGTTGAAGTTCAGTGTATATGTATAATGTCGTTATTGCAGGTGTATTTTAGTTTTATTATGATCAGTTGTTGAGTACTAGTTTTTTGTTCTTTGTCAAAGTTGGATAAGATTTCCCCTACCTATCTATGTATTATATATAGATATCAGTTACCGTATCATTTTATGTTTTATTTGTTATTTCATGTACTGTTTAAATAAAAATATATGTGTATATGTATGTATGTGTGTATGTATATATTTGTAACATGTGTATGTATATATATATATATATATATATATATATATAATATTATGGGAAAATTTTTTTTGGTCCCTAAATTTCCACAGGACGCCCGCAGGCCGTAGGGGAGGGCTGAGCTGGATGGCCCCCTTTACCCCCCCCAAACGGAAGCATTCTTTTTCCGCAGGATTCTTGGTAGGCATGTATTTAATTTAAGATTTACTCTTCAGGGAAGGAGTAGGTATTTTACTGTAGTACACAATATTAGGTTTACAAGGGCATTTTAAATAAGAAAAAGTAGCCCTAAGCCCTTTAACATAGGAGTAATAGGCCGATAAGTAGGCAAACCTAGGAAAAGTTCTAGGGAGAACTGGCAGCCCTATTTGAACGAAAGACAGGGTCGGGAAAGGGGGCCGCCGTCTTCTTAAAGCAGACACCAACGGACAAGACGTGCCGATCACAGACGGCCCCCCCCCCCACAAAGTCTTCACATTTGAGACCTGGGGAAATCTGGTAAGGCCCTCGATGTACCGAAAATGACCTTCCATCACCCCCATACAGTAAGAAAAAACCTCCCCCTTTTTTCCCCTCGTAGATTCTGGCCAGTTCTTGGGAGTTGGGGTTGAGTTTAGCGGGGGCCCGGTGGAAAACAAAAGCATCCCCATAAGTCCCTGTGTCCGACCCCGTTTAAACTGGGTTCTGGTTGCATGGGTTATACTAAGGGATACATACCCTCTGGATATAGGAATTTCTGAGGGCAGGCAGGACACTAATTAAAATTTAAATATTGCGGGAAATTAATGCCCCATTGACATGGTTTCTGGGGGGGAGTTAAAAGGGGCTAAGGGCTACTTAGGGAAGTAAAGATCGGATTTTGCGCAACCCCAAAGAAAGTTAGTCCTTTTACATGCATGCAGGCGGGGTTTTCTTGTATACCTCTTTTGTGAAAATCTGCCCATAACCCATTGGAGGCTGGGGGTACCCACCTCAGAGCTCGGTTCAACAGATTTTGGCCAGGGTAGGGACTCATTTGGGAGGCATCCAATATTTTCACAAAAGGGGCCCTTCAAAAACCGTAAATGTGGAAAGCGGGTTTAATCTATCTAGCAGGCCACGTTGGGAACCATTTTAACAGGTTGGTTGCTATCAAGCAGCACAGTTAGGACCAGTTTAACAGAGAGGTTAAGCATCATAGCTAGGCCACAGTTGGGAACAGTTTAAAAAATTTTAGTTAAGTTACACCCCTAGGTCAAAGTTACACAGAGGCAGGCCCCAAGCTGCTTACACAGAATTTTATTTGCAGAAATTTACGGGGCGGCCAGTAGGCTAGAGAAGCTTGTGAATTTAATTATTTTACAGGATTACAATAACCAGGTAGGAGACTTGTGTGTTGATTACTTACAGGGATTTGCAAGGGCCACAGTTAGGCTAGGCTTGTGCAAATTTTACAAAGTTATAGTAGTGGACATTTTAACCTAGTTATTATTTTTTTACAGGGATTATAAACCGGGGTTTAAGTTTAGCCACTAGCTAGGTTAGGATTTACCTTACCCAAACCATCCCACGCAACAGAGAAGCGGGGCAAAGGCCAAGCTGTTTACATACTTTATTTATTTACTTTTTCCCAAAAGTTAAATTTGTTGAATTTTTGTTTTAAACCCAAAGGATTTTAATTTGTATACTGCCCCCTTTTAGGTGATTTTATCTTTTTTTTGATTCATGTTAATGTGGGATTTTGAAATTATCCCGAGACTAGGTTAAGTCCTGTATTATTTGCGGCTTGTACATTAACTGCAATTAAACTTTCCACGAACCATTTTTGTTTGGGATTAAAGGCTAACAGTGTACTTTTTTGTTTCATAGTAAGTCAATATAAAAAAAGGGAATTTGTTAAGCTTGTTAGAACCTTTAAGATCTTCTTCTTCCCTAACCCGGACGTGCTGTGGGGTGGACTGGAAAGTCAATAGTGTCACACCCTCATTAAACTTCGACAATGGCAGAGGGGGGTTGGAGAGTCTGTTCAGTTTAAAAAAAATTAAGACGTCTAGCAATAAAAAGGGCATTGAACAAAATCGTAACAGGTGCAAGTACTTCCCAAAACGCAGAAAGTAGACTGCGATGATTTGCAAGACTGCTTAAGATTTTTGGGGGAAAAAGGGAAGCCTATGAACAAGCATTCTCAGCATATGAGCTACGGCTATTGAGGATGATAAACCCCCAGGAAGTTTTCAGCGGTACTGACGAATTCATAAGGATGGTAGTTGTTCAGGGATGAATATGTACAGAGATAAGTTAAGTACTTAAAGGCTTTTTTCCCAAGGGGGGGTTAAAACCGCAGTACCCAAAAAACCCCACACACCGTAAAAATTGTTCCCAAGTTCCCATTGAATTTCCCAAACTTTCGAGGGAAACCCTTATCAGAGTACATTGTTTTTTGGGATCATTTTTAGACCCCCAGATAGATACGAAACGATTTGTCAGATGCCGTAAAGTTGCGTATTTGTGGTCGAAGCTAAAGGGGTAAACCCTTGCCCGGGGTGGCACTCCCAATTTACTGACACTAATTCCCAACATGCCAAAGACCAATTAAAGACTTTTTGGCAACACTGAGGAGATAAAGGTAGCTAATTTTTATCGTTTTTGGTTTAAAGGGGCTTGCCGACATGCCCGTCAAAGCCTAGAGAAGTTCCGTATAAATTTAAAGGCTTACAAACATTTCAGGATTTGCGATAAGAAATGATTCAAAATGGGTCCTTAGCCAGGTGATTCAGGGGAAACGGGTAGCACACAGGGGTTGAGTTCACTTAAAATATGGACGAATAGGTTCACGATAAAAAAAAATTATTGAAGGGTTGGGGATCTCATACCCCACCTGAGCATAGGTCAGGGGAAAAATTTACCTACCAAGGAGAATGGGTCATTTCCCCCAGACATTCGAAGATAGACCTAAACCACCTCCTACTAAGGTAGGCACTTTTAATCCCCCGGGCGAGCCCCTCCACCCACAGGGCCAAGGGAGAAGCCACTAAAGCGACCGTATGAGACGGTGGTGTTTTGTAAGAACACCAGTTCAGGGTTCAAGCTTCACCACCTAAAACCAAAGGGTTAAACGACAAAGGGATTGAACTTTGTTTCATGTTTTGGGGAGAACATTTTTCCAGGGACTGAACACCCAGCTCGGGGATGTCAGGGTGCGGAAGGAAAGCCCACGTGCACTTGTCCAAATGATCCCGGGATTGCAAAATTTAAAGGGAGAGCAAACGAAGAAAGGGGGGGACCAGAAAAGTGGGAAGTAGCGATAGTGTGGTGAGTACGGCACCAGAATTTGTTCTGGTGAGCAGTTTCAAGGCCGGGGGCCCTTTGCCCACCAAAAAGGCGGGGGTTGGATGGGAAAAAGTCTGAAATGACCCTTTTTTCTTCGCAGGGGGGCACAGAGATCCTTCAAGTGGGGAGTTAGCAATGGTTGAACTGGAGCAGTTGGTAAAGTTGACATGAAGGGTGGAAGGGGTTTTGGTGGGAAGCCCCCACGCAGGCTTACCCATAGTCAATGTGCGGTCAGGTTACCCGGGCATCGAGGGGAAAATTTTTCAGCCTTGAGGTGAAGAGGTGCCCAATATCATAACCACTAGGGACTGGGCAGCATCAAACGTTTGGGCATTTGGGTTGAAGAGCGGAACCAGCATTCTACAACAACGTTGTAGTGGGCATCTTGGAAGGAGGGATTAATAACGAGTTGTCAAAGAAAAGGGTTATAAAGGGAAGGTGTGGGCATGTACGGGACCCCAGCGGGGATAGTAGGAGGCAAGTACCACTCACCCCGCAACCCCGGAAAGGGGGCTCTGGTTTACAGCGACTGAGGCTTTTCTGGTGAGCGGATTGGTGCACACAAGGTCGTCAGAGACCAATTTGGGCACATCCACAGTGACCCGGTCCAAAAATTAGGACCGGGATGTATGGGGAAAGGTGCCCACCCCCCCCCAACAAAAAAGAGACATGGAAATTACTTGAACCATGTGCGTTCGGGGAAACGGACAGCGGGGTCACTCCCATGGAAACCCGGGGAAAACCCAACGCGCCCAAATTTCAAGAAGGCAGGGGGTCAGTTTAATTCTTTGGTAAACAGCCTGCCCAAAGAAGGGTCTGGGGGAAAAATTGATATATTATTAAGGAACAGCGGGCCCTTGGTTCTTTGAAAAAGTGCCCAATGCCGCCCTGGGGAAAACCCCTTATCTTCCACACGGGGCAGTCCCCAAGGGTCGGTAACCATCCCATCAAGTAGTCTTCAATGCGCTCGCAGGCGGCCCCCGAAGCCATCTTTTTAACGACTGTCTGTCAAAAAGGCCCCTCTGAGCAGAAATTAGCAATGTGTTTTTTGAGTTTCAGGCAGAAAGTAGCCTATGCGGGGGAATTGCAAACCCTTCCTCTTTGGGGTTCACCACAAAAGGGACTAAAAAGGGTTCTTGTGGGTTTGGGTGACGGGAGGTGCCCAAGCAAGGTATATACCTACAGATTCAGGGCTGTTTTTGGTGCCATAGTTACCATTCTTATTACAAGCTACCTAGACACCACCTTGGAACTGTAAAGCCCGCTTAAAGATTTTTGAAGACCCATTTTATGTAGACAACGTGCAAGGTACCACCTCAGATGAAAGGTTTTGTTTGGGCATTAAAGAAGCTAATCGGGGAAAGCTCCGGCAACATGCCCTTGAGGAAGGGGGCAAACAATCCCAAAATTGCGGGCCGGTGGAACGTGACTATGCGGGTTTTCAGTACCTGGGGGAACTCGGGTTGGGACTGGAGTGGGAAATCAAAAAGGAAAACAGATTAGGTAAAGAGGAACCTGATGGGGGAAAGGGGAAACGACCAGAGGTCTTGGACAAAATGCAGACTGCCTTCGACCTTTTGGGGTTTTTTGCCCTCACCTTCGAGGGAGGATTAGTGCAAAAGACCTGGGAGCTGAACCCAGGTTTGGGGGCGACCCCCCCCCAGAAACAGTCGCCAGGGGGTGGGATCTGGTTAGCAAAACCCAGCGGAATTGCATGAGTTCACATTCCCCAGGCCACGGTGCACGGGCGGGATTATGACTTCACTCTTCGTGATGCCTCCTCCAGGCCTATGGGCAGTAGGTATTTGGTGGCCCGGGGGCCAATCAACGGTCACCAGCGTGCCGGGTTACACCCCTGAAGGATTTTTCATCCCCAAAATAGAGCTCACGGCGATTTGCTGGGGCAAGACGGGTAAGTACGTAGAGGAGGGTTGAGTAATTAGGGGGACACACACCCATTATGGACAACCGGAGGTGGCCTTACAGGGGGTCCAGAAGACAGGGCTAAGCTCCCCCATTCAGGGAAACGGGTAAAGGGAGTCGGAACTACAGTCAACGTCAACAATTCGTATGTGCCTACAGATCAAAAACCCCGCCGACCTGATAAGCCGAGGGGGGAAACAGAAAGCTAGTAAAAGCGAGATTTTTGGGCAAAAGGCCCCGAAGGTTTCCTGCAAGGGGTTGCGGCCGGGCGAAATTCGTGGGGGGACAACCAGCAGCATAGTACACTTTGCGGGGGAACACGACACGAATTATTTTACCCCAGGCTAAATCCTCTGGAAAAACTTATAGGGGTCACGGGAAAGGTTTTCGATTTGTGAGGAACTGCATGACAAGGGAAGCCAAGGTCGACAGTTTCTCTCGTGGGTCCCAGAATATTTGGAAAAGGCAGACCAAAGGAGAGTTTCCCGGGGTGCTGGAAGTATGTACCCAGCCAGGTTATGGCCATGGGCGTGTCCAACGATGACATCAGGGAAACCGCAAATTGGTTCATCTTGGGGTTTTCCCAGATCATGCGGGTAATAAAAATGAGGGAAAATACAAAACTCTGAGCTCAGCTTGGGGGCCCAAATCCCGTGCTGCTGGGAAAGGAGGGGTGGGGGACAGAGTTTGATACAAATGCCATCAAGGACCTTACATGGGGGTTTGGAGATACCCCCCGCCTACTCAGAATTCTGGGGTATTGAAGGGGCAGCTGCCGTCAAAAAGGGGGCAAAGAGTGGGGATGGTCTGCCCGGGGGTAGACAGGGGGCCTACCATACCTAGGTCCCCACCGGGGCCCAGAGTGGGTACTAGTGACAGGCCCTTTAGCTGGGGGAATGACATACTGGGGCTATCACATTAAGAACCCAGGAGCATAGGTGGGGGTCAAAAATATACTCTGCCGTTTACTTGTGCCCCTTCGAGCGGTGCATTTTGGGTTGCAGAAGATATACAAAAAGACTTTGTGAAATTGTTTAGGGGGTTTACTGACAGATTTTGTGCCCGCGATTGATTATCTCGGACAACGGGACAACTTAGGGCGGGCCCCATAAAGTTTTCGGAATCTTAGGGCAACGGGGAAGAGAGAACACCTGAAAGAATAAGTCAGTGGAGGGTTAAGCTCCCCGGGCCCCTGGCAAGGGGGGTTTTTTTGAACCCGTGGGCACAGCAAAAGGTGCTTTGGAAGGTCTTACAAAAGGGAGGAGGGGGAGCTTTGAGAAATGAGGACAGTGTTTTGGATAGAGGCAAAGTTAATAAAAGGCCTCGACCTACTACAAAAAGGGATTGACGAGCAAGAAAATCCACCCCCCAAACCATGCTGTTTGGAAGAAGGATTGAGCCCTTCCCCACAATTTTTTCAGTCTTCCCAAAGGGAATGGGAAATTTTGGCCAATGGTCCCCCCCTCAAGAAGAAATGCACAGGGGCCCCAACAGACTGGGAACTCCGGGCAAATGGGAAACCGTGTGGCGCAGGATTACTTACAACCCTTTCGGGAACATTTCTTGGGCCCACCCCGAGGCAAATAAAAATGGGGCTAATAAAGGGGCCTGGGCTGTAAATCCAGGGGCCCGGCATATTGGCCTCTTGGGGTGGTAGGTCAACCCACCCAACAAGGGTGGGCGGTTGAGAATGGTGAAAGTGAGAATGAATGGTGTCAATATAAGACCCA
Source organism: Cherax quadricarinatus (assembly GCF_026875155.1). Taxonomy (NCBI): domain Eukaryota; kingdom Metazoa; phylum Arthropoda; class Malacostraca; order Decapoda; family Parastacidae; genus Cherax; species Cherax quadricarinatus. Next base: position 31,848,361 of record NC_069464.1, on the reverse strand, counting down.
TCAACAGCTTTTACCTCTCGAGGTCCACACGTGGACCGGGGCATGAGAAATTAGCCAAGACTGCCCGACTGAGCAGCCGGAGCCCGTCGAACGGCGCTCAAGTCCAGGGGCCCCCTGGGGGGGGGTGGGGAGGCACTTTTACTAGACTTAGGCCTACCTTCGCCGGGGAGGGGTGTGGGAAAAAAATTGGTCCCTAAAGTTCCACGGACACCAGCATGCCCTACGGGACGGGGAACTGGATGGCCTTTTCCCACCCAAACAGGGAAACATTTTTTTCCGCGATGGTTCTTGGGTAGGATTATTTAATTTATAGATTTTCTCTTTAGGGAAGGGGGAGGTAGTTTTATGGGAGTAATAATATTAGTTTACTAAGGCATCTGTAGATAATGATAAAATAGCCCCAAAACCTTAAAAATAGGTAGTAATAGGCCCAAATTAGGGAAAACAGGAAATTTTTAGGGAGAATGGCACCCAGTTTAACGAAAAGACAGGGGGAAGGGAGACCACTCGCTCTTCCTTTAAAACGACCCAAAGGACAAGACTGCCGTGATCACAAAGGGGCCCCCCACGTGCTTCACATTTAGACGGGGAAATTGGGAGAGGCACCCCAATGTACGTGATGCCCCATCAGCCCTTTCAGTAAGAAAAACCTCCTCCCTTTTTTCCCAGATTTTGGCCTGTCTTAGGGATTTGGTTTAGTTTTAGCTGTGGGCCGGTGTGCAACAGAGAGAGCATGCCCAGTAATACCATGTCTAGAGCCCCTCTGAAGCTGTGCTGATCGCATAGTTTATACTAGGGGAACATACCCCCTTGGATATAGGAAATTTTTAAGGGAAAGGACATAATTTGTTGAAATTGCAGGAAATTTAAAGCCCCGGGTTTCACTGGGTTTTTTAGGGGGTCCCCAAAAGGGGCTAAGGGACTTAGGAAGTGAGATCAGGATAAAGCTGAACACCCAAATAGTTATCCTTTTTTACTATGCAGGCGAGGTTTTTGTAAAAACAACATTTTGAAAATCTTCCTTAAGCCACTTGACTCAAAAATCGAAAAGGGCACGATTGCAAATAAAACCCTACCCCCGGCCGGGGTTGAACCCGTGGCATGAGTCCAAAAAACCCAGCCCCTCGATTACCATAACCCGTTGCCACAAAAGAAATCCAACTAGGGATATTTTTCACCCTGGGAAGGTTTGCACAGGGGACCTCTGTGACCACAAATGCAAGTTTTTACGACGAATCCCAGCTAGCATGGGCCCTGACGAACCTACTCAATCCCCTTTCCCGCCGTCAACATGACTAAGAAACGTAAAACACATGCAAATAAACCATAACCCCCCGGCCGGGATTTAACCCCGGTCATAGAGTCTCAAAAATCCCGCCCGCGCGTTTTTCCCCTAGACCCCCTACCACAAAAAATTCATCCAATGTTATTTCTACAAAAATAGGAAAGGGTTTGCACAGGACCTCTGTGACCACAAAGAAGTTTTTACAGCGAATCTCCACTAGCGTGGCCGTGACAACTCTAGTCAAGTCCCTTCACTGCCGTCAAAATTTACTCAAGAAATCGTAATGAACAATTGCAAATAAACCATAAACCCCCCCGGGGTTTAACCCAGGTCAAGAGTCCAAAACTCCAGCCCGTCCCTTTGCCCCCTAACCAGCAGCCCCAATAAATTTTAACCCAAAAGGTATATTTCTACCCATAGGAAGGTTAGCACAGGGACCTCTGGACCACAAATGAATTTTTCAGACAATCTCCCCTGCAGGCCTACGAAACCCGCTCAAGTCCCCCTTTACTGCCGTCAAAATGACTCGAAATCTTTAAAACAGTTCAAATAAACCATACCCCCCCCGGGATTAACCCGCGGCAAGAGCTCAAAAATCCAGCCCTCCGTTTGCCCTAGACCAGCTGGCCACAATAAGATTCATCCAACTAGGTATATTTCTACACCATAGGAAGGTTAGCACAGGCACCTCTGTGGCTAGCTGGTCTAGTGGCTAATGCCACGGGCTGGAGTTTTGAGACTCTATGACCGCGGGTTCAATCCCGGCTGGGGGTATGGTTTATTTGCAAACGTGTCATTACGATTTCTTGAGTCATGTTGACGGCAGTGAAGGGACTTGAGCTAGAGTTCGTCACGGCCACGCTAGCTGGAGATTCGTCTGTAAAAACTTGCATTTGTGGTCACAGAGGTGCCTGTGCTAACCTTCCTATGGTGTAGAAATATTCCTAGTTGGATGAATCTTATTGTGGCTAGCTGGTCTAGTGGCTAACGCGACGGGCTGGAGTTTTGAGACTCTATGACTGCAGGTTCAATCCCGGCCGGGGGTATGGTTTATTTGCAATCGTGTCATTATGATTTCTTGAGTCATGTTGACGGCAGTGAAGGGACTTGAGCTAGAGTTCGTCACGGCCACACTAGCTGGAGATTCGTCTGTAAAAACTTGCATTTGTGGTCACAGAGGTGCCTGTGCTAACCTTCCTATGGTGTAGAAATATACCTAGTTGGATGAATCTTATTGTGGCTAGCTGGTCTAGTGGCTAACGCGACGGGATGGAGTTTTGAGACTCTATGACCGCAGGTTCAATCCCGGCCGGGGGTATGGTTTATTTGCAATCGTGTCATTACGATTTCTTGAGTCATGTTGACAGCAGTGAAGGGACTTGAGCTAGAGTTCGTCACGGCCACGCTAGCTGGAGATTCGTCTGTAAAAACTTGCATTTGTGGTCACAGAGGTGCCTGTGCTAACCTTCCTATGGTGTAGAAATATACCTAGTTGGATGAATCTTATTGTGGCTAGCTGGTCTAGTGGCTAACGCGATGGGCTGGAGTTTTGAGACTCTATGACCGCGGGTTCAATCCCGGCCGGGGGTATGGTTTATTTGCAATCATGTCATTACGATTTCTTGAGTCATGTTGACGGCAGTGAAGGGACTTGAGCTAGAGTTCGTCACGGCCATGCTAGCTGGAGATTCGTCTGTAAAAACTTGCATTTGTGGTCACAGAGGTGCCTGTGCTAACCTTCCTATGGTGTAGAAATATACCTAGTTGGATGAATCTTATTGTGGCTAGCTGGTCTAGTGGCTAACGCGATGGGCTGGAGTTTTGAGACTCTATGACCGCGGGTTCAATCCCGGCCGGGGGTATGGTTTATTTGCAATCATGTCATTACGATTTCTTGAGTCATGTTGACGGCAGTGAAGGGACTTGAGCTAGAGTTCGTCACGGCCATGCTAGCTGGAGATTCGTCTGTAAAAACTTGCATTTGTGGTCACAGAGGTGCCTGTGCTAACCTTCCTATTGTGTAGAAATATACCTAGTTGGATGAATCTTATTGTGGCTAGCTGGTCTAGTGGCTAACACGACGGGCTGGAGTTTTGAGACTCTATGACCGCGGGTTCAATCCCGGCCGGGGGTATGGTTTATTTGCAATCGTGTCATTACGATTTCTTGATTTATGTTGACGGCAGTGAAGGGACTTGAGCTAGAGTTCGTCACGGCCATGCTAGCTGGAGATTCGTCTGTAAAAACTTGCATTTGTGGTCACAGAGGTGCCTGTGCTAACCTTCCTATGGTGTAGAAATATACCTAGTTGGATGAATCTTATTGTGGCTAGCTGGTCTAGTGGCTAACACGACGGGCTGGAGTTTTGAGACTCTATGACCGCGGGTTCAATCCCGGCCGGGGGTATGGTCTATAAGCCACTTGTGAGGCTGAGGTACCCACCTCAGAGCTCGGTGTCAACAGAGTTTGCCAGGGTAGGCGACTCACTTGGAGGCAGTCCACACAAATTTTCACAATATATATATATACAGTGGTCCCTCGTTTTTCGTAATTAATCCGTTCCTGGAGGAGCTACTATAAAAAAAAATTTTAAACAATTTGGGGAAAAAATTTTTCCCCATAAAATTTTTTAAAATAAAATTAACCTTTCCCTGACACTCAAAATATTAAAAAAAAAAAATTTTTTTACATGAAATTACATTAGTACTAAACAATACAAGGGAAATGATGAATAAAAACTTAACAGCATAAAAACTTACCTTTATTTGGAGTTCTTCTTAGGGGATGGGAACGGGGAGGAGGGAGAGATTGGATTGTTTACATTTTGGATGGGGAACCCCCTTTTAAAGAAAACCACCTCAGGTACCAATTCCCTTCTCGGGGTTGCTTTCTTTCCTTTTTTCCCTTAAGGGCCACAGGACCACCCTTGGAGTAAATTATCCGGGTTCGCAAGTAACTGTGGAGAGAGCGGGTTTTTCCCGGGCGTCCCCTTTAACCCATTTTCCCTAAAAGGTACAAGACTTTGTCACTTTTCCCATTTTTTCTCACCTTTTTTAAACCACGGGTTTTTGGAAACAGGAGCTTTCTTTGGACCATGGAAACCCTTTTTTAGTACTTGCAGGCACTAAAATAGTGGAATATTATGAAATATTTCGTGGGGAGCACTTGGGGGGCCCTTTCCCACCCCCAAACCCCCGTAAACATCCCAAACTGGCGGGTTAGGGGGGCCTCCCTGCTCAAAACCGGTGCTAGCGTCCGGGACAAACACTATTCGCGAGTAAACCCCTATGAAAACGGGGTCCTTTTTATACAAAAAAATACCCCTAGTTTTGGAAAAATTTTTACATTGCTGAAAACCAACGAAAAGCGAGGGACCACTGTATTTTATATATAATTATATTTAAGAAAATTATAAAATTTTTATAAAAATATATATTTATATATATATATAATAATAAAATTTTTGTGTGTGTGTTTTGTGTTTGTATATGTATATTTTGTTTATATCCAATTCGTGCCTGGATAGGTAGAGGCGGTCTTTGTTTTTGCCCCCCTCTATTTTTCCCCAGACGAGCAAAACTAAATCAACAACATGGGCGCCGGTGTGCGCAGGAGAGTAAAATACTGGGGGCTTTGGGAACTCTTTAGGGGGGTTTTAAAACCCCAAACTCAGTCGATGGGTTAGGGCCCAAAAAATTATAAGGGGAGACATAGGGCATCTGATGGGGTTTTAAAATAGGGGAAGGGGCACTAAACGGGTATATAAAATTTTTCCCAATAAAAGTGCAAAACGGCCCCAAGTTTTAGGGGCTTTGGTTAATCTTTTCCAAAGATGTCAGCATTAATGTAAATGGGCCCAGTGAGGGCAAGTTAGGGATTTCACGACATTATTCTTTGGGTTAAGCTCCGCAAGTGTCTTTTGGGCTGAAAAGGGTTTAATTTTTCGAAATGTTTTCAAAAACGTTATGGAAACTGACAGGGGCCCAACCTGGCAAAGGGGATAAAAGGTGCTTACACAGGTTTTCCTGAGGGTTTTTTTTAATTCAAAAATGACCCCAAAGGCACCCAAATACCCTCGAAATTTTAATCTCGAAGATTTTTGACCCGGGGAAAGGTTTGCGAAATGCGGGGGCAGAGACGTACGTGCCGACTGTGGGGGGAATATGACCATATGGGGGCAGACTGGGGCAAGCGGAGTAGGCTCCGGGGCCCGGCAAGGGGGGGAAGCACCTGTGCATAGCACCCGTTTGCCTAAAAAAAAGAAGGGGGCAAGGGGGAGGGGTTTGGTCGCATGTGGATGAAGAGGTAGTGGCTCCTCCGGTGGAATGGGAAAAAGGGGTGACCCTGAATCCCCCCTTGCCCATAAACGGGTGGCCCCTGGGCCGGAAAGGGGGGAGCACCTGCGCAGACACCCATGCCTAAGGAGGGGGGTTTCCCAAGGAGGGGGGCTGGTCGCATGTGGAGTGAAGGGTGGTGGCTCCTCCTGGGGAAATTTGGGAAAGAAGGGGTGTTTCCATGAATCCCCTGGCCCTTCAAATTTTCAGTTGTAAAAGTGGGAGGGGGGAGGGCACACGTGAAGGCTTTTGAGGGGGGATTTGGGAGACGGTTTTTACAGGCAAAATGTTACAGTTAGGGAAGTGGAGATTTACAGCGAACAAGAACCTGGGATCGGGGCAGGTGTGTGGGGGGAAAGGGAAAGAGGATCAGGGGGGCCCCTTGGGGGGACAGTGCAGGGCCAGGGAAGGACTTTGGAGGCGGTTTTAAGGGTGGTAGAGGTGGAAGCCCCATTGTGCGGGCCCCCCAGGACCAGTATGGAAACGAGGGAGTACAAGGAAAAGGGCAGCACCCCGCCCAGATTCGGACGATTTTCGACGCCGGCGCCCCAAAAGGGGGGGGAAAAAAAAAAATGGGGTTATGGTACCCAGAGTGACTTGGGGGAGAGGGCCCCAACAGAAGGGGAGGATGGGTTTGGGGAAAGGGGGGGGGAGTCTGTGGCCCAAAAAACAGTCCAGGGGGAAAGGGTCTGAAAGGGAAGAATCTTGCCCTAGGGGGGGAAGGAAACCTTTTAAAATGGCCTCATTTTGTAAAAATAAAAAATTAATTTTTCTGTGTGATGGTGTTAAAAAAGGTTGCTTCAGGATGTTTTGGAAAAGGTACAAGGTTGACGGAAACTTTTGTTTCAGGAGCACAGTTTTAAGCTTGGTCGGGGAAATTTGTGGTGCCCGGAATCAGGGTTTATTTGTTGCCCCCTGAGCATTTTAAAAAAAGGGGGAGGGGTGGGGTTGATCAGGGAGGGAAGCCCGTTTTTTTATTGCATAGGAAAAAGGGGGGGGGGGGGGGGGGAAGTATACGTGTGGGAAAGGTGGTGGATGGGGAGAGAGTGGGGTTTGTGTGTGTGTATGCCCCAGCAGAAAGTGACGTGGGAAATGAAAAAAATGGATTTTGTGGGGGGAGGAGTCGTTTTACTACCTTTCCACATTTGCTGGGCATTTGGGGGGGGAATTTGGAAAATTGGGGTAATTAAGGGACGACGGGAACCCAGGGAGGGGGGAATTTTTCCTCAGTTTGGGGGGCCTGTTTTGGGTCTTCAGTTAAAGGTGATGCTTCGGGGGGGGTCTGTGGGGGGTGGAACATACGTTTATTTAAAAAGGGGAAAATTTCGGCTCGTTTCAGGTTATGTTTATCTCAGGGGTTTTGGAGAGTCCCTTTTTAAAAACTATTGAGATGGTTTTCTTCCGATCATAGGGCGGAATTTTGTGGAGGGGGGATGGGAGCTTGGCTCGTAGGCAGGGAAATTTTTTGGGAAAATGAACACGATGGGTTTTGGGGGGGGAGGGGGGGGGGAAACGTTTGCAATATTTTGGGAACGCTCTGTGCAGACAGAAGGGGTGAGGGAAAATTGGGAGGGGGTTTTGGGGTTTGTGGGCTAAGTTAAAAAAACGTTAATTTTTATGTGAGGGAGGGCAAAAAGCCCCTTAATCAAATTTGGGTATGGTTTTTTCAAAAATTTTTTAGAATCTAGATTACGGGGTTGTTACGAGGGGGGGGGGGGGGCCGGGATGTACCCGGGGGAGGATAACACATGTTTAAGGGCCGGATATGGGTTTTTCAAGAACAACGTTTTTTCAGCGTTTCGGGTTTCAGGCGAGGTTGGAAAGAAGTACTCTGGGGGGGACAAAACCATCAGCTTGTGTGCGTGAGGCCGAAGGGACGGGGCAGAGAACGACTTCAATACCGGGTTTTCAATCATATTCCCTTTTGTGGGGGGTTTTAGAGAGGGGCCCGGTATTAAGGGAACCAAGGGGGGAGTGATTGCCCGATAGATGGTTTTAGAAATACGGGAAAAATATGGGGTGGGTGGGGGAGGTTTTTTGGGAAGGGGATGTGGTATGTGCTTTGGGGGAAACTGGGGGGGATGATCGGGAGGCACTGGGTGGGGTCATTGGGAGGGGAAATATGGAGAGCCCTTATGGACATGAGGAAGGGTAAGGCACCCGGGATCGATGGTTTACCAAGCGAATTTTATGTACAGCACTGGGGTCTGCTTAGGGGTTTCCTAGTAAGGTTAATGAATGCCATGAAAGACGGAGGTAAGATGGGAGAATCTCAGGCAACGGCGGTGGTGGTGTTGGTCCCAAAGGGTAAACAGCAGAGTACCCTTCGGGATTACCGAGCCATTTCGTTGCTTTGTGCTGATTATAAATTATTTGCGAAAATTCTTGGGAATCGGCTTAAATGTGTTGCGGGGAGGGTCGTGTTTGAGTCTCAGTTTGGGTTACCTGGTAGGTCAATGGGCGAGGGCTACGGGATTATCAAGGGGTTCCTGGAGGACATGGAAAGGGGAAGAGGGGCGTTGGTGGCATTGGATTGGCAAGGGGCTTATGATAGGGTGGAAAGAAAGGCTTTGAGGGATATTCTCCTATGACAGGGGTTTGGCGAAGAAATAGTGGGGTGGGTGGATACGTTGTACTCAAACGCGAAGGTAAGGGTGCAAATCAATGGGTGTGTGGGGGGGGGAGTCAACATGGAGCGGGGTCTTCGGCAGGGATGTCCTTTTTCACAAATATTGTTTGCATGTGTTCAGGATCCCTTTTATAGGATGGTGGAGGATCGTCTAAGGACGGGGGGGGGGGGATGGTGAGCTGAAGCCGTGGCCTGGTTTGGTGGGCTATGTTGATGATACCACTATTTTGGTAAGTGAGGAGACACGGTTAGGACTTTTGGGGAAGTTGTACACACTTTTGGGAGAGCTACTGGGATGAAGGTAAATCTGGAAAAGTCAATGATCATGGGGCTGGGAGAGTGGGCAGAGAGATTAGATTGGGGATGTGATGTTGTGCAGCGGAGGACCGGGAGTCTGAAAATCTGTGGTGTCATGTATGAGGCTGACCTGAGTGCTGCAAGGGTTAGCAATTCGAATAGGATGGTGGAACAGGTGCAGCGACGGTTGGGAATGCTGCGACCTCACCATTTAACCCTTAGGCAACGTGCAATTTATTTTTATTTATTTATTTATTTATTTATTTATTTCCAATTTGTGCACACATACAGAGGTACAAAAAAAAATACAGATAAGAGCAGTATGCCAAAGCCACTTATACTATGCATAGCATTACGGGCTGGCTTAAAATTAACTTAAGATTAACTAAGCAATGATTATTATTATTATTATAATAAAAAAGAAGCGCTAAGCCACAAGGACTATACAGCGCTGCTACTAAGCAATGATGAAATCAGTGATAAAACATTAATGTAAACAGATAACTATAAAGCACAAGTGAGTATTACAAAGACAGGTCATATGGTTGCATTCAGTTAGGTAGTGATTCTGTTAGGTAGTGTATTTAAAAAATAATAAAGTTAGATTGGGTTTTAGGTTTAACATTTATGTGATATAATTGTGAGAAACATTTAAGATATACAATTTATAATGTTCAGTTATTCAGTATTTATTTGGTTTTGGGTGAGTAAGTAATCTTTGAGAAGAGACTTGAATTTATAAACAGGTTGTGTTTCTTTTATATTTACAGGTAATGAATTCCAGATTTTAGGGCCTTTTATGTGCATTGAGTTTTTGCTCTGTTACCAAACTGAATGAAGTAGGTTTTGTCAATGTTTAGTGTAAGTTTGTTAGTCCTCATCCAGGTAGATATTTTCTGTAATTCGGTATTTACAGTATTGGCTAGCGTGACTGGGCTCGGGTGAGAGAAGACGTATGTAGTGTCATCTGCAAATAGTGTGGGTTTGAGTAATTGCGAAGCATTTGGAAGGTCATTTATGTATAGGAGAAAGAGAAGAGGGCCAAGGACACTTCCCTGTGGGACACCAACTGTAATTGGTTGTGCAGAAGAGTTTGCCCCATTTGCGTACACATATTGGCTTCTGTTGCTGAGGTAAGACTTGAGGTAGTTGAGGGAGTGCCCTCTTATACCATAGTGTGACAATTTACGTGGAGCAAGTCATGGTCAACTGTATCAAAAGCTTTACGTAAGTCAATGAAGATCCCCAGTGGGACTTCTTTTTTCTCTATTGCAGTGTATATATGTTCTAGCATGTGTATAATAGCATCATTAGTATTTTTATTAGGCCTGAATCCAAATTGGCAGGGGTTGAGTATGTTTTGGGAGATAAGGTAGGAGTAGATTCGTTTATGAATTAATTTTTCGAAGATTTTTGAGAGAGGGTGTAAGTTGGATATTGGCCTATAGTTATTCAACTCTGTTTGGTCTCCTCCTTTGTGGATCGGGGTGACCTTTGCTATTTTGAGTACTGTAGGGAAGGTGGAGGATTCAATGGATTTGTTAAAGAGTGTTGCAATGATTGGTGATAGCACTTGTGACACTTTTTTGTATATAAGGGGTGGTAAGGTATTTAAATCTCCTGCCTTGTTTTTTAGTGCGTTGTCATCAATGTATTACTATATAGTAAAGTCTGGTTTGTTTCGGCTGTGATGCCGTTAACAGGAACGGCGATCACGAGTATTCTTAGAATGGTGTTCAAATTTTTGTGGGGTTCAGGGTGCAACTGGTTGCGAAGGGAGGTAGTGACATTGCCGGTATGTAGGGGAAGGTTGGGTTTGTAGGACTTGAGAAAGCGTGTGAAATGTGTGTTTATTAAGAGGGAAGTGATGAGTGCGGGTGGATGGAGGGAGGGTCAGCTAGATAAGGTACATGCTCACAAGAGGAAATGGTATGGAGGGGCAGAAATGAAGGAATGTGAAACAGTGTTACATGCCTTAATGTTAGCCAGGGAACCGGGAAAAGTAAAGGTGGGAATTTGTGTTAAAAAAC
>NC_069464.1:31764518-31837286 GCF_026875155.1 Cherax quadricarinatus | reverse complement strand
GTCTCTCTTTACAGCTTGGAATGACAGAGAGGGTCACCTGAAAACCAACGAGAAGAATAGGAGACTGACTGACATCCTGAGACGTCCCATGTTTAACATATTTACCTGTTATGTAAGCCAACACAGGACCTAACCCCTCATCATAGCAGTGGTAACGAACCTGTTTTCCTGTCATCTGAAGAAAATACACACGGCTATGCTCCTGCTACCCCCCCCCCCCCACATCAGCAACGGCTACGATTTCAACAACACTCAGTGTCACCAACACCTGACACCCCATTACCACGATATACCTATATATATTAGCGTTTAGTTCAAATGTAATTTTTTTCATTTCATTTTTCATTTTCTTTCAATTAGGATACCCATTCATGTTTTATTTTTTTACATTTTCCGTTTCTAAATAATAAAGTGTTTACCATTGTCTGTTATTATTTCTTTTTCTATTCATTAATTTTTCGGAGGAGGAGCCAGCCTTGGTAATACTGACTGAAGTTGTTACAGGGCTGAGTAAGCCTTCACAAACATCCAATCCCTCAAGAATCACAAAGCAGCAGAGTTAGGTGTTATACTGTGATCCAAAGTCTTTCAGTAGAATGGGTACCTCTGAGCTAATTTCGTTCTACCCCTCAGTGTGTGTACTATCCTCTACAAGCAGTGTTTTATATTACCGTAACGACAAATAAGTTGTATTGAATGAATCACAACATTGCGACTATCCGACGATTCGTACCCATGTCACTTTGGCACTCTCCATTGTGAGCGAAAATCACGCATGATATAATAACCCACAGGACCACGCGATCGTGATCCGAGGACATGCTGTTGTGTGGGTGCCTCTGAGCTAATTTCATTTTTTTTTGTATATTTTATTTAAAACCATACAAAAAGACAATAGACAAAAGGAAAAACCATAAAGATGACAATATATGACAATAACTGAAAAACATTACATTAGATATTGAAACAATAACAAATAACATAATATAACAAATATGACAACTATAACCAACTATAAAATCAGATACCGAAGCTTAAAACTGTCCTATACTAGATACATGTGGATAAGTTAACATTCGTAAAAAAAAAACAACATACAACCTATATTAACTCTACCTCCAATTAAACCTCCTTGCTCTTAATGTACACTAGAATGATAAAATACAAATATACATTCATTATTTAGTTACAGACTAAATTCCTTCTGCTCTGAACATGGAAAGAAATATAGGATAATAATTGAACCAATGATGTCAAGAACACATCCAAGTGAACACCTACACCGACCATACAGGTCCATGAGAACTGCACGGTCCACGCAGCTGCTCGCCCAGGTGTGCACATGTACATTGCACATCGTACCTACAATTAGAATTAGCTCAACATTTATCAATAATGCCATACGTAGAACCATTCTACCCAATTTGCATAATAGAGCCGATTGTATCAAGGAACATTTCACAATTATTATAATTTTACCCTAACCTAAGCCTAGTATTCCATCTGTATTATAAATATCTAATCAACACGAAAATTTACCATATACCCCTAACCATATTCATTGGTGTACATGATACAACCTTGTATTACCATCAAGAAAAAAAAAACAATAAAAAGGAAAACCCACTCTTCATCTCTAAAATTCAGATTTCAATTTACCATTCAGGTACATACATTATAAATATTTATATAAAGTATATTGTCTAATTTAACACAATCACTTTCAACGTCATTTATAATAAATACGTCGACTCAACCACGAATAATTCATTTTTTTCAACTTCAAGGTTTCCTAAAAAACTTAACTACATACATAGTATTGCCACCATCTAGACAAATTAAAAAGAAAAACAATACCCTAATATATCATAACACACTCTGCTTCTATTGACAACCAGTTCAATTGTGCTTACAAAAATACATTGTAATTAAACTGAAACAAAAAGCCTTTTTTGACATTTACACTTTGTATCAAAATCATAAATACGCATAGAAAATATGTATTGAATATCATTGAAAATGTTCATAAGAAAAAACCATTAATGATATATACATGAAAGTAAATATATATAAAGTTATAAGTCGACAATTCCAAATATAACTGTATTGTACTTGAAACACTCAGAACATATAATGCTAAAATTGCACCCCGGACATACCTCATATAACATTCATAAAACAAACTTATCATGCTACCGCCCATTCTAGGAAACCAGCCCATTTCATCCCCCTTACCTGCCTGTCAACTCCCTTAAATCCCGTAATGTGAAATTCCTATAACCCTCACTTAAATCCCTCTCCCATCTCCCCCCATACACCTCCTTATTCCTACACTTTGTCCTATAAAAAGTTACTATTAACGCATTAATTCTTTCACACACGTTCGCTCCTCTCATAGCCCAAGACATATAAATATAATCCGTAATTATATACCCTACCCAATTCTCTACCATTTGATTCACCCCACCTATGTCTAAGCTTAAAACCCTCAACACCTGCAACCCCCTCCCCCTCCCACTAACCTTATTACCTTACCCAACCAAACCCTTATTAGTTCAATACATTCGCAAAAATACACCATATGGAAAATAGTGTCCAATCCGCCACAAGCCTTGCATATCCCATCCTCCCGTATTCTCTTATGGAATAAAACCATTCCAGACGGTAAGATCCCATGTAAAAATCTATACATAACCTCTCGCACTTTAGGTTTTAAACGCAATTTGTTCAAACGCCCCCAAATATTACGCCAATCATACATCGGATAAACCCCTTCTACCACCGCTACCACTGCCTTACCATCCACCCCATCAAGGTTTCCCAATTTAATATGTAAAGGATCTCTCATGTTTATGATGACCCGTAACATTGCCTCACCTATTATGAACTCCCGCGACGGGCTGGAGTTTTGAGACTCTATGACCGCGGGTTCAATCCCGGCCGGGGGTATGGTTTATATCTTATGAAATCCGCTTTCCCTCGCCCCCCCCCTCCCGCTTATAACTAAGTTTCAAATACACACTCATAATCCTCTTTTCAACAGCTATAAGACCCAGCCCTCCTCGGCCAACCGGGAGTGTGACAACCGCTCTACTTAACCATTCGCTTCCAGTACCCCAAATGAATCTAAAAACGCTCTTTTGTAACCTTTGTATCTCGCTACGAAGTATCGGATATATTACTGCAACATGCCATAGTTTACTATATAATAGAACATTCGTTGTAATTACTCTTTGATGCAAAATTAAGTGTGCAGCTCGTAAACCACTAAGGCGCTTCAGTACACCATCTACAATACGCACTGAATTTATTTGTTGTGCTAACTTGATATCACTTACATAAACGATCCCACATATCAGTAATTGGTCCACCTTTTTCCACCTTTCAACTACTTCACATTCCTCACTTAACCCATCCCCATGATCCATATACTTCGTTTTCTCCTTATTAATTGACATACCAGAAGCCTTTTCAAAAACATTCCGCCCGAGGCAAATCCCTGTTACCACTTACTAAAATCGTTGTGTCGTCAACATATCCAACAATGCCAGCCCCCCCCACCCCTTTCGTTACCTACCCCATTAGCTGCTAATAAGACCCTAATTCCTCTATAAAAGGGATCCTGTAAACACGCAAAAAATATTGTGAAAGGGGACAACCTTGACGTAGACCCCGTCTCATCTGAATTTGTTCTCCTACCCTTCCATTTACCTGCACCCTCAAGGATGCATCTTGATACAGTAATTTAGCCCATGAAATAATTTCCTCTCCAAACCCCTGCCATCTCATAATCTTCCATAACGCTTCCCGTTCTACACTATCATATGCCGCCTCCCAATCTATAGCCAACACCCCTCCCCCTCCCAATTTTACTCTTTCCTCAATAAAACTTCTAATCAAACCATGCCCGTCATACATAGACCTTCCCGGCACCCCATATTGTCCCTTATCAATCACTTTACCTAGGACCTTTTTTATTCTGTTAGCTAAAATCCTAGCAAAAATCTTATAATCACCACACAATAACGAAATAGCACGATAGTCTTTAACTGTTAATGGCTCACCTTTAGGCACTAGAACGACCACAGCCATCCTTTGCTGTGCCCCTAAGACCCGATCCCGCTTAAGGATATTGAATAATCTTACCAAAAACCCTTTTAAAACGCTCCAATTTTGAAGATAAAAGTCGCTGGGCAACCCATCAATTCCTGCTGCCTTACCTAATTGAGCCCCGGATAAAGCTTCCCATGTCTCACACTCCGTTATCGGCCCTCCCAAAACGAATCGATCATGCTCAGTCAACTCACACTGCACAAACCTTCCAATGGACTGTAATGCTATTTCGCTTATTCCTACACTTTGCGTTTTCAACTTAACCCAAGCATCAATATACCCACTCATACCCTCAGTCGTCGTCAACATCTGATCCACTTTATACCCTTGCATACCTACCTGAACATTCAACCCCATTAATTAACTCCATTGCCTTGCGACGTCTGTGTTGACTCCGCAACACACACGCTGACTGCCGATCTCCCCACAAAACCTCCTCAATCCCGCCTTTAAGCCTTTCCCCATAAAACCTCTCATTTTGTAAATTTTGTATATGTTCCTTCAAACTTTCAATTTCAATAACAGGATAATTAGCATTAATTTGTGCATAGCATTCGTGCAACTGCCCCTCTAAATATTTTTGAAAACCATATTGTAACTGATTATATCTCGTCACTCGATTAATATAATATTCCTTAATATGTTTTTTAGCTATCGTTTCCCACCAATTAACCATGGCAACATTCCCTGGTGCTTCAACCACTAAACGATCCCACATATGTCCAAAAGACAAATAACCTTACATTTAATTTCCAAAATGATGGACCCCTATGAGGCACACCCACAATGTGGAAATTTATTTGGTCCCTAAAGTTCCACAGCAGATCCAGCATGGCTGTATGGGACGGCTGAGCCGGACAGCCCTTAAACCCTCCCAAACAAACAAAGCATTCTCTGGTTGGCGATTGTTGGTAAGCTTATTTATTTATAGATTTACCCTTCAGGGAAGGAGTAGGTAGTTCTACTGATAGTATATTAATATTAGGTTTACTAAGGCAAATGTAGATAATAATAATGTAGACCTAAGACCTTAACATAGGTAGTAATAGGCCGTTAATGTAGGCAAACAATAGGATAAGTTAGCTAGGAAGAACTGGCAGCCCTAGCTTGAATGACGAGGTGCGGGTCACAAAGACAGAATAGCGTCCTTCTTAAGACAGAATAGCGTCCTTCTTAAGACAGACACCAACTGGACAAAACGTGCCGTGATCAGCAGACGGCGCCCCCACGTGTCTTCACATTTGAGACCTGGGGAAATCTGATAGAGGCACCTCGATGTACCATAGATGACCTCCTCTGTCAGGCCCATACAGTAAGACAAGACCTTCACCTTTTTTCTCGTAGATTACTGGCCAGTGTCTTGGGAGATCATGAGTGAGTTTTAACTGTGGGCCCGGATGCAACAGGTTGAGCATGCCCAGTAAGTACCAGTGTCTCAGAGCAGTCTTGAAGCTAGTGTCTGAGTCTGCATAGTTATACTAGGGGATACATACCCTCTTGGATATAGGAATTTCTGAGGTGCAGGCAGGACACTAATTACGATTGAATATTGCAGGAATTAATGCTCCCGGTTGCACGTGGTTTCTGAGGGGGAGTCCAAAGGGGCTAAGGCTAGCTTAGGGAAGTGAAGATCAGGATATATGCTGCAACACCAAGTAAGTTAGTCCTTTATACGTGCATGCAGGCAAGGTTTCTTGCAATACCAATCATTTGTGAAAATCTGTCCTTTAAGCCACTTGTGAGGCTGAGGTACCCACCTCAGAGCTCGGTGTCAACAGAGTTTGCCAGGGTAGGCGACTCACTTGGAGGCAGTCCACACAAATTTTCACAAAAGTGGTCCTTCGAAAACCGTGATGTGGAATAGCTAGGTTAAGCTATCATAGCTAGGCCACAGTTAGGAACCAGTTTAACAGAGTTAGGTTAAGCTATCATACCTAGGCCACAGTTAGGAACCAGTTTTACAGAGTTAGGTTAAGCTATCATACCTAGGCCACAGTTAGGAACCAGTTTAAAAAAGTTAGGTTAAGTTAGCACACCTAGGTCAAAGTTACACAGAGGCTAGGCCAAGCTGACTATACACAGAAGTTGTTATTTGCAGTAATTTACAGGCAGGCCAGGTAGGCTAGAGAAGCTTGTGAATTTAATTATTTACAGTGATTACAAGTAATCCAGAGTAGGAGACTTGTGTTGATTACTTAGAGTGGATTTGCAAGGTAGCCACAGTTAGGCTAGGCTTGTGCAAATTTTTACAAAGGTTATAGTAGCTAGGACAGATTTAACCTAGTTATTATTTACAGGGAGTTATAAAGCCAGGTTTAAGTTATAGCACACTAGGTAGGTTAGGATTTACCTTATCCAACCATCCATGCTAGACAGAGTAAGCTGGGCACAGTTAGGCCAAGCTGGTTACATACATTATTTATTTACTGTTTCACAAGTTGAATTGTTGAATTTACTTGTGTTAACCAAGTGATTTTAATTTGTATACTGCACTTTTATTGTGATTTTCATTGTCTTCGATTCATGTTAATGTGGGATTTGTGAATTGTACCTGAGACTAGGTTAAGTTCTGTAATTATTTGCTGGCATTGTACAGGAAAGTGCTAGGTTAAGCTTTCACATCGATACACATCTCAATTGGGATTTGAAAGCTAACAGTGTACATTTTGATTCAGAGTATAGTCAGTATAATAAAGGGAGTTGTCAAGCTTGTTGAGAAGCCTTGAGACTCGTTCATTCTTGCCTAATACCGTTCGTGCTGTGAGGTGGGTTAATTCGTGCTGTGAGGTGGGTTAATTGAAGTACAAATTAGTACCGTGATCTTAACTAAACCGCAACTATGGTAGGTGAAGATGCAGTACCAGCTGTCCCAGCTCTAAGTCAATTAAAGCGGTCTATGGGAGCCTATAAGGGGCGCCTGAGCAAAGCATGTGAGGAGTGTCGTACGGTCAGGCAAGATCCAGACGTAGACTGGGAGGAACTAGAGAGTTGCCTGAAACCTTTGGAGCAAAGACTGGAGGCCTTTGAGAGATCATTTATCCTTTATGAGACAGAGGCCTATACTACAGGTGAGGCTGAATATACAGTCGAAGTAGCACGGACGGACTATGACGAACGAAGGGCAGAGTGTAAAGCAGAGTTGAGACTCTGCAGGCAGTTAATAAAGACTTTGAAGGCCGGTACAGCAGGGGCAGCAAATGTTTCAAGGAACACGGACAACAGCATGCCTGTTAATGTGTTGTCCAGATTGCCCCAGTTGAATTTACCAACGTTTGACGGAACCTTAACAGAGTACATTGCTTTCTGGGATCAGTTTAAAGCCCAGATAGATGACAGAGATGATTTGTCAGATGCCGTCAAGTTACAATATTTACGTTCACAGCTCAAGGGACTTGGACTTGGTCCGGCATTACCAAACCACCGACACCAATTACCATCATGCCAAAGACCAATTAAAGGACACGTTTGGCAACACTGAGGAGATAAAGGTAGCTATACTTTATCGGTTGTTGGATCTAGAGGCTTGTCGCCATGATCGTCAGAGCCTAGAGAAGTTCCGAATCGAAGTTATGAGTTTGACGAATAGTCTTAAAGATTTACATGATTGGGGTAAGTTGGAATGGTTCATCAGTCAGGTGATTCAGAGGAAACTGGCTGGCACTACAGTGCATGAGTTACACTTAAAATATCAGATGAATAGGTTCACGATGCAACAGATCGTTGAGGGGTTGGGAGATCTCGTTTCTCATTTGAGTATAGGTGTGAGAGAAGAGTCACCACCATCGCCACATAAAAACCCAGACAGTCACTCAAAGATCTCAAGAGATCAGTCTAAAGCTCGTACGACTAATGTTGGAGTGTACTATGGTAAAGAGGTGTCTAAGGTAAGAACCTCTAAGCAGAGCCTTAGAGGCACTCATGCCAGAATATGCGTGTTCTGCGAAGGCGAACACTCTAGCGCGAGTTGCTCGGAGTATATAACACTGAGCAGTAGGCAACAGAGACTAAGGGAGTTGAGACTCTGCTTAAAGTGTTGTGGGGAACACTATGCAAGAGACTGTGGCACCCAGCTCAGTGAGTGTCGAGTCTGTTGCAAAGGTAAGCACAATACTGCACTATGTCCCAATAATTTAAGGGAACCCCAAGCTAGTAGGAATATCTCTCAGGTAGAGATAGAAAGTGAGTCCAAGCCTGAAATGGTAGCCAGCGTGATTAGTGGGAGTGAAGTCTCTAATCCGAGTGAGAATCACGGAGGTGCTGCCCTACCTACAGTCATGGCAAAGGTTGTGAGTGGGCACAGGTCCGAAACAACCCGATTATTCTTTGACCCAGGAGCACAAGTATCCTTGATAACAAAGAAGTTGGTGGCTAAATTAAAGTTGAAGGCCACAAAGAAAGTTAGTATGATGTTGGGAGGGGCTGTAAGTCAGATCCCACCCAAATCTTATGATGTGGTGGATGTCACAGTCAAATTAGGTGGACATCGCAGAGACATTACAGCCTTGGTGGTAGAAACATTAACCAGGGCAATTACAGCGAGAGGTCTTGCTGCAGCAGCTAAGCGATTGAAAGACCTTGACGTGAAGCTGGCAGACCAGGGAATTACCACTGACACGGTCAGAAATGTAGGTATCCTGGTGGGAGCCAATCATATAGATGACTTCCTGTCTACACGATGGACGTTTAAGGAAGGAATTGGTTTATACAGATCCCCAGTAGGATACATCATAGGCAGCAGGATTCCACCTGAATTCCCTGCCACGCCAGATAGAGGAGAAGCTGTCCCCATGATAGCTGGGGGAGTAGTGATAATGAGTACCAGTATACACGATGAACCACCAGGGGAGCTGAACCAGGTAGGGAGTGATGAACACTCGGCCACCTTGGGAAAACACTTTTACAGGGTACGTAAAGAGGGAGATAGATTGCCTTTAAATCCAGGGAACCTTGTAACAGTGGGAGCAAAAGCTACCAGGGCATGTGGGCCACTGGGTGGGAAAGTACGGAGCCGCTCAGTCAAGGCTAGACATGCGAAAGATGTTAAAGTTAAGTGAAAGGGTGCTAAGACCTTAGGGACCAACAAGTTTGCGACCCCAGAGGTCCACACAGGGGAAACTGGACGGTTGAAGTTAGACCGGAGTCTGCTCGACAAGAGTGGCCGGACGGCACTCGTGTCCAGGGTCCGCCGTGGGGGCTTGCGGAGGGTGGACTTGATTTAGACTTAGCGCCTACCTTTGCCGGCGGGAGGATGTGGAAATTTATTTGGTCCCTAAAGTTCCACAGCAGATCCAGCATGGCCGTATGGGACGGCTGAGCCGGGCGGCCCTTAAACCCTCCCAAACAAAGCATTCTCTGGTTGGCGATTGTTGGTAAGCTTATTTATTTATAGATTTACCCTTCAGGGAAGGAGTAGGTAGTTCTACTGATATTATATTAATATTAGGTTTACTAAGGCAAATGTAGATAATAATAATGTAGACCTAAGACCTTAACATAGGTAGTAATAGGCCGTTAATGTAGGCAAACACTAGGATAAGTTAGCTAGGGAGAACTGGCAGCCCTAGCTTGAATGATGAGGCGTGGGTCACAAAGACAGAATAGCGTCCTTCTTAAGACAGACACCAACTGGACAAGACGTGCCGTGATCAGCAGACGGCGCCCCCACGTGTCTTCACATTTGAGACCTGGGGAAATCTGGTAGAGGCACCTCGATGTACCGTAGATGACCTCCTCCGTCAGGCCCATACAGTAAGACAAGACCTTCACCTTTTTTCTCGTAGATTACTGGCCAGTGTCTTGGGAGATCGTGAGTGAGTTTTAACTGTGGGCCCGGATGCAACAGGTTGAGCATGCCCAGTAAGTACCAGTGTCTCAGAGCAGTCTTGAAGCTAGTGTCTGAGTCTGCATAGTTATACTAGGGGATACTTACCCTCTTGGATATAGGAATTTCTGAGGTGCAGGCAGGACACTAATTACGATTGAATATTGCAGGAATTAATGCTCCCGGTTGCACGTGGTTTCTGAGGGGGAGTCCAAAGGGGCTAAGGCTAGCTTAGGGAAGTGAAGATCAGGATATATGCTGCAACACCAAGTAAGTTAGTCCTTTATACGTGCATGCAGGCGAGGTTTCTTGCAATACCAATCATTTGTGAAAATCTGTCCTATAAGCCACTTGTGAGGCTGAGGTACCCACCTCAGAGCTCGGTGTCAACAGAGTTTGCCAGGGTAGGCGACTCACTTGGAGGCAGTCCACACAAATTTTCACACGCAATATCCACATCTATTACAACACCTCTATGATCCGAAAAAAAACACATCTATCACATTCACCCTCCGCACAGTAACCGCACAAGGCACATACATTCGGTCCAACCTCGCCACATAACCTTGTTTAATGAAGGTATGCTCTACCATTCCTCTCCCCCAGCACACATCCTTTAACCCCACCCCGGTCAATAAATCCCCCAATATACCCAAACAACACTCCGCACCTCTAGGCTCCACATCTTTACGACGTATCACGCAATTCCAATCTCCGCCTATTATTGCAACATTCGGTAAACCACGTAAAAAGTAGACCAGTACGTCCTGAACAAATTTATTTTTAATACTCACATCACCCTCAGCCAGGCCATATACACATACTAAACTAATGGGAACCCTACCCCAGGTTCCATCCACTCTAATTATCCTCCCCTCCCCCCCTTCAGTATGCCTTACTATAAACGGGCTAGTTTCCTTTACCAAAATGGCAGCCCCACCTTTCAAACATGTCGCATGTTCCATGTACACATTATAACCACTTATATCCAACTCATAACCAGGCCTAAAATTATGTTCCTGTAAGAATACCACATCCACTCCAAGTCGCACCAAATACTCATTAAACCACTTGAGCTTCCTCTTCGCTCTCAACCCGTTAATATTTATAGTAAAACACTTGAATTCAACAAATGGGTTTTCCTTTTGTCCCCGGCATTGACTTTACCCCAGTTCGTTTTGCAACACCTCTGTCCCTCCCCCCTTTGTTGGGAATCACCTTTGCAATCCCTTGATCCTTGGGTTCACCATTCCCTCTCTTCTGTACCTCCACCCAAGACTTTTTCCCAGGGCGTTGGGCAGGAGTGAGCACATCATCAGAAGCCGATGATGCTGCAGTCCTCTTTCGTGTCCCGCCCTCCACCTGCATTTGGATATCTGAAGCACCTTCCTGATGCACCTCCACCTCTACTGCATGCACCTTCAATCCTTTAAACTCTCTCGTCGACAAAACGTCATCTCCTGCCATACCATCATTCACAGCTGTCCCCAGAACTAAGCTGGGTCTTCCACATGATCTAGGACAGATTCCTCTAACAAGACATCCAACGCCTTTACCAAAGCCGCCGCCACTTCTTCACCCATATTAGGTATTCTCTCCTCTAAAGCCTGATGTATGTCCAAAGACTGAGATTCTCCTTGTAGCGTTACAACTGGCGATTCGAGCTCCTTTTCTTTATCCACCTCCTCACTCCATGACAACCGTTGTTGGGGCGGCGTAGCAAGAGGCTGTTCTCGCTCGTCGCCTACCTCGCCCACTGGCTGCCGTTGCCGTTGCTGTTGTGCCGGGTACCCACTTCGTTTCCCACACTGCGCCGCGATGTGGTCATATGACCCACATAGCCGACACGTACGTCGTTGCCCCGCATTCGTTACATAGACTTGAGTCCGTAATTCCTTCAACACAACATATGAAAGAATAGGATGTCGTAGTCATTTTAACAGTATATGTACCTTCCAGCGTACCTGCATACGGTCCAGTTGCCCATCTCCCTGCTGTGGCTACGTGAACCGTTCCATAATTACGCAGTTCACTGCTAATATCAAAATCAGTCGCCTCAAAAGACACATTCCTGATTTTCACCCAAGTGTAGTGTCGAGATACATCATGGAGTCGCACCGACACAGCTGTATTAACCGGTATGATGGTCTCCTGATACTTGTCGACCACCGCCTCGTAGACTCGTGCAGACGTCATTTTAACGAAGATTCTCGTCGTTCCATTGAGTGCAACACCACATATCTCCTCATTTGATATACCATAGGTATCGCGAATGATCGCTGGTAACAATAAATCCATGTTGGATCCCATGACAGCACCACGGATCATCTCAATGCAGACAGTATTGATTCGTCTTCTGCTATTCAGCGCCATGTTGGAGAAAATAAAGTTTCCACCAACGCTAGGGACAGCTCAGTCAGGTAAACTGCGCAAAAGCCAACTCAATCAGGAGCGTCTGCACAGCAGGTCCACACGGCCCGGGAGCGATGCGAACAATGACGCTAATTTCATTGTACTCCAAGTTTGGTGTACTAACCTCCAGTAGAGCTAGGTGTTTCATCGTGACCCGAAAACATACTGTGTTGTGGGTGCCTGTGAGCTAATTTCATTCTTCTCCCCGTTTCGTGTACTTTCCTCCACAAGCAGTATTTTATATTATTGTTACCACGAACGAGTGGTATTCAATTAAAAACAGCACTGTGAGTAGTCGAGGATTCGAACCCATGTTGTTTTGGCCCGCCCGATGGTGAGGGAAAATCACACATGATGCTATAACCCCCAGGAGCACGAAATCCTACAAGAATCATACACCCAGCACAGCTAAGTGATTTTTTTTTATATTTTATTTAAAACCAATACAGTTTAACATAAAAATAAAGAAACAGTATGGATCTCAATCAAATTAACTGACAAACGGATTGCACCTACATGCTCGCAAGATATTGCTGCCAAACATACAACAACAACTTACGGCAAGAACATAGCTAAAAAAATTACATGTCACAGGGTCATGAATTGACATATATACACATTCATTGATGCAAAACCTTGCATATATATAAATTGTACATATAACATGACATCTGACAAAGGCTCAATACACTTGAACATAAAATATACAAAGAAGTTATATCAGTTAAATCCCATCCTTCGCATTGATCAAAAAACCAAAACCTAACATCATAATCTTACTAGAACATCTACATACGTATCCCTAACAATACAGCTTTACATATACCAACATACGAATAAACAGAAAAAGAATACAGCTTAGAACACAATCACTGAAGCGCTATACTGTTACAATAAACCCATATACATAATCTCAGACACAAATGGACTACGTCACTAAACTGTCTAGATATGTCTGTATACCATACAGACTAAACTGTCTAGATATGTCTGTATACCATACAGACTAAAACTTAACATCAAGAACTTAGCATTGACACCAAACCGGTATCAGGGTACAGACCATAATTATAAACTTTAAAAAGAATCGAATCATACATATATAAAGTATTACATAACGTCTGACCCATGACAAAGGCTCAATACAATAGAAAGGGATATATATAATATATATCTTATATATATATATATATATATAATATAATATATATATATTATATATATATATATACACCTACACACACACACAAAAAAAAAAAAAAAAAAAAAAAAACTTTCACAAACTCACATTAATCAAAATCACTGTATGCACAAAGCAAAACAGTATATAAGTATATCTCATCATGCAAAAACCCAGCACATAACATAAATACAAATTAAAACACACTTCATGTTGCAAATAACTTATTACTCAAGAATCGTGTCATACAAGACTGATACACATTAAAATTATACATAAAAAAATCTACTATATTATACCTACATTCTGAAAAGTGTTATATCTAACATAACGAGACCTTGAGCTCTACATCCACACTTGGATGCCATAAAGTCTCAATGAAAACCAGGAAACCTTTCCAAACCCACATTCACAACACTCTCACGACCCCCCCCCCCAAGGGAGGCGAGCCCGCTGTGACTCCCTGACTCCCTCCAACCTATGAAAACCCCTTCAATCACTCTTTATCAATCACAGATTTACGAGAATTCCTAACGTTAGCATTCTATACCCCTCTGAGAAAGCCTGATCCCACCTCCTCCCATACAAATCTCTGTTACGACACATCGTACGATAGAACGTTACCGCAAGAACCTTCCTTCTCTCCTCACTGTCCTCTCTTCCCCTCATCACCCACGACATACATATATAATTTACCATGATATAATCTAAAGCTCTTATGACACCCTCGTCTAACCCACCCATATCTAGACTTAAAGCACGCAAAACCGACACCCCACGGCCCCCTACCCTCTGTACCAACCTACTTAACCAGCACCTAACCTCCTCTAGCCCTTCACAAAAGTAAACTACATGGAACGCTGTCTCATCCCCTCCACAGATACCACATCCCCAACCCTCTACAACCTGTCTGTTTCGTAGTATCTCACCAGATGGAAGGATCCCATGCAGAAAACGAAACATCACCTCACGCGCCCGAGGGTTTAACTTCATTTTACTAAATCTAAACCAAATACTCTTCCACGCATACATGGGGAACAAACCCTCAACTGGGATATGCACCTACCTACAAGTAACCTACACAAAACCCTTATACGAACCTTTCTCAGCTCCCTAACCAACATCACAGCCCTCAAAACGATTTCGCATTTCCTCAACTCCATTCCTCGATACCACATACCCAGCCTGTAGTGTATCCTTCCCAACTGCCCGCTTTCACACCCTCACACAACACTTCCCATTTAATAAACACACATTTAGACTTCCGTCTCAAATCCATCAACCCCAACCCACCCTGACTTACAGGTAACATTACAACTTCCCTCCATAACCAATCACAACGTGAACCCTACAAAAATTTGTACACCCTTCTTAGAATCCCCGCAATCGCTGTCCCTGTAATTGGGACACAGCTGCAACATGCCAAACCTTATTATACAATAAAATGTTTACGACTATCACTCGCTGTATAAGAGTTAGGTGCAGGGGTCTCAGAACACCTAGACGCCCCACGATCCTTTCCAATAACCCAGTGGTTCCCAAACTTTTTCAGCTTGTTACCCAATTTAACATGCCACATAAAGCATGTTACCCCTTTCACAAAATGTTGTTATTATTGATATATATGGCTAAATTAAAACACTTGAGATATTTTCTTTTATTTATTGTATTTGAACATTGTGCATCTCTAATGACTATTGCCAAAGATGTCAAGAACGTCAGTGGGATGGATATAGTTGCATACTTGAAGCTAGTTTAGGAATTCTTGGCTTCATACCAGCTTATGTCTACCTCGGCTGATGCTCACAGATAAACTGACAGTGTGAAATAGAGGCAGCCTCAGGAAGTGAGTGATGCGTACTGGACAGGTCGATCTGGGCTACTGAGTGACTTTTGTCCTGAAGCATACTTGTCAAAATACTTTTGGGTTTCCACACACTTAGCTATATATTTCTTCTTTTCTAATACTGTATATTAGTTTTTGATATTTATTGTTATTTGGTTTAACTTTATTACTTACTTATAATAGGTTTACTTTACAACTTTATATACTAAGACAAAGTTAACAATAATTCTCATACTGGGTACCGCATTGTTTTCTTGATTTTCAGAATTCATAACTTTTTTTCTGACACCCCTCCATTACCCCCAAAAATGGTTAAATTAACCCCAGGTGGTAATTTACCCCCAGTTTGGGAACCACTGCATGATAACCTATCCGAGTTTTCCTCCCGTGCCGCAGCCATGTCATCCTTATAAATAATGCCACAAATCTTTAAAGACACTGCCCATTCTTTAACAACATTACATCTCCCCCCCCACACACCCCACCCAAGAACCCAACCCCATGCACCTTGACTTCGCACTATTTACCTGCATACCCGTGGCACTTCCAAATAATTGCACAACCTCGTCCAACACTCCCATTGACATCCCTTCACGAATGAGAACAGTGGTGTCGTCAACATATCCAATTAAACCTGGCCACGCCCTCCCACCCCCACACTTCCCTCACATGGCGTACATAAGCTGCGGTCAACCATTGTATAAAAGGGGACCTGGAAACACGCAAACAATATTTGGGACATGGGGCATCCCTGTCTAAGGCCTCTACCCATTGCAATATCCCTCCCCATACACCCATTAATCTGTATCCTCATTTTCGCCACCTTGTATAACGTATTTACCCACTCGACTATTTCCTCCCCAAAACCCTGTCTCCTAAGTATAACCTGCAAAGCTCCCCTTTCCACTCTATCATATGCTCCCTGCCAATCTAGAGCCAACAAAGCCGCCCCTCCACCCCCACCCTTAGCTTCCACAAAACTTCTCAGTATCCCATGTCCTTCAATCATCGACCTTCCCGGCAACCCAAACTGAGATTTTGACACGACCCTTCCCACAACACATTTGAACCTATTACTTAAAATTTTTGCAAACACCTTATAGTCTGCACACATCAGTGATATGGCTCGGTACTCCCGAAGGGTGGGCTGCCCCTTGACCTTCGGGACCAACACTACAACTGCTGTTACCTGCTTCTCCCCCAACTAACCCTTCTCATTCATACGATTAAATAACCTAACTATAAATCCCCTTATTAACGTCCAATGTTGTAAATAAAATTCTACCGGGAGACCGTCAATACCCGGCACTTTCCCCTTCCTCATTCCCCTTAAATGGTAATTACAGGATGTTCGTGAAACTACTGTCTTCTCAGGTGTATGAGGATCTACTCGATAGTTATCAAGATTTGTAGATGAATGGTTCAGA
The DNA here is from genome assembly GCF_026875155.1 of Cherax quadricarinatus. NCBI lineage: Eukaryota > Metazoa > Arthropoda > Malacostraca > Decapoda > Parastacidae > Cherax > Cherax quadricarinatus. Next base: position 31,820,487 of record NC_069464.1, on the reverse strand, counting down.
GAACCGACATGTTGATACATTAGCCACATGTGCAACTCTTGGGTATCTTAATTGAGGAAACGTTTCGCCACACAGTGGCTTCATCAGTCCATACAAAGGAGAATCTGAAGACAGGAAGGAAGAGGTAATGTCCCCAACTGATCGATGTATCAGTCCATCAATCTGAATCTTCAAAGACCCGGGAAAAAGGCGGGAATTAAGATAAGATAAGATAAGATTTCGTTCGGATTTTTAACCCCGGAGGGTTAGCCACCCAGGATAACCCAAGAAAGTCAGTGCGTCATCGAGGACTGTCTAACTTATTTCCATTGGGGTCCTTAATCTTGTCCCCCAGGATGCGACCCACACCAGTCGACTAACACCCAGGTACCTATTTGCTGCTAGGTGAACAGGACAACAGGTGTAAGGAAACGTGTCAAATGTTTCCACCCGCCGGGAATCGAACCCGGGCCCTCCGTGTGTGAAGCGGGAGCTTTAGCCACCAGACCACCGGGTCACAATTGAAGGTGTGTGTTGAGGCAAGGAGAAAAAGAAATGCCAGCAAGGGGTTAGGAGTGGAGGGGGTGGGATGAGTGCCAAGGACGGTGTGTATGGGGCTACAGGCCAGTGGAAAAATGAGGTAGGGAAACGTGGGTGGAAAATGTAAGCAGGCCAAAGGTGTATGACAATTAATGTTAATGGTTTATGTACTAGTGGTAAGTGTGAATGGTTGAGAGGATTGCTGTATCGTTACAAGGTAGATGTAGCTTTTATACAAGAGCATAACTTGAAAGCGGGAAAACTGCTGGAGTTGAATGGATATCGGGCTTTTGTAATGCCAACGACACGTTTAAAAGGTTGACACGCGTGAACGCGTGTCTTTTGTTGGAGTATATGCTCCGGCGGAGAGCGATGTGAGGGTAAAATCAGCATTTGTAAGGGATGATCTGGTGTATTTCTTGAGAGCGCTACCCAGGGTTGCATTGATCGGGAGTGATTGGAATTGTATAATAAGGAGAATTGATGTGATGCCAGAGGGGGCGGGATATTTCTCAAACGTGTTGAGAGATTTGTGTAGAGACATTGGGGTAAGAGATGCATTTTGGGGTGGAATAGGTGAAGTACAACATACATATGTAAGGGGGGATTATGCAGCTAGATTGGACAGGATCTGTATAACGCAAGGGGTTTCAGTAGAGTCTTTTCACACCATAGAAGCAATTTATTCAGATCACAGGGCAGTGGTGGTGGGGGTGGCATGGGATTCGTTAGTGAAACGGTTTGAAAACTACTGGAAATTAAACACGCGACTCCTTGAGGATGAGGAAGTGGAGGGGGGGGTTTGCTTCGTTGTGGAGGAAGCTAAGTGAGGAGGCAAAGGGGGTTGATAATGTGGCACGTTGGTGGGACAGTGTGGTCAAGGAGAGGATTCATAGGTTTTATGTGGGTGAGGGGAAGCGTATAAATCAACTGAAGTATGGATTAACAAATTATTTGGAAAGTAGATTAGGGTACTATCATGAGCAAGGAGTGGTGGGGGGGGGTATTCCAGAGAGAGGCAATGGATGATCTGAAGAGAAGGTTAAGGGAGGTGCAGGAGAGATTTCATGCGGTGAGGGTGCAGGCGGGAGTGGAGGAAGTGCTTTGGGGGATAAACCATCGGCATGTGTGTTGCAGAGACAACAGCAGAGGCGGACAGTGACTATGATAGCGGATTTGGAAGTGCACTCTGAGGTGAGAGGTTTCAGGGAGGGCCAGGTGTTAAAAACAACGGAGGGGATGAGTATGTTTGTGGATGAGTGGTATGGGCAATATTGGAAAAGTGAAGGGGAAATAGGGAGGATCTTGAAGGGGTGTGTGGTGTAGTGCCCGTAGCTCTGCGGAGAAAGGACAAGGAAGCTTTGGGTGGTGCTATTGAAGAGGGGGAGATATGGAGAGGGCTTGTAGACATGAGCAGGGGCAATGCACCAGGTATTGATGGAGTTCCAAGTGAATTTTACTTAAAAAATTGGAATCTGTTATGGGGTTTTTTAGTAACGTTGTTCAATAGAATGAAAGAGGGGGGAGAATTGGGAGAGACGCAAAGTACGGGGGTTGTTGTGCTTGTGCCTAAGGGTAAGGTGCAGAGTACACTTAGAGATTACAGGCAATTACTTTCATGTGTGTGGACTATAAATTGTTCGCGAAGGTTTTGGGGAATAGGTTACAATGTGTAGTGGGAAGAGTAGTTTCAGAAGGTCAACTAGGGTTGCCAGGAAGGTCAATGGTGCTGGGCATGGAATACTTAAGGGGTTTGTTGAGAGTTTTTGAGGGAAAGCAGGAACGTGGGGGAGGTATGGGGGTGCTTGATTGGCAGGGTGCTTATGGTCAGGTGGAAAGGGAGGGTTTAAGACAGATCCTTAGCAAACAAGGTTTTGGGGAGGAGATTGTGGGGTGGGTTGAAATGTTGTATAAGGTGGCGAAAGTGAGAATTCAGATCAATGGACGTGTGAGAGGTGTGGTGAACATGGATTGGGAATTGAGGCAGGGATGCCCACTATCACAGTTATTATTTGCATGTGTGCAAGATCCATTCTATAGGTTGGTACAGACCAGAGTGTGTGTGGGGGGGAGGGATCGAGGGAGGGCTTGATTAAGCATCATGTGGTAGGCTACATGGATGACACGATGCTCCTGGTCAGGAAGGGAACAAGGTTGAGAGAGCTGGGAGGGGTGGTTTGTATATTTAGAGGGGCGACAGGTATGATGGTAAACGTTGAGAAAACAAAGATCATGGGGATGGGGGCGTGGAGAGACAGAGTTGATTGGGACTGTGACTTGGTGAGAAGGCAGGAAGGGCAGTTATTAATATGTGGCATTTTGTATGGGGCGACCATACGGGAGGCCAGGGAGGCGAATTCGTTGAGAATGGTGGGATGCGTGGAACATCAGTTGGGGATGTTACGGCCTTATCACTTGACATTATTACAACTGGAGATTGTTATTAATGTATTGCTGTACAGTAAGGTATGGTATGTAGCAGCAATTTTTCCGTTGCTGAGCGCCGATATTACTCGTATCCTTAGATGTGTTTTTAGGTTCTTATGGGGCTCAGGATGTGAATGGATGAAGAGGTAGGTGGTGACTTTGCCGGTGAGAAAGGGAGGTTTAGGTTTGTTGGACCTGAGGAGGAGGGTGAAATGTATTTTTATCAGGTGGGAGTGGAAAAGACTTGGGGGACAGAGGGGAAGACACATGCAAAGGTTGCAAGACATTTTGAAGGGGATGTATGGAGGTGGGGAATGGAGGGAGTGTGAGAACTTGTTGAGGGCATTTTTGTGGGTGCGTGAGCCAGAGAAATTAAAGGTGAGGGATTTATATCGAATATTGAGGGTTGAGGAGATGGCCCCAGTAGAGGGGTTGTTCCCAACGTATTCATGGGGCACTATATGGAGTCTGTTCGATAAACTAAAGCTAGGGACCAGGGTGAGAGAGATCATGTTTAAGTTTTTACACGGGATTCTGCCTTCCGGATCAGTCCTCAGAAATAGACGTGTCATAGAGGAGGGTTGGTGTGGGTTATGTGGGGAGCTGGAGACAACTTACCACGTGGCATACTTTTGTGATTATTTGGGGAGTGTGAGGGAATGGCTGGGGAAAGTGGTCAGGAGGATAGGAGGAACTGGGGTGTTGGTGTTGAGAGGGGGTGGGGGAGAATGTAGTAAGGGGAGTCGCTTATATAATGGTGGACTTCGTGTATATATCGTGGGGAATGAGAGGGATGGGTGATGGGGAGATGAGAAAACGAGTTTTAGCAAGGACTTTTTGTAGGACAATGAATAGAAATCGGGAAATTTATGGGAAGAGATGGGAGGGAGATTTCACTGAGGGTTACAGATCCATCACTGTTGGGGAGTTGCTAGTGTTGTGAGGGGGGGATGTAGGTTCAGATTGTCGTGTAAAGCGTTCGATGAAAAGGGGGGGGTAACAAAAGGGCTTGCCAAACGAAAGATGTTGGTGGGAGGAAGTTCGGCGTGCATGTGTGTGGGTGAGCGAGAGGTGCAAGTGCGAATGATTGAGTGTAATTGGGATGTGCATGGGAGTGCTGAGTTCATGCCTTCTTTGTGTTAATTAATCTTTGTCAATTAATGCCTTCTGAAGAAGGCCCTTTGTAATAACGTATAATAGACATCTGAGAATGCTGCATGGGACAGCAGACAAGATAGGATTTGACTCCCATTGTAAACTAACTCAGGTATGATATCAATGGTACTTAAGGTTCTGTTAATAATATTATGGACAGTCCAACACATCTTGTGGTCCTGGCATATGCAACAATGTGGGGATGTCCAGAGGGGTAGGAAGAGCGGGGAGGGGGGTGGGAGGGAGTAACATGATTGAGATCATGGTTGGCAGGTGACCCAATCTGTCATTCCAAGAGTTGTGCTGGGAGCTGTGAGTCGAGTGATTACGGTTTGGTCTGAGCCCCACACGTCACCTTTCGGGGGGGGGGGAGGGAAGGGGGGATAGCGGAGCTAGACTTACCCTACCTCAACAAGCAGCCGGCAATCAAACTATCATTACCATATACTCGCTCGCTACTCCTATCTGTTGAACTTTTCCCTCACACTTGTGAAGGCTTACTCAGCCCTGTAACAACTTCAGACAGTATTACTAAGGCTGGCTCCTCCTCAGGAAAATTAATGAATAGAAAAAGAAATAATAACAGACAATGATCCCTGGGGTGTCTGGTGGAGGTTGACACCATCTTGTAGCAATTGTAGCCGTTGCTGATGATGTGGGGGGGGTGTCACAGGTGTTGGTGGCAACCCAACGGCTAGGTCTTCACAGAGTCTATAGCCTTGAATAGTCAGTCCAGATGACAGGAACGCAGGTTCTTTACCACTGCAAAGATGAGAGGTTATGTCCTACGGTGCCGTACATATAAACAGGTAGGTAGATCCAACATGTGACGTCTCGGGACGTTAGTCCATCTCCTTCAATACTTCTCGTTGGTTGGCAGGTGACCCAATCTGTCATTCCAAGCTGGAAAGAGAGACAGGTTACCCACTGCTTAAGAAATCACTCTCCATGATAAGTACAATACCTAAAAGATGTGGTGATTATTAAAACATCTAACAGAGATCAAGGCTGAAAGGACTAAGTTTATTATTGGTCAAAAGTGAAGCTTTCAACCAATAAGTCCACTCGAATAGGAGCAGGCTTGTACTTACAGTTGTGCTGGGAGCTGTGAGTTGAGTGATTACCGTTTTGTCAGAGCCCCACTCGTCACCTTTCAGGGGGGGAGGGAAGGGGGGGATAGCGGGAGCTAGACTTACCCTACCTTAACAAGCAGCCGGCAATCAAACTATCGTTACCATATACTCGCTCGCTACTCCTATCTGTTGAACTTTTCCCTCACACTTGTGAAGGCTTACTCAGCCCTGTAACAACTTCAGACAGTATTACTAAGGCTGGCTCCTCCTCAGGAAAATTAATGAATAGAAAAAGAAATAATAACAGACAATGATCCCTGGGGTGTCTGGTGGAGGTTGACACCATCTTGTAGCAATTGTAGCCGTTGCTGATGATGTGGGGGGGGTGTCACAGGTGTTGGTGGCAACCCAACGGCTAGGTCTTCACAGAGTCTATAGCCTTGAATAGTCAGTCCAGATGACAGGAACGCAGGTTCTTTACCACTGCAAAGATGAGAGGTTATGTCCTACGGTGCCGTACATATAAACAGGTAGGTAGATCCAACATGTGACGTCTCGGGACGTTAGTCCATCTCCTTCAATACTTCTCGTTGGTTGGCAGGTGACCCAATCTGTCATTCCAAGCTGGAAAGAGAGACAGGTTACCCACTGCTTAAGAAATCACTCTCCATGATAAGTACAATACCTAAAAGATGTGGTGATTATTAAAACATCTAACAGAGATCAAGGCTGAAAGGACTAAGTTTATTATTGGTCAAAAGTGAAGCTTTCAACCAATAAGTCCACTCGAATAGGAGCAGGCTTGTACTTACAGTTGTGCTGGGAGCTGTGAGTTGAGTGATTACCGTTTTGTCAGAGCCCCACTCGTCACCTTTCAGGGGGGGAGGGAAGGGGGGGATAGCGGGAGCTAGACTTACCCTACCTTAACAAGCAGCCGGCAATCAAACTATCGTTACCATATACTCGCTCCCTACTCCTATCTGTTGAACTTTTCCCTTACATGCATGGTGAGGGCTTGGTTTGATATATGTCGGGTTTATAATTGTATGACGGGGTATGCATTTGTATTCTTGTGGTGCAACATACCTGTGTTTTACGTATATTGGGGGAAGTATGATATATCCGTTGTGTCGTTTGGCATAGAGTGTAGGAGGGAAAATTTCGATTATTAGGAGCGTGTTTGTAATCTGTTTAGGGAAGTGGGAAAGGCCGGTATAAGTCACTATGGCATTCCGTTACTTCATTGTTTTAACAGATGCACGCATCATGTATGTACTCATTGCATTTGTTCTTGTTATGTTTATGACCTGGTGTAGTGTCAGGCCAAGTTACTGATTAGTACCACGTACACTGTATCTTTGTGCACCTAGCCATATAGGTGCATGTATAGCATGTGCCGGTAACATGCAAAGTTCATACTATGGTTAGGTGTGTGTATATTATTGTTGTAAAATTAGTGGTTTAGGTATGAAGTTTGGGGGTATGGTTTAATACCTGGAACAAATTACCTGTGCCCTTTTACGCACAGGCGAATGGTGTGTTAATTTGTTAAGGCGTTTGTGTTTTTTTTTTTGGGGGGGGGGGGGGGACATGCGTGTTTTAATATTTCATAATGGTATTGTATGTAATCTATGCAAAACATATTGTGGAACTCACTTATATGAGGAACAATGCTGGGGGGGGGGGGTGTTGGAAGGGTGTGTTAGGGCTTTATGTATGTTTATGTATGTGTATATGTACATATGTGTATGTATATATATATATATATATATATATATATATATATATATATATATATTTTATATATATATATATATATATATATATATATATATATTTTATATATATATATAAATATATATATATATATATATATATAATATATATATATATATATATATATATATATATATATATATATATATATATATATATATTATATTATATATATATATATTATTAACACACTGGCCGATTCCCACCAAGGCAGGGTGGCCCGAAAAAGAAAAACTTTCGCCATCATTCACTCCATCACTGTCTTGCCAGAAGGGTGCTTTACACTACAGTTTTTAAACTGCAACATTAACACCCCTCCTTCAGAGTGCAGGCACTGTACTTCCCATCTCCAGGACTCAAGTCCTGCCTGCCGGTTTCCCTGAACCCCTTCATAAATGTTACTTTGCTCACACTCCAACTGCACGTCAAGTATTAAAAACCATTTGTCTCCATTCACTCCTATCAAACACGCTCATGCATGCCTGCTGGAAGTCCAAGCCCCTCGCACACAAAACCTAGGTAGTAGGTTGGTAGACAGCAACCACCCAGGGAAGTACTTCCGTCCTGCCAGATGACTGTGAAACAGAAACCTGTAACTGTTTTGCATGATGGAAGGATTGCTGGTTTCTTTTTCTGTCTCATAAACACGCTAGATAACAGGGATATCTTGCTACTCCTAATTACACTTTGATCACACTTCACAGACACGCACATGCATATATATATACATACATCTAGGTTTTTCTCCTTTTTCTAAATAGCTCTTGTTCTTCTTTATTTCTTCTATTGTCCATGGGGAAGTGGAAAAGAATCTTTCCTCCGTAAGCCATGCGTGTCGTATGAGGCGACTAAAATGCCGGGAGCAATGGGCTAGTAACCCCTTCTCCTGTAGACATTTACTAAAAAAGATGTGAGGGAAAAGTTCAATAGATAGGAGTAGAAATATAGTAACAATAGTTTCATTGCCGGCTACTAGTTAAGGTAGGGTAAGTCAAGCTCCCGTTTTTCCCGCCTTTTTTCCCCCTCCCTGAAAGTGATAGTTTGACTGCCGGCTGCTTGTTAAAGGTAGGGTCAGTCTAGCTCCCGCTATCCCTTCCCCTCCCTCTTCCCCCCCCTCCCCGAAAGGTGACGTATGGGGCTCTGGTCAAACAGTAAATCACTCGACTCGCAGCTCCCAACACTACTGTAAGTACATGCCTGCCTTGTATTCTAGTGGATTTATTGGTTAAAGCTTCACTTTTGCCCAATAATAAACTTAGTCCTTTCAGTCTTGCCCCTAGGTTGACTGTTGTAATAATCACCACGTCTTTTGAGTATTGTACACTGCCATGGAGAGTGATTATTTAAGCAGTGGGTAACCTGTCTATCTTTTCAGCTTGGATGACAGTGAGGGTCACCTGTCAATCAACGAGAAGAACAGGAGAAGGACTAACGTCCAGAGACTTCCCATTTTGGATTTAAGTACCTGTGCACCTGTATGAAATTGCAGGAAGTAACCCCCAATCATTGCAGCGGTAAAGAACTGCTTTCCTGTCATCGGGATACTACTCACTGGTTTAACTGTGAAGAACTAGCCAGTGGATGGTCACCAACACCTGCGACCCCCCCCCCCCCCATCATCAGCAACGGCTACAATTTCAACAACAGTGTCACCAACACCAGACACCTCTGTAGATATTAGTGTTGAGTTCAAATGTTATTTTTATTCATTTCATTTTCATTTTTCTTTCAAATAGGATATACCTTTCATGTTTTATTGTTTTATGTTTGATTTAAATAAATAAAGTGTTTATCTTTGTGAATTATTATTTCTTTTTCTATTCATTAATTTTCCTGAGGAGGAGCCAAGCCTGAGTAATACTGTCTGAACTTGTTACAGGGCTGAGTAAACCTTCACAAAAGAGAAGAAGAAAAACTTGATAATATATATATATAAATATATATAAAATTATATATATAATATTTAATATATATATATATGCGTATACTAGTTGCAACATTTACGATTTTAGGAATAAAGCACTGGGAGGATAGATTTCTCATGGCTGTGCATCCTTTCAGTCACACTGTTAGGATTATGTGCATATTGACGGTATGTTTGTTTGTTTGTCCAGACCAGAGCTTCGGTGAGATGGGTAAGGAAGAAGGATGGGTAAGGATAGAAATTTTGGAAAAGGGTGGGAGGGGGTAGAGAAGTAGGATATAAAAGGTAAGTGGCCCAACCACTTTGGTATAATTTAAAAAGTGTATGTGAAATGATAAGAAATTATTTAAGAGGTATAAGACTAACCCATCAGAGTCACATAGATATAACAGATATATAAGTACATGACTCTGAATTGGTAGTAATTATGCAAGTTGCAATTGCTTTTTTTTTTTTTTTTTTGCGATTGCACAACGGATATTTATGCGACAATGAAGGCAATAATTTTCTGGCCAGTTTATAGAATTACGTGACAATGGCTTCTTACAGGTGGTGTCCAGCCATAGTAAATAGCATAATTTTTTCATTAGATTATTATGCAAGATTTCTCCCTAATTGGGGGCGATGATTCTCTCAGTATACATAGAAGGGTTCTGGTGTTACCCAGTCTTCTTCATCAGGGAGGTTGCTCAATATCATTGGTCGATGGTAATCATCTTTATGTATAAAACGACGGACTCGCTGTGGGAGAGTCATTCTTTGAGTCCTGTGAGGAGGAGTATTGATGATATAATCCGTAATATTTACAACTTGTAGAGGATGTTCTCTATCTGGCATGTATAGTTCTTGCATTGTATAGAGTTGTTTCTTTTTTAGGGTGTCAAGGCGTACATTTATGGCAGTAATATCTTGTTGTATGTGTAAATCTGCCATTTTAACTCTGTCTCTCCTCCTGGTATCGGTAATGAAGCGAAGAGCTCTATTCTGGACCCTTTGTAACCGTAGCATGTTGGTCTTTGTTGTTAATGACATTGAGACACAAGGGTATTCGAGTATAGGTCTTATTAACATTTTATACAGATGTTTTTTGACATGTTAAGGGGCTTGATTGAATCGAAAGAGACTGCGAAGATCGGCTTTGGCTATGTTGATCTTTTTAGTTACTTGAGATGTTGAGTGGAGCAGCCTGTCTATTTCATATCCCAAAATCTTGTTAGGGTTTCTAATGGCTACAGGTGTACCTCTGATGGAGATACCCTCTTTATCTTCAATTGTTGATGCAAAAAATCCTATCGTGCTAACAAGGACCTTGTCAGGATTAGTCGTAATTCTCCATTTCTTTTCCCAATTAGATGTTCGACGAAGTTCAATATTCATTTTTTCTATGACTCTCTCATACTTGACGGTACGGGTGGTCATGTAACACCAGGTCTGGGTATAACATATTGTGCAGGTAGATCTTAAGTGGAGTAAACCATTACTAAACTTGAGTGTTCTAAGCTGCTGTAATTTTATGGTTGTATGTGCATCATAAGTATGCATCTCCTTTTTTAAAGTTTATACATATATATTATTGTACTAGCCTATATATTCTTGTTGCAACAAGCTTGCAATAATGCCAAGTTATGGATACGTTGTGTTTAGAAATTAAGGGGGATTGATTAGTGTAGGTGGGGGATGATTGTCACTTTAGGGTAGTGTCTAGGACACTTTTGTGGAAGATTTACTTGGGGTTATCTTTTAATAAACCTAATTAACTTATCTATGTAAGTAAATAATACGAGACAATAGCCTTTATAATTATGCATGTTATGCCCTGCTGTATGTTACAGCTGTAAGGGCAACACATGTATGTATTTTCAGTTTTCGGGTTATGGATATCGTTGTCATTACTGATATTGTATATTAGCTCCAGTCAGGCACTGGACGATTAGCAATGAACTTGATGTTTTATGTTGCCTTGTAGCCTTAAGTTGTATAGTTCAGTCCTCCAGGGTGGAGACCAGTTCACTTTGAGTGGACAGGGAGCTAGAGTGTTACCCCTTATATGACATGATTGTAATACATGATGTATATAATTATATGTGGATTGTATGTGTAATGTTCTTTTAAATAAAATAAAAAAAATAACAAATTTGAATTTAACTTGTCAGTTGAAACATTTGAAAAAAATAAACTGTGCTCCAGCTTTTGGTGTAAATTTTGCAAATCTAAAAAAGTCAAAAATAAAAAAATTTAAAAAAGCCTTTTGTAACAGGGAAAAAACCCATGATTTATCCAGGGGATAAAATTTAAAGTAAGGGAAAAATGGTTTAAAACTTGTGGTAAAACAAAATATTCCCAAAGTCTAAAAATTTTTTGAAATTTTATGAAAAAACCTATATTATTAAAGCAGACAAAAAAAACAATAAAAATTTTTAAAAAAGAAACTAATTACCAAGGGAGTGAATATTTTTAAATGATACAAAAATTTTATCAAAAACTCAGAAAAAATTCCCAGAGATTTATTTAAATTTATTAACTTAAATTAACAAATAAACGACAAGAAAGTAAAGAGGGGAAATTTAAAAAATTGCCACTAATCCAAAAAATGTTTGGATTAAAAAACCCACAAAAACCGGGAAAATCCAGTCAAAAAATATTATTCCCCTGCAGAGGCTCATTTTTCCTTAAATTGTTAAAAAATTGCTATGAAATTTGATCCCTTGGGATTTTTTTTTAACTTTAATTTTAAAAAATAATATTAATTTAGTGCCTTGAAGTACATATAAGCAAATTATTAAATGTGATCATGTTTTAAATTCCCCAAAGAAAATCCGTAATTTATAGGCTTTTTTTCACTAAAATTGTAAAATTTTAATTTCCGAAGCTATGGAATAAGTTTTTAAATGTGCTGATTTGGGTAAAAAATTATTTGAAAATGGAATAAAACCCAAACAGTTCCCTCTGCCCCTGGTGGCGGGGGGGAACGGGTCGGATAGGGCATGGAGTAATGGGAGTTTTTTGAATTAGTGAGGGGGGTTAAAAACATGGGCCCGGGAAAATTTGGCATTCAGGCGCCTTGATTATATAGGCCTAATTCATAATGGAAGTGTAAAACTGTTCTGGTAAAAGAGTGGGGAAACGTGATTTTAGGGACCACGTTATAAAGTGGAAAATTAGTGAAAAAGATGGGCCCGGCGGGGTGGTGCCCCACCATGGGTGTGCCCGGGGGAAAAATACATGTGATTTATCCCATTATCGGTCTCAGATTTTAAAAATGGAGTGGCCCTAATGTGTAAATAATTAGAGACATTAAATCGTTTGTGAATTGTAATGTTAATAAATGTAATAACATAAGTTAAGAGAATGCGTGAAGAGAAAAAGTCGCTCTGCTCTGAGTGAGCCTTAGGCCCGTGGTTCCTGCCCCGAGGATGTGAATGTGGAAATTATTTTTTTCCCAAAGTATATTTCCTAATAAGTTTTTAAGTGTTGATTTGGGTCAAAATTTTTGTTTTTTGAAAGAACCAACCAGGTTCGCTCTGTGCCTGCGCAGAGTGCGGGGGGGACAGGTCGATAGGGATGTGTTAGCAGGGTTTTTTGAATGTGTGAGGAGGCTGTGAAAACATGGGACCGGAAATTGGCGTTCCAGCACCCCTAAGGATTAATATGGGCCTCCTTCAATGGAAGTGTGTTCTTTTCCCTGGTGAAGAGTGAGGGAACGGGTTTTAGGGGGAACTAAAAAAGGGGCAAATTGTGAAAATGGTTTTTGGATGGTGGGGGGCGATGCCTATGCCCCAAAGGGAAAAAAACCTGATTTAATACCCTCCCCGGTTCGATTTATTGGAGTGACTCTAATGATATAATATTATGAGACATTAAATCGTTTTGTGAAGGTAAGAATCAGTGTAATAACATTAAGTTAAGGAGGGGGGAAAGCGAAATAAGTCCCCCGCCCCGAGTAAAACCCGTGGTTCCCATCCGGGTAGTGAAGTTTTATGGAGTCAGCTTAAAAACGGGCAAACAAACGGTCCCTGTCTTGCTGGAATAAGAACCATGCGGTGTAGCGGGACTCGAAATGAGATGGTGAATGGAGGAAATAAGGAGCTCAACCCACGTTAAGAAACCCCTTTTGTTTTGCGATGAATGGCCAGTTAGGTATGTTGAAATTTGGGATAGGTTATGGGTGATAGCACATAAAGTGACACCAGAGAATACCCATGTGTAACCTACCCCCCCCCTTCATTCGTTAAAAAATATAATCATACAGTCCAAATTTAAATTAGTAGCCCGTACTTGGGGTGTTTCCAATTTTACTGGTTCCGGTGTATGGATAAGATTGTGGGGGGGCTAGGGGGCCCCCGCGTGCCCAGAGGGGGTTTAAAAATTTTAATGTCTCCGGGGTGATACGGTAAACAATTAGTTTAGTTCCCAAAAGAATTACTTTGCATTTTTAATTTTGGGGTCGTACATTTCCCCATAAAATTTTCCTATCTGCCCCCGGTCTTTCCTAAAACCGGATGCAATAGTGAAAAATTTTTTAAATTTAAATTTACTTAATAATTAAGTGATGATTGAAGAAAGTGGGTATAGGGTACACAAATTTAATCAGTTTGTGGTGGAGATAATTACCCCCAATTAATTACTAGAATGGGTGGCTAGGTTTTACAAGGAAAGTGCAAGAATTACTCTCACAAGGTGTCTATTAAAGTTGAAAATTGGTGATTTTTAATTCCCAAACCCCATGGTGGGTTGGGGAAGTTAGTGCGGCTGGAATCCATGGATGCCAAAGAAAGAAAGTACTACAAGTGGGAAAGGGTCATTTTACTAAACTTTAAAACAAGTGATGGATTTAATTGGGAAAAGAAACGGTAAACCCCTGAGAATTAAAAGTTACACCTAGATCCCTTAAAAATAGTTTTGGTATTAAATTGTGGTTTTTAAAGGTGAGAGCGTCTTCGGGGTGAAATTGCGAGATGATGCTAAAAGGGGCGGCGGCGGATTAATTTTGAGTGGAGGACAACATTGTGTACTGCAAAAAAAGGTTTTGGGGAAGGGAAAAAGGGGTTTTGAAACAAGTTTTTTGTAACTTAAGGAAAATCAGAGGTGTTTCCAAAACCCCAAGAATTATGAGCTGTTTTTAAATCGGGGAAAACTGGGGGAGTGATATTGCAAGGTTACCAAATTATGCAAATTAAAGGGACAAGAAAGGGGGAGATGGCATGCTCTCATAAAAAGCATTCCAAAGGTAGATGACCCCCATAGTGGGGCAGTTGACTTGTTGGGGGTCACTTTGGTAATTGGAGAAAGTAGGCTGGATCTAGTAGAAATTTGGGGCTATTTTGAAGATCCAGATCAAAAACACAACAGCTTACAGAAAATTTGGGTTAAAATAAAAAAAAAAGCTTTTAAAAGCCCTTGAGCAATAAATTGATCTGGGGGGGAGCAGGTGGTTTTTGAGTCCCTTGATTCAGAATAAATTTGGCCCAACAAGACGTAGACTGGCTATCTAACAGATATCAAAGGGTTACTTCGGGTTGGAAGAAAAAAGAGTGGGCCCTTGCAGGACTAACTGCGAAAAACTGCGGGGCCCACCAAACCCCATTCCTCAGGAATACCGTCAAAGACCCAGGCACCGTCAAGTTCCCAAAAGGAAATTAACCCCCCAATATCAATAATCATAAGTCCCTACTAAACGGGGTTATGTAGGCACACATCAAGTGCGGGGGCCAGTAATTGTTTTTTCCCCACTCAAAGCAAGAGGAGGGTCCCAAAAAAGGGGTTAGCCCATTGAAAAGAGGTCAGGCAAAGAAAGGAGAGATTGTATCTTCTGCAAACGTACTCATTTCTCTAAGAACGAATGCCTATATTCATGGGTGTTAAATTTTAAAAAGAGGGGAAGGCTTAAATAGATGTATCAGGTGTCAAAAGAAATCATTATGTAAGGGTTGCCGTGCTAACTTGAAAATTGATCGTGTAAAGGGAAGCACACATGCAATGTGTAAGGGGGATTAATCGTAAGATTGTAAAAATGTACTGAAGTGATAATAAACCGGCATAACAGTGCCCCAACGTAGAGATTGCAGAAATTTCGGTAATGTGTCATGCTTGGGTAGTTTCCCTGTGTTGGATGGGTGATTAATGATAAAGGGAAAAAACCCAAAAACTGTAACAGCATTACTGGATCGGGATCCATTACCATCAAAAAACGAAATTACCTTAAGGGGTTGAAGGTTAAAGGGGAGATCTGGTATATCAATTATCGGGCCCTTTCTCTCGAAAAGAAGGCCCAGTATACGACACTGTTTTGTAACTGCGGCTGGGAAATAAAGGAAAACGTAAAATGGGTAATTGTGGATAGGCTCCAGAGAAAAATATTTTAAATAGGGCTTGGTAACCTACTAAAGGCTTTCAAGTAACGAAAATTTGGCACTTTTGGTGTAATAATGATTCTGTAAAATTTTAAAACCCAGTATAAATATATTCAATAGAGGATAAAGTTGAACATGTGCATAAATTATGGGAATTGGACGTAGGGATAAATTTTAAATAAAGAAAGCCGATTTTTCCTTTACTAAAGAACAATCCCAGAAGGATTTTTTTTTTGAATTGGAAAATATGGGTGAGACTTCCGTGGAAGCTGAAATCCAGACCTCCAATAATTCCCGGATGGCGTTTGGACAATTATAGGCTCAGCTCCGTGAACTGGCAGGCCCAAAAATGTTGACTGTTTTACGATGCTATAATTAATGAGCAGTTAATAAATTATAGAGGAGGTACAAACGAGAGAGCCCAGATTTATGGTCACTTTTCCCCACATAACGGAGTGAGGAGGTTCAAAGCCACCCCTCTGGGATTGTGTTTAGTTGTAGTGCCAGGAGAAACAAAAATGTACTAGTTTGAAAAGATGTTTGTGAAGGTCCGTCGTTGACGGAAAAAAAAGGGGGAAATTTATTAAACTTCCCGGGTTAGAATTTTTGCCCTTTTCGGCGGAAATAAATAAAGCATTCCTGGAGTGGGTCTGAGGGGCTGACCGGGGTTTTTCCCAAGGTTCTTCTGGCCCCAGAAAACCCAGTCAAACCCCTTAGTCCCTGAAGATTTTGCTTCAGGAGTGTATTTTTTGGTGCTTTTCCCCCGTCCCTTTCCCATCCCGGGAAGGATAAATGTCACCCTTTGGCACGGGTGGTCCCCGAGTAGAGTAATGGGTTTGTGATGAATGGTTCAGAGAACGAAATGTTGATAAATTGAACATGTGCAACTTTTGGGTATTTTATTGAGGTAAACGTTTGCCCCCAGTGGTTCTCAGTCCTACTTGGAGAAAGTGAAGCAGGAGGAGATGAGGTAATCAGCCTCAACCTTGAGTCGATGTGTTCAGTTTACAATCTTTAGTAGAATCCTTTTCTATCAGATTGTGGATGAACACATCGACTCAAGGTTGAGGGATGATACCTCATTTTCCCTGTTCTTCAAGTTTTTCCTTGTATGGGACTGATGAAACCCTGTGTGGGGTTTCCTCAATAAAAAACCCCAAAAGGTTGCAATGTGTTAATTTATCGAGTAAGGGTAAACAATTTTATGGGGCAATTTCCTGGGGGTGACACCCATGAAAAGGGATAAAATGAGCATTTGGGGGCAAAGAGTAATGCAAGGTGCAAAAATGCCCCTGAGGGAATGGAACAGTAATTCGTCCCGTTTAAGGGTAGATAAATAGACAAAACCGGGTTGAAGTGCCTAAATGCGAATGTGCTGGGACTATTGGACACACAGGAGACTTGTTATCGTTAAAATCTAAAAATCAGTATGCCCCCAAAAAATTAACCAAGAGGGCTTACTTGAGGGGAAATTTAAAAAGCTCGATCCACTGGCTTGTGTCACCACTTACAATAAGTGGAAAATTGTTATACAAAAGCATGGGGAAACTTAAATTGTTTGGGATGAAAAACCCACCTGAAATTTGTTGAAAAGGGGGGAAGAACTAATAGGTAAAATGTAAAATTATCAATGTTGGGGTTTTCCCCGTAATGTGGCCCGTAAAAATGGAGAAAATGTACCCCCATTTTTTTCGTGCTTGAAATTAGCTATGGAGCATTGCTTACCTTTAATGAAATATGCCTTTTCTTGTTATGTCTAAGGTAAGGGGGCTCCAAACAAAACACGTACCTTTTCCTCAGTGGAAATTAAGGGCCTTTTTGTAGGTGTAAAAATTGCCAATTTTTAAAGAAATAAATTGTAGAGATAAATTCAGCGACACCCCTAAATTTGGGCTGATAAAGAGGTATTTTAACAATGGGTTTTGTAATGGTAACAGTAGATTGTGTATGTACAAAACAGAGTCGCTGAAATCAATTAAATCAGGAGAAATAAAAAGTTTGGGTCAGATATGTTTTTCCCTTTAAACACATTCCTTGTGACGGAATCCCGGGTGACTTTTGTCTCGTGGCTTTCTTTTGAAAAATTTGTGAGTGCTTTTCATGGTTTAAAGGGCAAGTTGTGGTGGAAAAATTTAAAGGCCGGTGCAAAAAGGAATTTGTCCCGTGAAAATTTTGGTGAGCAACGCTCCCGTAGTGTCCCTCCTTAGCCTTTTATATGAAAGGTATTTTCCTTCCCAAGCTGATTAACGTGCAAGGTTGTGTTTAAATTTATAAGTAGATGAATTATATGTTTTCCCATCCCCCGAAATCTGGCTACAGAGGGGTACGAAGAAACCCACAGGGGTGTATTAAATTTAAGATGGAAGAAAAAAATTTTGAAAAGGGGGGTCAATAATGAAAAGCTGGGGCAGCACTTAGAGGATGATGTAATTAGCTGCAGAGGCAGGTTACAAAATGCTGAAATTTGGGGGAATTGCTAAACACCCAAACTTGCTGCCCAAATCTTCACCCGAAACCCTTTATTTTTTTAATGCCCTAATGGTGATGCACTGGGGTAAGGAACCTTAAAATGTATTCGGGAAACCCTTTGGATTCCAAGGATGGCAAGGTAAGGGGTTATCAAGTCGTGTGTAAATTTTTCGGGGGTGTGGATGCAGAACCCAATGTACCAGGGGCCCCCCCATTGCCAAGGAACGGTGAAGTTGGTAAAACGTTATGTCACCGGAGTAATATGTGGGCCCAAACATTTTAATAGATATTTAGATGGGTTCCCTTTGAAAGGGTATTATGTCTATTTACTTGTACGCTCTAGGGTTGTTATTGAAGTTGCAGAAAGTTTATACAGCGTTCCGGAAATTTGCAGTAGGGATCCTGTCCAAGATTGATTATCTCAGATAAAGCACCAATTTTGTAGTGGGTGTCGCACTTGTGTTTCAGTCTTTGTTGACCCCAGCGAGGTGTGTCTGTAAATTTATTCCCGAGCCCCCTTTGGGGGAGGATTGTCGAAAGAAAGATGGTACAGGGAAAAGAGTCTTGAAAATGTACCAGGAAAAGAATTAATTGGAAAAATTCCGTTTCGTGTTGGTGGAGGCAGAGAATGGGTAAAAATCGCCCCCTGTCATAATGAGTGACACTCCTGACGCTTGATCCTGCCCTCTACCCTTTTTTGGGCGAAGGTTTATGTGCACCTATTTAGAGATAAAACCCGGGGGGAAGTGTGAAGATTACAATAAAGTGACCTGTTGGTGATAAATTCAAGTGTTTTAAATAAGGGATTTTTCTTGGGTTTATGTGTGGCGTAAAAAATATTTTCTTACAAACGTGAACACTTTTTGGGGCCCAAAGGGGTAAACCCACAGAACATTCAACCCGATGACTTGTGTTTAAATTTTATTGAACAAATCGAAATTTTGTGGCCTCTGGCGGTAGTTCATTATACCCCGATGACAAAGGGGTTGTCAGAAAAGTCAAAAAGTTGTGTCTGGTCAGGGGAAATTTGCGTACCTTAAAAAAAATTCCCTTAGAATTAAATGGTGTTCAATCCCGTGCGATGGAAAAAAAAAGGGGGAAAATGACAGAGTGATATTTAAACACTGACGAATAATGAAAAAGAAATTGCAGTAAGACCCCTAGGAAAACACAGACAATTAGAGGGGCTGGAACATCTCCTGGGGGGAAGACGCACTTTAAGTCGTCTAAAAGACTTCCCCCCGCTGAGTGTGGAAAAATTTTTAATTTCCAAAGTTAGTGTAATAAGTGTTTAAAGTGTTGATTTGGTTCAAAAATGTATTTTTATTTTGATTAAAACCAAAGGGTCCCCGCTGGCCTGTGTGGATGTGGGGGGGGGGGGGGAGCTGTTGATCAGGGATGTGTTAGCAGGGTGTTTTGAATGTAGTGAGGAGGCTGTGAAAAAATGGGACAGGAAATTTGGGATTCCGGGGCCAAAGGGTTAAATTTGGCCCCACTTCATAATGGAAGTGTCGTAACTGTTCCCGGTGAAGGTTGAGGAACGGGATTTTCGGGACACGTAATAAAGTGGTTTTAAAATTTGTGAAAAATGGGATGGACGGTGGGACTGGCGGTTGCTGGAGGTCCCGGGGGAAAATAAAACCCGATTTTTAATCATCACTATTGGTCCATATATTAATGGAGTGCCTCTAATGTGTATAATAATTATGGCATTTTAAAATTTCTTGTGAAGGTAATGTAATCAGTGATAAAAAATTAAATTAAAAGGGAAAGCGGGAAGCGAAATAAGTCGCCCCGCTCGAGTAACACGTGGTTCCCCTCCCCAGGATAGCGAAGTTTTAGGAGCACAATTTAAAGGGACAACCAACGGATTCTGAATAAGAACCCTTTTTCGGTGTGGGACTCGAAATGAGATGGTGAAAGGGGGAAATAAGGGCATCAATCACCCCAGTAAATAACCTTTAAAATTTTAGCAGATGAACGGCAGTTAGGTATGTTTAATTGGATAGGTTATGGGTGATCCAACTACATAAGTGACCGAGAATATTGTTAAGTGGTGGGTTTATGTACAAATGTTTTTCCTTATGGGTATAACATGTGTAACCTCCTCCCCCCTTCATTCGGGTTGCTAATATAAAAAACAGCCAAAAATAAATTAGCAGCACCGTACTTGTGGGTGGTATCCAATTTATAGGTTCGGTTTGTATGGTAAGTTGTGGGGTCGAAGGGACCCCCGCAGGGACCCGGGGTGGTTAAGTTTTTAAAATGTCACTGGGGGAAATCAGTAAAAAAATATGGCTGTTGTCTCCCCAAAGGATTATTTGTTGCATGTAAGTTGAGGTAGTATTGTAAACACCCCCATAAAATTTTCCTATCTGCCGCTGGTCCTTTCCCGAACCGGATGCAATCAGTGAAAAATTAATGAATTTTTTATTAAAAATTAAGTGACTGATTGAAGAAGTGGGTTGGGTACACAATTTTAAACGGTCGTGTGGTGGATGTAATTGCCCAAAAAATTTCTAGACATGGGTGGCTAGGATTTATACAAAGGTAAAGTGCAGAATTACTTCACAAGGTTTTTACTTAAGTTTTTTAATTGGTGTTTTAATTCCCTAACCTGGCTGGGTTGAGGAAGTTTTTTTTTTATTTTTTTAAAAACCCTAAGTTTAAAATAAAAAAAAAGAAAAAGTATGGATTCAATCAAATTAACTGACAAACAGATTGACCCCCATGCTCGCAAGATTTGCTGCCAAAATACAATAATAATTTTCGGAAAAACATAGAAAAAAAAATACTGTCACAGGGTTTATGAATTGACAAAAATTTCTTATTCATTTATGAAAACCTTGCATTATATAACTTGTACTATCTGACATCTGACAAAGGCTCAATCCTTGAACATAAAATTACAAAGGTTTTTATCAGTTAAATCCCACCTCGCATTGATCAAAAAACCAAAAAATAACATCATAATCTTACTAGAAACATCTACATACGTATCCCTAACAATACAGCTTTACATATACCAACATACGAAAAAGCATAAATCGTCTAGATATGTCTGTATACCATACAGCCTAAAACTTAACATCAAGAACTTAGCATTGACACCAAACCGGTATCAGGGTACAGACCATAATTATAAACTTTAAAAAGAATCGAATCATACATATATAAAGTATTACATAACGTCTGACCCATGACAAAGGCTCAATACAATAGAAAGGGATATATATATACACACACCCACACACACACACACACCCACACACACACACACACACACACACACCCACACATATACCCACACCCACACACATACCCACACCCACACACACACACCCACACACACACCCACACACACACACACACACACACACACACACACACACACACACACACACACACACACACACACCCACACACACACACACACACACACACACCCACACATATACCCACACCCACACACATACCCACACCCACACACACACACCCACACACACACCCACACACACACACACACACACACACACACACACACACACACCCACACACACCACACCCACACACACACACACACACACACACACACACACACACACACATACACCCACACACACACGTACACACAAAAAGTTTCACAACATCACATTAATCAGATGCACTGTATGCACAAAGCAAAACAGTATATAAGTATATCTCATCGTACAAAAACTCAGCACGTAACATAAATACAAACTAAAACACACTTCATGTCGTAAAGAACTTATTACTCAAGAATCGTGTCATACAAGACTGATACACATCAAAATTATACATAAAAAAAAATCTACTATATTATACCTACATTCTGAAAAGTGTTATATCTAACATAACGAGACCTTGAGCTCTACATCCACACTTGGATGCCATAAAGTCTCAATTAAAACCAGGAAACCTCCCCAGGGAGGCGAGCCCGCTGTGACCCCCTGACTCCCTCCAACCTATGAAAACTCCTTCACTCACTCATTATCAATCACAGATTTACGAGAATCCCTAACGTTAGCATTTTATACTCCTCTGAGAAAGCCTGATCCTATCTCCTCCCATACAAATCTCTGTTACGACACATCGTATGATAGAACGTTGCCGCAAGAACCTTCCTTCTCTCCTCACTATCCCCTCTCCCCCTCATCACCCACGGGCCACGACATATATATATATATAATCTACCATGATATAATCTAAAGCTCTTATGACACCCTCGTCTAACCCACCAATATCTAGACTTAAAGCACGCAAAACCGACACCCCACGGCCCCCCACCCTCTGTACCAAACTACTTAACCAGCACCTAACCTTCTCTAGCCCTTCACAAAAGTAAACTACATGGAACGCAGTCTCATCCCCTCCACAGATACCACACCCCCCACCCTCTACAACCTGTCTGTTTCGTAGTATCTCACCAGACGGAAGGATCCCATGCAGAAAACGAAACATCACCTCACGCGCCCGAGGGTTTAACTTCATTTTACTAAATCTAAACCAAATACTCTTCCATGCATACATGGGGAACAAACCCTCAACTTGGATAACGCACCTACCTACAAGTAACCTACACAAAACCCTTATACGAACCTTTCTCAGTTCCTAACCAACATCACAGCCCTCAAAACGATTTCGCATTCCCTCAACTCCAATCCTCGATACCACACACCCAGCCTGTCGTGTGTCTTTCCCAACTGCCCCGCGTTCACACCCTCACACAACACTTCCCATTTAATAAACACACATTTAGCCCTCCGTCTCAAATCCATCAACCCCAACCCACCCTGACTTACAGGTAACATTACAACTTCCCTCCGTAACCAATCACAATGTGAACCCCACAAAAATTTGTACACTCGTCTTAGAATTCCCCCAATCGCTGTCCCTGTAATTGGGAACACAGCTGCCACATGCCAAATCTTACTATACAATAAAATGTTTACGACTATCACTCGCTGTATAAGAGTTAGGTGCTGGGGTCTCAGAACACCTAGACGCCCCACGATCCTTTCCAATAATCTATCCGAGTTTTCCTCCCGCGCCGCAACCATGTCATCCTTATAAATAATACCACAAATCTTTAAAGACATCGCCCATTCTTTAACAACATTACATCTCCCCCCCCCACACCCCCCACCCAAGAACCCAACCCCATACACCTTGACTTCGCACTATTTACCTGCATACCCGTGGCACTTCCAAATAATTGCACAACCTCGTCCAACACTCCCATTGACATCCCTTCACGAATGAGAACAGTGGTGTCGTCAACATATCCAATTAAACCCGGCCAGGCCCTCCCACCCCCCACACTTCCCTCACATGGCATACGTAAGCTGCAGTCAACCATTCTATAAAAGGGGTCCTGGAAACACGCAAACAATATTTGGGACATGGGGCATCCCTGTCTAAGCCCTCTACCCATTGCAATATCCCTCCCCATACACCCATTAATCTGTATCCTCATTTTCGCCCCCTTGTATAACGTATTTACCCACTCGACTATTTCCTCCCCAAAACCCTGTCTCCTAAGAATAACCTGCAAAGCTCCCCTTTCCAATCTATCATATACTCCCTGCCAATCTAGAGCCAACAAAGCCACCCCTTCACCCCCACCCTTAGCTTCCACAAAACTTCTCAGTATCCCATGTCCTTCAATCATCGACCTTCCCGGCAACCCAAACTGAGATTTTGACACGACCCTTCCCACAACACCTTTGAACCTATTACCTAAAATTTTTGCGAACACCTTATAGTCTGCACACATCAGTGATATGGCTCGGTACTCCCGAAGGGTGGGCTGCCCCTTGACCTTCGGGACCAACACTACAACTGCTGTTACCTGCTTCTCCCCAACTTACCCTTCTCCTTCATACGATTAAATAACCTAACTATAAATCCCCTTATTAACGTCCAATGTTGTAAATAAAATTCTACTGGGAGACTGTCAATACCCGGCAATTTCCCCTTCCTCATTCCCCTTAACGCATTCTCTATTTCCTCTGCCATAATAGTCTCACCTAAAGCCTTTCTATCACTATTTCCTAAATTACACGTCACATAGGTACACACCTTGTCCAACGCCACGTCACCCCCCCCCCCCCACTGTTCCAGTACTTCTCGTACCAAGCCTCCGCATACGCACACATCCCCTTCGTGGTTCGTATCTCCTGCCCTGCTCTATAATTCCCAACCATTTCCGTTACCTCTAAACATGAAATAGCCGTCACCGCCTGCCTTTGCTTTTGATGCCGAAAAACACACGCTGACGGCTTGTCGCCCCAAAGCACTTCTTCCACTCCTGCCTGCACCCTTACAGCTTGAAACCTTTCATTTTGCAACACCCTCAACCTCCCCTTTATTTCAGCTATTTCATCCATAGGAAAATTATTCCCACCTACCCCCCGTCCATAGCAACCTCTTAACCTATCCTCTAAATAGTTAGCCAGTCCATATTTTAAATTATTAATACGTTTTCCTTCTCTCGCATAAAACTTTCTAATCCTTTCCTTTGCAACACTATCCCACCATGTAACAATGTCATCCACTCCCTGTTCTTCCACACTAAGCTCCCTCCATAGGAATGAAAACCCCTCGAACCCCTCCTCATCACCTAACACACTTATATTTAATTTCCAATAACTTCTATATATGTCCGCGAGCGTCCCCCACCCAACCTCCACCACCACTGCCCTATGATCTGACATTGTAGCCTCAACAGTACTGAAAGATTTCACATCCACTCCCTGAGAAAGGTACACTCTATCTAGTCTCGCAGCATATCCACTCCTAACAAACGTATATTCAGTCTCCCACACCGCCCCCCCGAAGGCATCACGTAACCTAACATCCCTTAATAAATCCCTAAGAGCCACAGACATATATCCAGCCCCTTTTGGGTCCACATCAGCCACCCTGATTACACTATTCCAGTCCCAACCAACTATTGCCACCTCTTGCAGTGCACTTAAGAAAAACACAAGATCCTCACACACAAAATCATTTTTTACCTTTATGTTATTTTCTGCCGGCGCATACACACTCACAAAAGACACACGCTTACCCATCCACACGCAACACCCTCCCTCCCCCTCCTCCCTCGCTTCTCTGCAAAACAAATGGGCTCGTCTCCATTATTAAAATTCCCACACCATCTTTTAGACGGGGAGATGGCAGGGTAACTACTCGAAATCCTGCCACCTCCAACACCCTACCCTCTTTAAAATTGTGCTCCTGCAGGAACACAACATCCACTCTAGATTTATTCAGGAAATTGCGAAACCAATCTCTCTTCATACCGCTACATAAGCCTTTAACATTTACAGACATACACCTAAGGCCTATTAAAGTTTCCACCCCTGCTTCCTCTCATCACTCTTTACAACTCCAGAGCTTGAATTTAAGTTTGTCACCTTCAGAGTGCTCTGTTTCCCTCCCCCCTTCTTCCCGTGCCTCCTATCATGGCTACCACCACCTACACCACTACCTTCACACTTCACCTCAGTCTGTTTCCCAGGCCTTTGTGCAGGCGTAAGGACGTCATCAGAATCTGACGTAGCCGCCCTCTTTCTCGTGATCATCATGTTACACATTTCTTGGTCAGATGTTGCCTCTCGATGAACCTCTACCTCTACCTGAGAATGGTTTAATGATTCAACGGACGACTCCAAACCACCATCACGTCCCAAATTATCATGTCTCCGACTTTCTGGAAGCGACGACTCTCCGATGACACCACGCTCAGATGTAACGTCCCTCTCTGGCGGTGACAAAGTCTTCAGCACCTCCACCAATTCCTCCTCAATCTCAAGAACCTTCTCCTGTAATTGCTGCTCCTCCTTATCCACAGGAGACGATACCTGATCAGGCAGCTGGGGAAGGGACTCCAAGTCACCGCCAGTCCTGTTTGCCCGAGCCACTATCTCACTCCACAAAACACCACGCCCTCCATCCGATGTTTGTTTCTCACCTGCCACCTTTGAAGCAGGGGCTGTGACGTCCACCACAGGACAAGGCACACGTCTTCACTTGTCACAGGTCGCCGCTATGTGATCATACTCACCACATAGGCGGCATGTATGTCGTTGTCCTGGGTACATTACCATTACTTGCGTCCTGAAATCTTGTAGATACACATAGGACGGTATTGGGTGCCTCAAAGCCATTTTGAGGTTGAAAGAACCCTCTAGAAAACCAGCATAGGCACCTGCCGCCCACGTACCATGTTGAGCATAAGCACCGTCCCATATGTCTCAAAAACTTTCCTTATATCCGCCTCGTCCGCCTCAAAGGAAACGTTGCGTAACTTGATCCACGTTTAATGCCGTGAAACATCTATCATTCTTACACTGACAGCTGGTGTGATGCTAAGACTTACGTCCTGAAACCTGGTGACTAACGATTCATAAACCGTAGCTGATAGCAGTTTGACGAAAATTCTTTGGCTTCCGTTTAATGCTACACCATACAAGTCACTATCTTGTATGCCATATGTCTCCCGGATGATCTTTGGCAGTAAGACTTGCGCAGAACTAGGAGTTATCGTTCCTTTAAGTAGCTCATTGCCTACAGTATTTATCCGGCGTCTCAGACTAACCGCCATCTTGACAATCACAGTGCACCTATGTTGTTAACAGAGGCGTGACAGCATCACTTCACACCGCTGCAGCCAGGTAACTGACAAGGGAGCTCGCCTACAAACAGCAGAGGGGTGCAGAGCACAACCGCACTCTACCGTGGTCAGGCAGCGAATATGTGTCAAGAGGAAGTGTATGGAGTTAATGGGACAAGAAAAGGTAAACCCTGATGAATTAAAGTTACACCTAGATGCCTTAGAAAATAGATATGAGTCATAAAAATTGTGGTATAACGACTGTGAGAGAGATCTAATGGTGAATTGTGTAGATGATGCTGAAAGGGAGCAGCTGCTGGATCAATATTATGAAGTGGAGGACAACATTGTGTCCTGCAAAACTAAGGTTTTGGAGAAGGTAAAGGGTGTAAACAATGTTGTTGGTCAACCTAGTAAGGAAAATCAGAGGTGTCTACCAAACTCCAAGAATTATGCATGCCTATGTTTAATCCGGGAGAAAACTGGGAGGAGTTTTGGTCTATCTTTAAAGCAGTCGTACATGATAGGAGTGATCTTGCAAGTGTTACCAAATTATGCTATTTAAAGGGACAAGTAAGGGGAGATGCGCATGTTCTCATACAAGCATTCCCAAATGTAGATGACTCCCATAGTGAGGCAGTTGACTTGTTGGAGGTCACTTATGGTAACTTGGAGCAAAATAGGCTGGATCTAGTAGCTATTTTGGCTAGTTTGAAGACTCCAGATCACAACTGCAATGGCTTACAGCAATTTAGGATCAAACTAGAAAGCACTCTTAAGACCTTGAGTAATAAATATGATCTGGAGGGAGCAGAGTGGTTGTTGAGTGCCTTGATTCATAATAAATTGAACCACAAGACAGTAGAGTGGCTATCTAACAGATATCACAAGGGTTACCTCGGGTTGGAAGAAATAAGAGTGGGCCTGCAGGAGCTAATTGTCCAACTGCAGACCAGCCAACCCATTACCTCTAGGAATACCACGTCTACAGACCCCAGTGCACCTGTCAAGTTCCACAAAAGGAAAATTTATCCCAATATCAATAATCATAAGTCACCTACTAAACGGGGTTACGTAGGCACATATCAAGTGACAGGGGCCAGTAATAGTGGTTCTTCACATCAAAGCAAGAGGAGTAAGTAGCACAATAAGGGTAGCCCAGTTGATAAGAGGTCAGGTAAAGAATGGAGAGATTGTATCTTCTGCAACAGTACTCATTTCTCTAAGAACTGTAATGCCTATAATTCATGGGATGTTAAAGTGGAAAGATTGGAAGAGCTTGCTAGATGTATCAGGTGTCTAGGAAATCATAATGTAAGGGATTGCCGTCCTAACTTGAACCATTGTTATCAGTGTTTACCTGGAGTTTACCTGGAGAGAGTTCCGGGGGTCAACGCCCCCGCGGCCCGGTCTGAGACAAGGCCTCCATGTAACATGGGAAGACACCACATAGCTATGTGTAAGGGCGGATCTAATCGTAATGATGGTAACAATAGTACTGATAGTGATAATAACCCGGACACAACAGTAGCCAACGTAGAGATTGCAGCTAATGTCAGTAATGATGGCCTAGCTGAGGTAGCTTTACCTGTGTTGGATGTGGTGATTTATGATAATCGGCATAAATCCAAAACTGTAAAAACATTACTGGATCAGGGATCACAACGTACTTTCATAAAACGTAATTGCCTTAATGGGATGAAGGTACAAATGGGTGATCCTGGTATACTCAAGTTATCTGGCTTTCTCTCGAATAAGAAGGCCCAGTCATACGACACTATTTGTGTAACTGTCAGGCTGGGCAATGAGAGAAAACGTATTAATGGCGTAATTGTGGATAGGCTCCCAGAGAAAATATCTACAATAGGCTTGGTAACGCTACTGAAAGGCTTTCAAGTAAGGTAAATTTGGCACCTTCTGGTGTAAATAATGATTCTGTGGGGCCAGTCGATATTTTGATAGGTAGTGACTATTATGCCACCTTTGTAAAGGTTATGGCAAAGAAATTCGTAGTCACCCTTCTAAGGACCGCAGGAGGTCACGTGATGTATGGCAGGCTTCCTCGTACTGATAATGAATGACTGGAGGAAGCCATAAATACAGTTACGGCGTGTCTTACTCATGAAATATCACCCCTGTGTAAATATTCTTCAATAGAGGATGAAGTTGAACCTGTGTATAAATTATGGGGATTGGACAGCATAGGGATCAATATAAATGAAGAAAGTCCAGATGATTCCTTTACTCAAGAACAATACCAGAAGGATGTTAAATTTGAATCTGGACAATACTGGGTGAGACTCCCGTGGAAGCTGAACCATCCAGACCTACCAACTAATTACCGGATGGCGTATGGACAATTAAAGGCTCAGCTTCGCGAACTGAGTAAGATACCAGAACTGTTGACTGCTTACGATGATATAATCAATGAACAGTTAAATTATAAATTCATAGAGGAGATACCTCCCGAGCAAGCCCAGATTTATGGTCACTATTTGCCACATCACGGAGTGAAGAAGGATTCTAAGACCACTCCTCTGAGGATTGTGTTTAATTGTAGTGCCAGGAGTAACAAAAATGTACCTAGTTTGAATGACTGTTTGATGACAGGTCCGTCGTTGACGGAAAAACTGGGAGACATTATTAAATTTCAGGGTTAAGAATTATGCCTTTATGACAGACATAAGTAAAGCTTTCCTGAGAGTGGGTCTGCAAGAGGCTGACTGGGATTGCACAAGGTTCTTATGGCCCGAGAATCCTAGTCATCCACTTAGTCCCATGAAGACTTTTCGCTTCAGGAGTGCATTGTTACGTGCTACCACGAGTCCGTTCCTACTCCAGGCAACGATAAATGCACACCTTAAGAGCACGGGTGGTCCACTGAGTAGAGTAATGGGTAAACAATTTTATATGGACAATTTCCAGGGGGTGACGTCTACTGAAGAGGAACTAATGAGCATATATGAAGGGGCTAATGAAATAATGCAAGGTGCAAATATGCCCCTGAGGGAATGGAACAGTAATTCGTCCAGTTTAAGAGCTCAGATAAATAGACAACCCTGGAGTTGAAGTGTCTAAATGCAGTAATGTGCTGGGACTGACTTGGGACACACAGAGAGACTTGTTTCCGTTAAAGTCTAATAACTACAGTATGCCCAATAAATTAACCAAGAGAGTCTTACTTGCGGAAGTTTCAAAATTCTTCGATCCACTAGGCTTAGTGTCACCACTTACAATAAGAGAAAAAATGTTGATATAAGAAGCATGGAAGCTTAAGTGTGCTTGGGATGAAACCCTACCTGAGGAATTTGTTGAAAGGTGGGAAGAACTAATTGGTGAATATGTAAAATTACCAATGTTGGAGTTCCCACGTAATGTGGCCAGTCAAGATGGAGAAAATGTACTCCACATTTTTTGCGATGCTTCGAAATTGGCATATGGAGCACTCGCTTACCTTCAATGTAATAGTGCCATTTCTCTTGTTATGTCTAAAGCTAAGGTGGCTCCAATCAAATCACGTACCTTATCTCAGTTGGAATTAACGGCCATTGATGTAGGCGTCAAATTAGCCAATTATATAAGAAATAAATTGCGAGAGATAAATATCAGCGACACCGTAATTTGGTCTGATAATGAGGTATCCTTACAATGGATTCGTAATGGTAACAGTAAGATTGTGTACGTACAAAACAGAGTCGCTGAAATCAATTAAATACAGGAGAAATATAACAGTTTGGGTCAGCATATGTTTACCTTTAATCACATTCCTTGTGACGAGAATCCGGCTGACTTCTTGTCTCGTGGCTTGACTTATGAAAAATTTGTGAGTGCTTTATCATGGTTTAAAGGGCCAAGTTGGCTGGTGGACAAAATTAACTGGCCGGTGCAAAAGGCACATATTGCTCCTGTCGATATTATGGCGAGCAACGCTCCAGTCAGTAGTCCCTCCTTAGCCATTGATATGAGTAGGTATTCTTCCTTACCCAAGCTGATTAACGTGACAAGGTTAGTGTTTAAATTTATAAGTAAGATGAATATCTCATATAGTTTTCCCCATCCCCTGAAATACTAGCTACAGAGGGTACAAGAAGAAACCTACAGGGATGAAATTATATTAATGATGGAAGGAAAAATTGTGAAAGGCTCAATAATAGAAAAGCTGGGGCTGTATTTAGAGGATGATGTAATTACGTGCAGAGGCAGGTTACAAAACGCTGAATTGGAGGGAATATGCTGAACACCCTATCTAGCTGCCCAAAACTCATCACCTGACAACCTTGATTGTCTTTAATGCCCATAATAACGTGATTCATGGTGGGGTACAGTATACCTTAAACTGTATTCGGGAAACCTTCTGGATTCCACAGGGACGGCAAAGTGTAAAAAGGGTTATCAAGTCGTGTGTAATATGTCGCCGGGTGGATGCGAGAACCTACATGTACCCAGGTCCTCCACCATTGCCCAAGGAACGTGTGCAGTTGGTAAAACTATTTGATGTGACCGGAGTGGACTATAATGGGCCAATCATTTTAACAGGTACTTCAGATGGTGTTCCTTTGAAGGTGTACGTATGTCTATTTACTTGTAAAGCTAGTAGGGTTGTTCATCTAGGAGTGGCTCAGGACTTGTCTGCAGAACAGTTCATACAGCTGTTCCAGAAATTTGCAGCTTGGAGATCCAGTCCAAGATTGATGATCTCTGATAATGACACCAATTTTGTAGTGGGTGCTCAACACTCAATGGAATTAAATAAGAGTGATGATGTACAGTCTTTGTTGACCCAGCGAGGGTGTGTCTGGAAATTTATTACTCCCATAGCCCCTTGGCAGGGAGGATTGCACGAAAGAATGATAGGTACAATGAAAAGATGTCTTCGTAAAGTGCTACACAGGAAGAGAATTAATTTGGAAGAATTCCGTGCAGTGTTTGTGGAGGCAGAGAATCGGGTAAACAATCGCCCTCTGTCATACATGAGCTACACTCCTGACGTGGAGATCCTGACTCCCTCTCACCTAATATGTGGACGAAGGTTAAAAGCTGCATCTATCTATAGAGATAATCCTGAGGGAAGTGATTAGGATTACAATAACGTGACCATGTTGAGTGATACGTTTCAAGATGTTAAATAAGGTAATTACTCATTGGTCCAATGTGTGGCATAAAGAATATCTTCTTACACTACGTGAACACTTTTATGGTGCGCCAGAGGCAGGAAACCGACAGAACATTCAACCAGGTGACATTGTGTTAATTGATACTGAACAGCATCGAACATTGTGGCCTCTGGGCAAAGTATTGACATTGTGGTCTCTGGGCAAGGTAGTTACATTACACCCATATGCGCAAGGTGTTGTCAGAAATGTCAAAGTGTTGTGTGGTGGTCAGGAAAGTTTGCGTACCATTAATAAATTAATTCCCTTAGAATTAAATGGTGTTCAATCCAGTGCAGATGGAAATCTAAGGGAAAGTGACATGAGTGATATTGAAGACACTGACCGAGTGATGCAAGAAGAAATTGTAGTAAGACCCACTAGGAAAACAGCCGTGCAATCTAGAGCAGGCTGGAATCGTCTCCTGGAGGAAGACGCAATTTAAGTCATCTAACAACGACTTCTGCCCGGCCGCAGTGTGGAAATTATTTAATTTCCGAAGCTATAGTGCCTAATAAGTGTTTAATGTGCTGATTTGGGTCAAAATGTATTTGAAAATGAAATAGAACCAACAGTTTCCTCTGCGCCTGCGTGGATGTGCGGGGAAACAGGTCGAGACAGGGCATGGAGTAGCGGGAGTGTTTTGAATGTAGTGAAGAGGCTGTGAAAACTTGGGACCAGGAAATTGGCGCTCACGGTGGCCTAAGGATTAATATAGGCCTCACTTTATAATAGAAAGTGTCGTAACTGTTCCTGGTGAAGAGTGAGGGAACGTGATTTACGGAACCACCATAATAAAGTGGTAAAATTAGTGAATAATGGTGGGACCGGCGGTGACTGGTGCGCCGCCATGGAGTGTGTCCAGGGGAAAATACCTGTGATTTAATCCTCACTCATCGGTCTCATATCTTAATGGAGTGGCCTCTAATGTGTATAATAATTATGAGACATTAAATCGTCTTGTGAATTGTAATGTAATCAATGATGATAACACTAAGTTAAGAGAATGCATGAAGTGAAATAAGTCGCGCTGCTCTGAGTGAGCACGTTAGGCCTCGTGTTCCTGTCCCGAGGATAGTGAAGTTTTTATGGAGTCACGACTCGTAAACGGGACAAACCAACGAATACCTCGTCCTTCTGGAATAAGAACCGTGTCAGTGTAGTAGGACATCAAAATGAGATTGTGAATGGAGGAAATAAGGAGTATCAATCACCCACAGTTAAGTAACCCTTCTGGTATAGCAGACTGGTACTGGCCAGTTAGGTATGTTGTAATTGGATAGGTTATGGGTGATCCAGCTACATCAAGTGACCACCAGAGAATTTCTGGTAAGTGGTGGGATTATGTACAAGTGTTTTTCCTTGATGGATATATCCATGTGTAACCTACTCCCCCCCCCTTCATTCGGTTACACTAGTATAATCTATATAGTCCACAATTAATTAGTAGCGCCGCACTTGTGGGTGCTATCCAATTTATACTGGTCTCGGATAGATATGGATAAGATTCTGAGGGTCGAAGGAACCACCTGCAGTGACCAGGGGTGGTTAAGTTTTCTCACATGTCTAACACGGGGTGACTACAGTAAACTATATGGCTGTTGTCTCCCAATGAGATTACTTGTATGCATATAATGTTGAGGTACATACAGGTAACCCTCTGTAAAATTTTCCATAAATAATAATAATAATAATAATAATATATTTCTACATGTACATGAAAAAGGTATACAGATTATAGCTAACATCAAAGACATACTACAATACGATATAGAAAGACCCTTGTTATGCTGAGCATTTCCCGTAAATTTCAAAGTTAGCTTAAGATACAATATATGAGTCATCATAACATTAAAAGTTAATTAGAATAAGTCAAACTGTGAAATATACCAAGCACAGTGTAGTTGTGTTGCGGATGTGAGGAAGATAAGACAGTTTTGAAGGACTCTTGACAATGCCACTAACTCAAGTTACCACACAGTGTATTGTGTAAAGTAGGCCAGAGTAGCCACACAGTCTAGTGTATATAGTAAGTCAAGGTAGCCACACAGTGTAGTGTATATAGTAAGTCAGGGTAGCCACACAGTGTAGTGTATATAGTAAGTCAAGGTAGCCACATAGTGTATTGTATATAGAAAGTCAAGGGTAGCCATACACTGTAGTGTATATAGTAGGTAAGGGTAGCCACACTGTGTAGTCGACCGGTGGCCTGGTAGCTAAGCTCCTACTTTACACACAGAGGGCCCGGGTTCGACTCCCGTCGGCTGAAAACATTTCGACGCGTTTCCTTACACCTGTTGTCCTGTTCACCTAGCAGCAAATAGGTACCTGGGTGTTAGTCGTCTGGTGTGGGTCGCATCCTGGGGGACAAGATTAAGGACCACGATTTAAATGTTTTAGTCCTCGATGACGCACTGACTTTCTTGGGTTATCCTGGGTGACTAACCCTCCGGGGTTAAAAATCCGAACAAAGTCTTAACAGGGTAGCTACGCTGCAGAATACATAAATATAACCATTACACTTTCGTGTATATATTTCAGAACAAAGGTAACAAATTATGTATTAAATATTGTATTAAATGTCGTTAATCTCTTATTTGAAAGCATTGAGGAGGGGCTAGTCTCTAGCGCCTCAATTTCTTTATTTTTACGTTCGATTTCTTTAATTTTTTTTGTACGTAAAGAAGCACCTTTCCATTGTAATGTGGCCAAGTTTCAATAAAATAGCTCAACAAACAACTGAGAAAAAAAATTATTTACCAATAATCATATATATTGCACTGTATTTTCGTAATGTGACTTGGAGAAGCTGTATTGGCATTATCTACGCATAAACAATGCTAAACTGCATTTATCATGGTTAACTTTACTGTAATTTATCCTAACTTCATTCTTAAAAAAAAATACAGTTTGTGTGGTTTTCACATTCAGCCAAATATCTGACTTTTGCCATCACACAAATCAAAATCAAATTATGATATCTCAAAATGATAACCACCAGTTTGTAAAACAATCTTTCCTTTATGTTGTTTGTGAATTTCATTACATTCCTATCATTATTAATGACAAAACGGCAATATATATGTGAATAACTTACTTCCGAGATAATCCGCGCAACAGTCGGACCACCGATTTTTTTTGTTTTCGAGAAAATACCATTTTTCTCAGTTTTATACTGCATTACGAATGTATATCATAGTTACCCCTCTCCGCTTTTTTTAATGTAAGGTACTTGGCGGTGATAGGAGGAGATTGATAAGCCCATCCATAACTAAGATATATTATATTCCAGATGGACCGCTCGAAGTATATGCCATATATTATTCATTCTGGAGTATTTACCATATTTCTTTGTTATTTATATTGTTTATTATGTCATATTAGATAAATTGTGATAAATAAATAAGCCGTAGAAGCTATAATAGCGTTATATTGAAGCATATTCCCCGGCTATCCCGAGACTAGAATTTCTGCTGACGTAAGCAAAATGTTCCCAGAAGGTTCTTGATTGGCTGTAAGTCTACGTATAAGTCCCGCCTACTTTCTTATGGTGCCAAATCAGTCAATTATTATATTAGAAAGAATAATATAATAAATAAACGAAAAAAATCGAAAAAAAAAAACATGAAAATTGAGGACAGGTGAGCAGACCTGCCGCGGGTGGTGACGTCACCCTAGGTGTTTTAAATGACCATAATTCCTTGTAGGAATGTCGTAGAACAATGATGCTTGTGCCATTGTGTCGCCAGAGAGTTAAGCTATTTTTCTATATGATTAACTCAATTTGTGAATTTTTTCCCTCAAGGAAGTTTTTTGTTGGTGGCGGGCTCTTGGAATTTGCAGGGGAAATTGGATTTTAGTTAAAAACCGTTACTTCAATAATGTTGTAAAAGCTACGGGTTGGAGATTCATTTGTAATAATAAATTAAATTTTTTAAATAATTTCCTCACCTGGCCTTGCGATAGCCCTTTTAAAGACCTGGACATTACAATCTTCACAATGATTATATTTAAATACACGTTATTAATTTGATAAAAGTGATATAAATTCATTTGAATTATGAAATATTTACTAAAACTGTAATATTATCCGTTCAACTACTTCCTTTGCGAGTATTTAGATGGAAATTACATTATTCTTCCATATATTTGAATTCATATCCTCGTTTACTTGATATAAGTGAATATAACTTCATTTTAATTTGATGAAATATTTACGTAAATGCTGTACGATATTATGGCAAGTGTAACACTCACTTCCGGTTGCAGCTGGAGAGGCTACCTCTCAGTGTACTTTGTAATGTCCAACGTTATCGTTACGTAAACCTTGTTTCAACATCTAAATCACTGTCTTGTGCCGTATGCAGTCTTTGGAAGAAACTAATTCACTAACTGGAAGTAGAGTTTTGGTAGAAATTGGGTGAGGAGGCAGCGAATTGTCCTGCCCATCCTACCTTGCCCAGCCCATCCTGCAGGATAACCAAGTGTGGAAATTGTTACAGTGTGAGGTTACCCACTCTTCTTCAATTCACAAGTGTTTGTAGAGACAAATATTGATATCGTTGAGTAAGGAACTGACTGCTGGGTAACTATGGAAGGTACAGTAACATGCACTTAAGTTGCTCACGTTATCATTCGTACTAGGAATGTAGATAAATGGTTCTCTGAGCCAAATTTAGAGGGAATCCCAGAGATTTACTTAATATTCACTTAAATTTAACAATAACATGACTACAGAAAGGCAAAGTGGAAGTAATTAAAAATATCATGACCACTAATCCATCTGTCATAAATGTATAAAGTAATAAAACCACTCAAACCAGGTAATCCAGCCAGATCTATTATTAGTTCTATAGGCTTAGTTTCCTAAGAGTTGTTCAAAATGGCAACTGTTTATTGATACCATTTGCTGGAAAATTTTTAAATTTTCATGTTAAAAATAATACCAATTTACTCTACAAAGAGTATATATATATCGTATTGTAACCACGAGCGACTGGTATTTAATCAATAACAACACTGGGACTAGCTGGGGGATAGAACCCATGTTGTTTTAGCGCGCCTCATGGTGAACGAAAATTCCACGACGCTCTAACCCACGGGATCATTCAATCCTACAAGAATCATGCACCCAACAGAGCTATGTCTTGTACCGTGAATACTGCAAGCGTTTTCCCTCTGGATGGCAACAATAAGCCCCTGAAAGAGGAAGCTGGCCGCTCTGTTATCCTTGGTTTCTGGGATGAGTTTTTCACCCAGCTCTCTGAGGAACTTCAGAGCACATTTGCCCCATGCTCCATGGATCTCTGACCCTACTTGGATGAAGTTATTGCAAGGGCGGGAGAGGTCTTTATATTCATGGATCTTCTGGGTCTCGCAGTAACTAGCGGTTCCACCTCCTTCAGCTTCAGTGTATGGCAAGTAGGTCTCTGCCAACGTGGCGGCACAGGTGTAGTCCCAGGTAATCTGCTTACCAACCTTCCAGGGTAGCATATTTACTCCATCTGCACGTTTTTGACTTCCGTCTGACCTCAGTATGTTGGGTTCCCGTTGAGCTGTGCAACGGGCTGTTGGTGAGCATTGTGTTGGTAATTTTTTCCATGATCACTTTGTCCCAGTGGGACTGTTTGTGCTCTTTAGGAGGAGCTGGTCTCCTTGAGGAGTCTGCAAGGGTGTCCCACATCATCACTGCTTCAGTGAACCTGGAGTCTTGAGCTGCTTGTGAACCTGGAGTCTTGAAGCTACTTGCTTTGCCTTGCGCACCCCTATACCTCTCAGTTGCACCGGAAGAGTTGCCTGACGCCATTGCTGATCTTAAGATAGATCTCCGGAGTGAGTCATTCACTGAGTGCTGGGTTGTCGAAAGAGGGTGAGCACCTCAGGAAGTGAGTCTTGGCAGAGTAAGACACCTTGTGAGGAGACCCAAGACATCATGAGCATCAAGATCATTTATTCTCTCCTCTATTCTCTTCAGGTCATTCAGTTTGTCCTTGAGGACTGTGTCGATGACCTGATGATCCAGTGGGGCTCACAAGATGCTCTTGGACAGGGTGGTAACAGAGGCTTGAGGAAAGATTGCTCACACAGCTGTGATTATTTTCAGGTTGGTTGTGATGATTTCACATTGGAGGGGTTGGGGATGAGTCCTAAGGCTTCTCCCTGTGTCTTTGCCAGTTGTAAGTCCTTTAGAATGGAATCCTCTGTACCTTCGAGAGTGGCATTATCCAAGTACAAGATACTGAGCTCACTGCGTAGGCTGTGAGTTAGTTCTCTTACTGCAAATCAGAAGAAAATTTGAGCGAGTGGGTCACTCTGCTGAACTCCCTCTGATGAGGGAATTTCATGTTTGCCATATAAAAGAATTGACGGCTTGGAGTAGCCAGCAGAAATTAAAGGAAAAAGACTGGGGATCTTATCTCAAACAGCTAGCAAGACCACATCTCTTTTCGCTACAAAAAAAAAAAAGACATTTCTAAAATCAAGTTTGTCCACTGCCCTGTCTTTTGGTAAGTCCCTTATGTCGGCTCTTGCTGCATGAGCTGCCACTTCACTGCCTTGAAATACACCAAAGTCAAGCTGGTGTAAATTGGCGGCTTCTACGCAAATGATTCTTACTGTTGCTTTGGCAACGAGATGGCGAAGAGTGTTACTGACAGCAATGGGTCTGATTTCCCCATCCTTCAAAGCTCATAATGAGGCTCCGAGAAAGGTTAATTTCTTTTAGAATCCACCTAGCTAGACAGTTGTTGACGAAGGTTGTTAACTCAGAGAGAAGAATTGATGCTGCTGTGCTGAGTACTGGATTTACCATCTCTTTGACGTGTTGTGGCCTTATTCCAGTGTAACCTCCTGCAGACCCTGCTGGAAATGATGCTATCGCTTTATAGACTTCTGATTATGGCAAAATTAACTGTCCAGTGATGGGATCTTCATCAGGATCATTGTTAACAACTCTGGTGTTTCGTGATGGGTGCTTGTTTCTTAGTGCTTGGGCTGTGGCCTCATCTTTGGAAGCAGCAGTGTTGTCACTTGTGATTAACAAAAAGACACAATACCGCGACTGGAACGATACACAAATAACCCGCACATAAAAGAGAGAAGCTTACGACGACGTTTCGGTCCGACTTGGACCATTGACAAAGTGTGACTTTGTCAATGGTCCAAGTCGGACCGAAACGTCGTCGTAAGCTTCTCTCTTTTATGTGCGGGTTATTTGTGTTTCACTTGTGATTATTCTGATTGCTCCCACTGTGTTGCCTTCCTCGATATTTTTGCTAACCTGTGTGCATAATTTCTCGTTTTCAGTGGAATTTTTCTTAGGTCTGCCTCTGATTCTTGCGACAGTAACGAACAACTGTGACAACTCTCCGTCTTACTCTTAATTCTCTCAATAATAACTCTACCGTATACTTTACCAGGTATACTCAGACTTATTCCCCTATAAAATCGCCACCCATCTAGATACCCATCAGTTACACAACCCAGGGCAGCATGGGATTAGAGCAGGTCGCTCCTGTCTGTCCCAACTACTGGACCACTATGACAAGGTCCTGGATGCTCTAGAAGACAAACAGAATGCAGATATATACATTGGCTTTGCAAAATCCTTTGACAAGTGTGACCATGGTGTAATAGCACACAAAATGCGTGATAAAGGAATAACAGATAAAATTGGTAGATAGAACTATAATTTTCTAACAAATAGAACACAAAGAA
Source organism: Cherax quadricarinatus (assembly GCF_026875155.1). NCBI lineage: Eukaryota > Metazoa > Arthropoda > Malacostraca > Decapoda > Parastacidae > Cherax > Cherax quadricarinatus. The sequence goes on along the minus strand of NC_069464.1, from coordinate 31,781,287 downwards.
TAGTAGACAACAGAGTAAAATCTGAGGCGGCTACGGTGAAAAGCTCTGTTCCACAAGACAAAGTACTCGCCCCCATCTTGTTCCTCATGCTCATATTGGATATACACAGAGATATAAACCACAGTGCCTGTCTTCCTTTGCAGATGACACCCTAATTTGCATGACAGTGTCCTACACTGAAGACACTGCAAGACTCCAGGCGGACATCAACCAAATCTTTAAATGGGCCGTAGAAAACAATATGAAGTTCAATGATGAGAAATTTCAATTTCTCCGATATGGTAAACCTGAGAAAATTAAAACTTCATCGGAGTATAAAACAAATTCCAACCACACAGTAAAGCGAAAAACAAATGTCATGTCAGAAGATCTCATCTTTAAAGATCATAATATTGTATCAAATGCATCTGCTAGAAAAATAACAGGATGGATAATGAGAACCTTGAAAACAAGGGATTCCAAGCCCATTATGACACTCTTCAGGTCGCTTGTTCTATCTGGGCTGGAATATTGCTGCACACTAACAACCCCTTTCAAGGCAGGTGAAACTGCTGACCTAGAAAATGTACAGAGAACCTGCATGGCACACATAATTGCGATAAAACACCTCAGTTACTGGGAACGCTTGAGGTTCCTCAACCTGTACTCCCTAGAATGCAGATGGGAAAGATACACGATAATATACACTTGGAAAATCCTAGAGGGATTAGTACCAAACTTACCCACGAGAATCACTCCATGAAAGCAAAGGACTCCGCAGACGATGCAACATTCCCCCCAGTGAAAAGCAGGGGCCCAAAACTACTCAACTGCTTCCCAGCATACATAAGAGGGATTACCAATAGACCCCTGGCTGTCCTTAAGCATCTCACTCCAAAACTTTTTCTAATTTTTAAAAAAAATTGTTGATAATGTATCACCCACTACTTCATTTGCTCTTTTTTTTTACATTGCTTCACCACTCTCTTAACCTCTTTCTCTCCATATGCTCCTCCCTCCTTGCATCACTTGTACTTTGTTAAAACCTCTCATATCCTAACTTTTTCTCTTTACATCATTCCACCAATTGCTCTTCTTCCCTCCCGCACCAACTTTCCTGTAACCACAAATTTCTACATTCTTAAACTTACCCCATACATGTTCAACCCCATTGCCTATATTCTCACTAGCCCATCTATCTTCCAATAGTTATTTGCATCATACCCTAACTGCCTCCTCTTTTAGTTTATAAACCTTCACCTTTCTCTTACTTGCTGCTTCCATTTTCCTTGTATACCATCTACCTTTTACTCTCATTGTAGCTACAACTAAAAAGTGATCTGATATGTCTGTGGCCCCTCTATAAACATGTACATCCTGAAGTCTACTCAACAGTCTTTTATCTACCAATACATAATCCAACAAACTACTGTCATTTCGCCCCACATCATATCTTGTATACTTATTTATCCTCTTTCTAAAAATATGTATTACCTATAACAAAACTCCTTTCTTTACATTATTATTATTATAATCAAGGGGGAAGCGCTAAACCCGGAGAATCATACAGCGCCTGGGGGGGGGGGATGTGGAAGGCATTCAGGCTTAATTCGGGGAACTGGAGCACAGATCCAATTCCCTAAATCAAGAGCCCCCTTTCTTTACAAAGTTCAAACAAAAGGTCCTTATTATCATTTACATCTGGCACCCCAAACCTACCTACCACACTAAATGTTTCTTCTACTTTAGCATTTAGGTCCCGGTTATACTCCATGGGTTGTAACCACTCAGTTTCCTTCTGGTTAGAGCATAACAACATTGGTCAGAGAGGTTGGGTAATAATAGTAATCCTCCGGAAATCTTATTTTAATGAAGTATATTTAGAATACAACATAAAGCCAATAATAATACTATACGAATTATCGTATATAAGTTAAGAATGCTTGTTTGTTCTATATTGTCCGAAATATATATATATATATATATATATATATATATATATATATATATAATATATGTAAGGCTTTTATAACACATCATTAGGATGAGATCCTAGACATAACATATATATACAGAGATTACTTTAGTGTATAAGGTCTTATTTCCCATTAGGAAGTAGTCAGAATACAACAGAATAAGTCCAGGCCGGATAATCAACCTTGGCCAGTTACCAGAGACGAGCAGGAGTGTCCTCGTTGGCTGCTACTTCTTCACTGCTCGTCTCTCCACCTTGAGTGTACAGGTCAGGTGGGTCACGTGACGTGACTCACCAACACTCAGTAGAGTAGTTGAACAAAAAGGGGGGGGAAGGGGGATATAACCATTGAACAGCTTAACCATACACCAATACACAGAGCGGCAGGCATGTTCCTATACCTTCAGTTTAACTAATCATGGCCATGTACATAAAGAATAATAATAAGAAGAATAAGCCTTAATAATACAAGGACGTTCATTTCCAATTTAGCTATTAAAGGAATTGACCGCAATGTAACATTAAAGAAAGGTTAGCAATAGGGGCATGACAGTCCCCTACCACAGCTTCTCTCTTACTTTTTTGAAAAGTTCCTAAATACTCGCTTAATATCTCCCAAAATCTGTCTCTCTCCTCTAAACTGCTCTCTTCTCCAGGTGCATACACATTTATTATGACCCACTTTTCGCATCCAACCCTTATTTTATTTCACATATTCCTTGAAAATATTCATTTACTTTCCCTCTTCTCCTTCCATAACTGATCCTTCAACATAATTGCTACCCCTTCCTTAGCTCTAACTCTCTCAGATACTCCTGACTCAATCCCATTTATTTCTCCCAACTCAAGCTCATCTACTCCCTTCAGCTTTGTTTCACTTACAGATAGGACATCCAACTTCTTTTCATTCACAACATTAGCTATCATCTTTTTCTTATCATCTTCAATACATTCACGTACACTGAAACATCCTAGTTTCATAAAGTTGTTCTTTTCTTCTTTTTTCAGTATTTTCTAAAGCAGAAGGGATTACTAGTTCATCGCTCCCGGCATTTTAGTTGTCTCATACGACACGATTGGCTTATGAAAGAAAGATTATTTTTCACTTCCCAATGGAGAATAGAGGAAATAATGAAGAGCAAAAAACATTAAGAAAAAGAAGAAAACCCAGGACTCAAGTCAGGTCTGCCGGTTTCCTTGAATCCCATCATAAATGTTACCTTACTTATACTCCAACAGCACATCAAGTCGTACAAACCATTTGTCTCTAATTGCTACTATCTAACACACTCATGCATGCTTGCTGGAAGTTCAAGTCCCTCACACACAAAACCTCCTTTTCCCCCTCCCTCCAACTTTTCCTAGACTGACCCTTATCCCGCCTTCCCTCAACTACAGATTCGTTTTACAATCAACACATAATCAGGAGCTTGCAAAAGTGCAGGAAAGAGGAGGGAGAGGGAGAGGTGAGAGAAAAGAGAGAGAGAGAGAGAGAGAGAGAGAGAGAGAGAGAGAGAGAGAGAGAGAGAGAGAGAGAGAGAGAAGGGTACAGGAAGTGCCCCTCGGTATACCAGTGCCCACAGCCAGAAGGATGAATATTATATAGCATTAGAAAAATCCCACAAGCATTGATATTGTAATAGTAGCCTAAACGAAAGAAACGTGGCAATAGCATAAAATTCGGTCATATTCCGCTATGATATTTATGTATGAAAAGTTAAAGTTACTGATATCATAGCGGAATGTGACCGAGTTTTATATTACTACCACGTTACTCTCGTTCAGGCTATTATTGTGGGATTTTTCTATTGCTATAATACTTATTCCTCTAGCTGTGGGCCCTTTTTTTTTATATTTTATTTAAAACATGACATTACAAAATATAATATGTAAAACTCATTTAAGTCTATAAATTAACACAATCCTCCCTACAGCTAATGTTACACACCACACTTACAACTCCGTGTGGGTACTCCCCCCCCCTCCCTGCTCCCTCATCCTATCACTTAACCCAAACCTGTTGGAGCTACTCAACAGAATTACATGATATGAACAACACTTTTATATACACATCCCTCGAAATGGTACTTAATAATCGACTACAGACCATGCAATGCATTGCACTGAACATATTATACAGACATATTACCCCCCCCCCCGTGGGTATCCAACCACCCCACTATTTACAACCTAACACACTATAAATAATAAATGTTGCCTAATCTAAATCACACAGAAATTTGATCAAACTTTAATTTATATAATTGTCCTAATGGTTCAGTTACATAATATGTATTACACAACAATGGTGATATAGAAAAGTCACAAAGACATACAAAATTACTACAAAACCATAAGAATAAACTTAGTCTCAAAATCCAACACATGTAAAGCCTCTACACATTTAAACATGCAATTCCAGTGTTAAAACAATAACAAAAGCTTCAACTATGACATTCAGCTCTAAAACCAGCTTTTTAGGTAAGACACATATCAACAGTTAGGTATCTTTATTTTCGAAACGTTTCGCCTACACAGTAGGTTTCTTCAGTCGAGTACAGAAAAGTTGATAGAAGCAGAAGATACTTGAAGACGATGTAATCAGTCCCATCACCCTAAAGTTTTTGAGGTGGTCAGTCCCTCAGTCTGGAGAAGAGCATTGTTCCGTTGTCTGAAACAATATGAATTTTGAAGTGACAGAATTGGGCCTTATATAGTGCCGGGAGTGAGACGTAGGTTGCTTTGGGGGGGCAGGTCCCTCTAAAACCCCAGCCGTTCTCACTAGTAGAGGTTGTCGAAGTTGATGGTCTGTACCAAGATACCCTTGTGTTGCAGTGTCTGACAGAATGAACATTAAAAGGGTATAAAATACCGACAGATTGTTAGGTAAGACTAAGCCTACTGTGTAGGCAAACGTTCGAAATAAAGATACCTAACTGTTGCATATGTGTCTTACCTAACAATCTGTCGGTTTTTTATACCATTTTAATGTTCACTCTATACAGCTTAAATGGACATAACATAGTGCTATTGACAACAGTACAATACACATAAAATATAACCATGACATAAGTAACACATGAAGACTGTGCCTAGCACGCACATAACCACAAAAACCTATAACAACACTGTTGCCCAACTTTATTTACACTATCTGACGTCTTTAAACCTCTTTACCTCAAAACAAAACTGAAAATTGCAGAACACCAGTGACGAAAAATAATGCACAGACATTAATACAAACATATCACATCATATCTCTGGACACCGTGCATGATCACAGCATCAACACTATGCCGTGCAAGGCACCTAGAAAACAAGTTGGAGCAAATACATGCAATTATTATAGCAAATCCCCAAAATTACATGTCATTACCGTAAATCATATTACCACACACAATATTATAAAAGTATAAAGTCCAGTCCACACAAAAACTGGCCGGCTCCACAGGTGCTAGCACCCGTGGTCCACATATTATTCACTCATGCATCACCCCATCCAACACTCTCGCAAAATTTTTGTTATCCATTACCAGGAGGAAACCCTGTTTTCACCCCTGACTTCCCTACCCCAGCAACACTTTCCAATCATACCCTCCCCTCCCTCGTATATTACAATCTAATAAAACCGTAACGTAAGTTGCCTATATCCCTCTGAAAAATCCTTACACCCACCTCCTCCATAAATTTCCTTATTTCTACATACCGTTTTATAGAACGTTAACGCTAACACCCTCCTCTTCACCTCAGTAACCTGTTTGCCCCACACTATATAGATATAATCTGCCATAATGTATCCCACAGCTCTGATTACACTTTCCTCCCAACCCCTCACGTCGAGACTTAATGCTCTCAATACAGAAATTCCTTTATCTCCTATCCATTTAATCACCCTATTTAACCACCCCTTGACACTCCCCCAGTCCATCACAAAAATATACTACATGAAAAGCCGACTCCTCCCCACCACATATCCCACACTCCCCCCCGTCAACGACTCGTCTATCCCGTAGAACCACACCCGACGGTAAAATGCCGTGCAGAAAACGATACATTACATCCCGAACCGAGGTTGCAACCTCATCCTACTCAACCTATTCCATATACTTCCCCATGCATACATGGGGAAAATTCCCTCTACGGGCCTACAACCCTCCCGCTAACAATCAAACACAACCTACCTATTTTAACCTTTGCTGGCTCTCGATCCCACGCCAAGCCCTCAACACAGTTTCACACTCATGCAACTCAACTCCTGTATACATCCGTTGCAATCTGTTATGGATCCTGGCCAAACCCCCCCCCACCCACACTTTCCCTCATCCCTCCCTTTTAATGAAGACACATTTGACCCTCCGCTTTAAGTCCAGCAATCCCATCCCCCCTTACTTACAGGTAACATTACCACGCCCCTTTTTAAAATCCAATCACAGCTCAAAACCCCACAAGAATTTAAAAACCTTCCTAAGTATGTTCGTTAATTGCTGGCCCAGTTAAGGGGAACACGGCTGCCACGTGCCTACTTTGCTATACAGTAAGATATTAACAACAATGGCACACTGCACAAGGGTCAAATGATAAGGTCGCAATGCAACCCAAGCGTCCCTGAATCCTTTCTACCATCCTAAGTGAGTTTTCCATGCGTGCCACAGGTAGATCGTCTGCATAAATAAGACCACAGATTTTTAACGAATTCACCTGCCTCCTCACAACTGCACTACCCCTATCAACCCTACCCGCCCAAGCTCCTAACCCCATGACCATGGATTTATCTGAATTTACCCTCATACCAGTTCCCCCTGCGAACATTTGTACTACCCCGTCTAATGTGTCCTTTGACACCCCCTCCCTGATCAAACAGTTGTATCATCTACATACCCAATTTAAAACGGGCCCAAACCCTCGCAACCTCACACCCTGGTCCCACTACGTGACACATACCTGCTCCATCAATCTATAAAAGGGGTCCTGTACGCACGCAAACAATAATTGTGACATGGACACCCCTGCCTAAGCCCCCCTACCCATTACAATCTTCCCACCCAATCGACCATTAATCTGAAACCCTCGCCATTGCACCTCCATACAACCCCTCAACCCAGCCCACCTATTCTTCCCCAAACCCCTGACCCCTGAGGATGGCTTTCAATGCTTTCCGATCCACTCTATCGTATGCCCCTTGCCAATCGAGCGCCACCAAACCTCCCCCCCTTCCCCCCCTTTTGCCTCCACGAAATCCCTAAGTAACCCATGCCCCTCCACCATAGACCCCCCTGCAAACCAAACTGAGTTTTTGATACTACCCACCCTACCACACACTTGACCCGATTTCCCAAAATCTTCGCAAACAATTTATAATCTGCGCATAACAACGAGATCGCCCGGTAATCCCGAAGTGTATGCTGCCCCTTACCCTTCGGTACCAATACAACGACAGCCGTTGCCTGCTTCTCACCCAGCTCACCTCTCTCCTTCATGCAATTTAATAACCTAACCAGAAAATGCCTCAATAATTTCCCCAAAGCTGCTGATAAAACTCTGCCGGGAGGGCCCATCAATTCCCGGTGCTTTGCCCTTTCGCATTCCACTTAAAGCCCTCCATATTTCCCCCTCAGTTATTTCCCCACCAGTGCTTTCCCCATCACTGTTATGCAACTGACATACCACACTCCCACAAACCCTTTCTAAAACCCCATCCTCTACCCCTTCTCGTTGCCAGTACTTCTCATACCACTGTCAGCAAACCCCCCATTCCTTCCGTAGCTTGTATGACCTGCCCCTCCCTGTACCCTCCTATCGTTCATGAACCTCCAACCATGGAATAGTCATTTCCTGCTGTCTTTGTTTCTGCCTAACGCAATAAAGCATGATGAAGTCTATCGCCCCATAACACCTCTTCCACCCCGCCTGTACCCGCACCGCTTGGAACCTCTCATCCTGTACCCCACGCAGCCTCCCTTAATTGCCATAATTTCATCCATTGGATAAGTGCCCGCCACCCCCGCCCCCCCTCACATAACAACCCCGTAATCTATCCTCCAAATAGTTTTGCAAGCCCATATTTTAAAGAAATTTATTTCGTTTCCCTTCCTTACGTAATATTTTAATCCGTTCTTTAGCCACACCATCCCACCACATCACCACATCCTCTACCCTTTTATCTCTGCACGTAACCCCTCCCACAGCGTTGCAAATCCCCTATCCCCTCCTCATCACCTAACACACTTGTATTTTAAATTTTCCCAAAATCCCCTAGATATACCTGCTAGTGACTCCCACCCCACCTCTACTACTACCGCCCGATGATCCGAATAAAACTACTTCTATTGTACGGAAAAATGTCAACCCAACCCCTTGAGATATATACAGCCTATCCAACCTAGCAGCGTAACCCCGTCATACAAAAGTGTGCTCTACCTCCCACGCCCCTCCTCCAACCGCAATCCCCCAACTGAATATCCCTCAAAAGATCTCGCAAGGCCGCCGACACGTGCCCCGCCCCTTTTGGTTCCACGTCAGCCCTCCTAATAACGCAGTTCCAGTCGCCACCAACGACGGGGCCCCTGCAGGTAAACCACGTAAAAGAAAACTAGTTTCTTCACATACAAAATCCCTTTTACCCTCACATCATTTTCCGCTGGTGCATACACACATAAAAGATACCCGCTGTCCCATCCACCACCCATCCACGCGCAATACTCTTCCCCCTCCTCCCCCCCCCACTTCTTGCAACACAAATGGGGTTGCCTCCCTGATCAATATACCCCCAACACCTTTCAGACGTGCAGATGGCAGAGTCATGACCTGAAACCCCTCCACCTCGAGCACTCTTTTCCCCCCTTGAAATTGTGTTCTTGCAGGAACACTACATCCACCCTATATTTATACAGAAACATTCGAAACCATTCCTTCTTCACACTATTACACAGTCCATTTACGTTCACAGTCCTACACCTAAGGCCTCTTTATAGTTTCCAACCCTTCCTCCCTCTTCATTCATCCCAGGGCCTCCTGCTCCAGAGCCAGCACAAGGCTTCACACCATCAACCCCTCCCCCTTTTTTGCGATGCCTCTTATCGTGACTGCTTCGACATTGCTCTTCCTTCCTCCCAGACCTCTGCCCCCGGCGTCAGGACACATCTGAGTCTGACGCCGCCGCTCTCTTCCTCGTGATGCCCTCTACAACCATGTTATGTAAAGTAAAAGGACACAAGTGCAACTAATGTGAAAATTTATTGTAGCAACGTTTTTGCTCTCCAGGAGCTTTATCAAGCTTGATAAAGCTCCTGGAGAGCGAAACGTTGCTACCAAAAAATGTCACATTAGTTGCACTTGTGTCCTTTTACTTTACATATTGTCGGTAATTCTACAACTTATTACAATCCATGTTATCTTCTGAGGTTCCCTCACGATGAACCTCAACCTCCACCACGCCCCGTTTCCACAGCACACGGCGACAACTCTCTCTTACTAGTTGGCCCGTCAACCCTGCTATGTTTTTTTTTCCTTACATTCCCCTACAGGCACCGCCGTGTCTCTCACCAGCTCAGAACAACATCCTCTGCAGGCGGTGTCAATGTCCTTAAAACTTCCTGAAGCTCTTCCTCTAGAGCCTGCACCTCCTCCTGCACTTGCACTTCTGTACTTTTCCTTTGTTTAAAACAGATCCTTTTACATCACAGCTTACCTCACACATGCCATTCTCCTCTTTGGAATCCTCCACCTCTTCACTCCACAAGCCCCAGGCCCTTGCTTGCGCACTGGGCTCTCAACAGCTTTCACGCTGGTAACTGGTGCTTCACCAGTTTGCGCTGGCGCCCTCCTCAGCTTCACGCACTCTGCCGCCATATGGTCGTAACGCCCCACATATTCTGCACGTACGTCTCTGTCCGGCATACGAAAACCATAACTTGCGTCCTGAAGTCCTCCAACACGACGTAAGACGGTATGGGATGTCTCAGAGTCATCTTCAGGAAAAGGTACCCTCCCGGACGTCCCATGTAAGCACCTGCCGTCCACTTGCCCTTTTGTGCCAGATGTACGTTCCATATGTCTCAAAAACACTCCTTATGTCAGCCTCATCTGCCTCAAATGGGACATTACGTATCTTAACCCACGTAAAGTGGCGAGATACGTTTGATCAAACGCACCTTCACAGCTGGTAGCGTCAAGACTCACGTCTTGGAACCTCGTCACCGAAGACTCATACACGGACGTGGAATTCAGTTTGACGAAGATTCTATAAACCCCATTCAGGCTACACCATAAAACCTCATCGTCCTGGATTCCATAGGTCTCCCTAATGATTGTGGAGAAGACTTGCACTGAAGAGGGGTGAAATCGCCCCACGAAGCAGCTCAATACCAATGGTATTTACGCGCCTCCTCACACTCAGCGCCATGTTTATACAAGGGAGCTCGCCTGAACACAGAGGGGGGCAGCGCACAACCTCACTCGACCGTGGTCAGGCAGCGAATGAGTGGGCACGGTATGCTAAGGAGCACTTCCCCGTACCCTTGTCTCTCTCTCCCCTCTTTCTCTCTCTCTCTCTCTCCTCTCTCTCTCTCTCTCTCTCCCCCTCCTTTTCTCTCTCTCTCTCTCTCTCTCTCTCCCCTCTCTCTCTTTGTCTCCCCCCCTTTCTCCCCACTCCAGTGAAGACGTCCTTTGGGAACGTACATGCTTGGACATCCTACTCTTTTCTGCAATTTTTTAAGCTCCTGATGTGTTAATGGCAACACGAAAGGCCTAGAGCTATCATTCTACTCCCCCTATGGTTGTTTTGCTATATATATATATTATATATATATATATATATATATATATATATATAATATATTATATATATATAATATATATATATATAATATTTATAATAATATATATGTCGTGCCGAATAGGCAGAACTTGCGATCATGGCTTAAATAGCAACGGTCATCTTGCCATATAGGACAAGTGAAAATATATGTATGCAATAATTTCGCCAAAATCATTCTGAACCTAACGAAAAAAATATATTTCATTGTGTTTGTTAAGTATCAAATTATTGTAAACAAATCTAAAATATATTTAGTTGGGTTAGGCTAAAATAAATTCCGCTTGTTATAATAAGGTTAGGTAAGTTTTCTAAGTTCGTTTTGGTGCAAAATTAAAAAAATTTACATCAACATTAATGAAAAAAATATATCATTAAACGTATAAGAGAAAATTTCAGAAAGGACTTAATTTTAAATGAGTTCTTGCTAATTGACCAGTTTTACATATTCGGCACGACATATATATATATATATATATATATATATATATATATATATATATATAATATATATATATATATATATATATATATATATATATATCATTCATTCATTTTTATCATCACACTGGCCGATTCCCACCAAGGCACGGTGGCCCGAAAAAGAAAAACTTTCACCATCATTCACTCCATCACTGTCTTGCCAGAAGGGTGCTTTACACTACAGTTTTTAAACTGCAACATTAACACCCCTCCTTCAGAGAGCAGGCACTGTACTTCCCATCTCCAGGACTCAAGTCCGGCCTGCCGGTTTCCCTGAACCCCTTCATAAATGTTACTTTGCTCACACTCCAACAGCACGTCAAGTATTAAAAAACATTTGTCTCTATTCACTCCTATCAAACACGCTCACGCATGCCTGCTGGAAGTCCAAGCCCTTCGCACACAAAACCTCCTTTACCCCCTCCCTCCAACCTTTCCTAGGCGACCCCTACCCCGCCTTCCTTCCACTACAGACTGATACACTCTTGAAGTCACTCTGTTTCGCTCCATTCTCTCTACATATCCGAACCACCTCAACAACCCTTCCTCAGCCCTCTGGACAACAGTTTTGGTAATCTCGCACCTCCTCCTAACTTCCAAACTACGAATTCTATGCATTATATTCACACCACACATTGCCCTCACACATGACATCTCCACTGCCTCCAGCCTTCTCCTCGCTGCAACATTCATCACCCATGCTTCACACCCATATAAGAGCATTGGTAAAATTATACTCTCATGCATTCCCCTCTTTGCCTCCAAGGACAAAGTTCTTTGTCTCCACAGACTCCTAAGTGCACCACTCACCCTTTTCCCCTCATCAATTCATGATTCACCTCATCTTTCATAGACCCATCCGCTGACACGTCCACTCCCAAATATCTGAATACTTTCACCTCCTCCATATTCTCTCCCTCCAATCTGATATCCAATCTTTCATCACCTAATCTTTTTGTTATCCTCATAACCTTACTCTTTCCTGTATTCACTTTTAATTTTCTTCTTTTGCACACCCTACCAAATTCATCCACCAATCTCTGCAACTTCTCTTCAGAATCTCCCAAGAGCACAGTGTCATCAGCAAAGAGCAACTGTGACAACTCCCACTTTATGTGTGATTCTTTATCTTTTAACTCCACGCCTCTTCCCAAGACCCTCGCATTTACTTCTCTTACAACCCCAACTGTAAATATATTAAACAACCACGGTGACATCACACATCCTTGTCTAAGGCCTACTTTTACTGGGAAATAATTTCCTCTTTCCTACATACTCTAACTTGAGCCTCACTATCCTAGTAAAAACTCTTCACTGCTTTCAGTAACCTACTTCCTACACCATACACCTGCAACATCTGTCACATTGCCCCCCTATCCACCCTGTCATATGCCTTTTCCAAATCCATAAATGCCACAAAGACCTCTTTAGCCTTATCTAAATACTGTTCACTTATATGTTTCACTGTAAACACCTGGGCCACACACCCCCTACCTTTCCTAAAGCCTCCTTGTTCATCTGCTATCCTATTCTCCGTCTTACTCTAATTCTTTCAATAATAACTCTACCATACACTTTACCAGGTATACTCAACAGACTTATCCCCCTATAATTTTTGCACTCTCTTTTGTCCCCTTTGCCTTTATACAAAGGAACTATGCATGCTCTCTGCCAATCCCTAGGTACCTTACCCTCTTCCATACATTTATTAAATAATTGCACCAACCACTCCAAAACTATATCCCCACCTGCTTTTAACATTTCTATCTTTATCCCATCAATCCCGGCTGCCTTACCCCCTTTCATTTTACCTACTGCCTCACGAACTTCCCCCACACTCACAATTGGCTCTTCCTCACTCCTACAAGATGTTATTCCTCCTTGCCATATACACGAAATCACAGCTTCCCTATCTTCATCAACATTTAACAATTCCTCAAAATATTCCCTCCATCTTCCCAATACCTCTAACTCTCCATTTAATAACTCTCCTCTCCTATTTTTAACTAACAAATCCATTTGTTCTATAGGCTTCCTTAACTTGTTAATCTCACTCCAAAACTTTTTCTTATTTTCAACAAAATTTGTTGATAACATCTCACCCACTCTCTCATTTGCTCTTTTTACATTGCTTCACCACTCTCTTAACCTCTCTCTTTTCCTCTACATACTCTTCCCTCCTTGCATCACTTCTACTTTGTAAAAACTTTTCATATGCTAACTTTTTCTCCCTTTCTACTCTCTTTACATCATCATTCCACCAATCGCTCCTCTTCCCTCCCGCACCGACTTTCCTGTAACCACAAACTTCTGCTGAACACTCTAACACTACATTTTTTAAACCTACCCCATACCTCTTCGACCCCCATTGCCTATGCTCTCATTAGCCCATCTATCCTCCAATAGCTGTTTATATCTTACCCTAACTGCCTCCTCTTTTAGTTTATAAACCTTCACCTCTCTCTTCCCTGATGCTTCTATTCTCCTTGTATCCCATCTACCTTTTACTCTCAGTGTAGCTACAACTAGAAAGTGATCTGATATATCTGTGGCCCCTCTATAAACATGTACATCCTGAAGTCTACTCAACAGTCTTTTATCTACCAATACATAATCCAACAAACTACTGTCATTTCGCCCTACATCATATCTTGTATACTTATTTATCCTCTTTTTCTTAAAATATGTATTACCTATAACTAAACCCCTTTCTATACAAAGTTCAATCAAAGGGCTCCCATTATCATTTACACCTGGCACCCCAAACTTACCTACCACACCCTCTCTAAAAGTTTCTCCTACTTTAGCATTCAGGTCCCCTACCACAATTACTCTCTCACTTGGTTCAAAGGCTCCTACACATTCACTTAACATCTCCCAAAATCTCTCTCTCTCCTCTGCATTCCTCTCTTCTCCAGGTGCATACACGCTTATTATGACCCACTTTTCGCATCCAACCTTACTTTAATCCACATAATTCTTGAATTTACACATTCATATTCTCTTTTCTCCTTCCATAACTGATCCTTCAACATTACTGCTACCCCTTCCTTTGCCAAAAACTCTCTCAATCCCTCCAGATTTAATCCCTTTATTTCCCCCCCACCGAAACCCCCTTAAACCCCTTACCCCTTGAGCTTTTTTTTGGGCTTAGGGCCAGACACCCCAATTTTATTTTCATTTCATAACACAGCAATCACCCGGGTTTTTGTCATCCGCATTTACATCCACGCACATTCAAGCATCCATTTTTAAAAAGGGTTTTTTTTTCTTCTCTTTTTTAGAAAAGGTCTACAAGAAAAGGTGTTACTACCCCATGCTCCCTGTATATATATATTATATATATATATTATATAAATATATATATATATAATATATATATAATATATTTTATAATAAAATTTACACACGGGGCCCGGGATTAAGAAGTTTTCGGGCCCTGGGGCTATTAAATTTTGGCGGGCCCCTTTGAGTTACTAGCAAGCGAAGTGACCCCTTCCAATTTGGGGGGGGGGGTCTGTGGGGAGCCTTTTTAAAGGTCAAAATTAAATACATTCTGGCAAATTTAATTAAATTTAATAGGGAAAGTACATCAAGAAAAACCAAAAAAACCTTTTTATAAATAGCCATTGTAACTATCTTTTTAAAAATCATGAAATTTTAAAGAAAAAAAACCCAAAGACACTTTAAAATTAAACAATTTTGGCCTTTTAAAATTTATTTGACATCCTGTACCTATAATATTCGGGCATAACCACTACAGCACTATTCCCTTAAAAATCACTGCCCAAATTATTTTTTATCATTGCATCATGCATAAAAACTTGTGGAAAATTGCATTTGCTGAATGTATCATTATATACTAACAGAAAATTTGAACAAAGATAATTATTATTTATCAGTTAGACAAGTAGGAATTTGGGACACTTAGGTCGCAAAAAATGTCCCCCTTCGATCCCCTACCACGGGTCATATCCACAAGCTCCCTTTGGACCTATTAATTAAATGAAATATAAAATACACCAGGAATACTGGTAAATTTGTGGACTGTATTTTAAAAATAATAAATGGTTTATATATATACACATTACATAACAGAAGGAAAATATATCTTAATATCACTCACCAAATTTTTGACTGGAGATTAATGTGTATTAATACTTATAAAACCTCACTCTAACTAAATATGAAAATAATGCTGGCCAGAATTACACACAAATCTAGAGAGCTTATCTGAGGTTCCTGGAGCTGTCTTGTCCTCGTCTGATATCTCAAGTTATGCAGGAATGCTCATCCACCAAATTTTTTCGCCTCCTTTTTGGGAGAGGTGTCAACAAAATTTTAACCTCTAAGCACGAAAAATTCTTTCCCATTACAACAACGTTTGTACAAAATCCAAAAATCAAGATGGCGAGTGACTCCCCCAGCCGCAGGTTTCCCATTTTCGATATCATACTTCTTTTAAAAATACAATACAGGGCATCTATTTACCTATAAATTACCATATTTCCGGAAAATATATACAGTATTTTCCACACTGCGGCCAGCCGGAGTTCGTTGCTAAACGACTCAAATTGCTCATTTGACAATGGTTGGGAGGACCTGGGTACATAGAGGATCTGGCATCCACACGGCGACATATTACGCAAGATTTAATCACCCTTTTTACACTTTGCCGTCCTTGTGGAATCCAGAAAAAGTTTCCCTAATACAATTTAAGGTATCTTGTACCCCACCTTGCATTACATTTTATGGCATTTAGAACAATTAAATTTTTTAGATATGAGTTTTGGGGCAGTAAGATAGGGTGGGTTTTGCATAATCACCCAATTCAGCATTTTGTAACCTATCTCGCAAACCTAATTACATTTTTCTCTAAATACAGCCCCAATTTCTCTATTATAGAACCTTTCCACAATTTTTCTTTTCCCTCATCAATTTAATCTCATTTCCATAGATTTTCCTCCTGTACCTCTTTACCAATATTCAAGAGGATGTGAAAACTTATATGAAAAATTTATCTGTTTAGAAATTCAAACACCAACTTTGTTACATTGATCAGTTTGGGGAAAGAAAATACCTATTATATCAATGGATAAAGAAGGACAAACTAATGGAGCGGGTCACAGTAATTTCAACAGGAGCAATATATGCCTTTTTGTACAGGCCAATTTTGCTTTATTTACCAACCAAATCGGTCCTTTAAAAACCCTGATACAGCATTTACAAATTTATCATATGGTAAACCTCGAGACAAGAAATCAGCTGGATTCTCCTCACCAGGTATATGATTAAAGGTTAATATATGCTGGCCCAAACTATTATACTTCTCTGCATCTAATTAAATTTTCAGTGACTCTGTTTTGTACATACACAATTTTTCTGTTTCCATTGCGAATCCATTGTAAGGATACCTCATTATCAGACCAAATTGCAGTGTCGCTAATATTTACCTCCTCAACTTTTTTCTATAATTTCTAATTGACACCTAATAAAAGGGTGTTAATTCCAACGGGCAAG
>NC_069464.1:31682720-31764018 GCF_026875155.1 Cherax quadricarinatus | reverse complement strand
CGAGAACCTCTCGTCTCTGTTAACTGGCCAAGGTTGATTATCCGGCCTGGACTTATTCTGTTGTATTCTGACTACTTCCTAATGGGAAATAAGACCTTATACACTAAAGTAATCTCTGTATATATATGTTATGTCTAGGATCTCATCCTAATGATGTGTTATAAAAGCCTTACATATATATATATTATAATATATATATATATATATATATATATATATTATATTTCGGAAACAATATAGAACAAACAAGCATTCTTAACTTATATACGATAATTCGTATAGTATTATTATTGGCTTTATGTTGTATTCTAAATATACTTCATTAAAATAAGATTTCCGGAGGATTACTATTATTACCCAACCTCTCTGACCAATGTTGTTATGCTCTAACCAGAAGGAAACTATCTGAGTGGTTACAACCCATGGAGTATAACCGGGACCTAAATGCTAAAGTAGAAGAAACATTTAGTGTGGTAGGTAGGTTTGGGGTGCCAGATGTAAATGATAATAAGGACCTTTTGTTTGAACTTTGTAAAGAAAGGGGGCTCTTGATTTAGGGAATTGGATCTGTGCTCCAGTTCCCCGAATTAAGCCTGAATGCCTTCCACATCCCCCCCCCCAGGCGCTGTATGATTCTCCGGGTTTAGCGCTTCCCCCTTGATTATAATAATAATAATGTAAAGAAAGGAGTTTTGTTATAGGTAATACATATTTTTAGAAAGAGGATAAATAAGTATACAAGATATGATGTGGGGCGAAATGACAGTAGTTTGTTGGATTATGTATTGGTAGATAAAAGACTGTTGAGTAGACTTCAGGATGTACATGTTATTAGAGGGGCCACAGACATATCAGATCACTTTTTAGTTGTAGCTACAATGAGAGTAAAAGGTAGATGGTATACAAGGAAAATGGAAGCAGCAAGTAAGAGAAAGGTGAAGGTTTATAAAACTAAAAGAGGAGGCAGTTAGGGTATGATGCAAATAACTATTGGAAGATAGATGGGCTAGTGAGAATATAGGCAATGGGGTTGAACATGTATGGGGTAAGTTTAAGAATGTAGAAATTTGTGGTTACAGGAAAGTTGGTGCGGGAGGGAAGAAGAGCAATTGGTGGAATGATGTAAAGAGAAAAAGTTAGGATATGAGAGGTTTTAACAAAGTACAAGTGATGCAAGGAGGGAGGAGCATATGGAGAGAAAGAGGTTAAGAGAGTGGTGAAGCAATGTAAAAAAAAAAGAGCAAATGAAGTAGTGGGTGATACATTATCAACAATTTTTTTTAAAAATTAGAAAAAGTTTTGGAGTGAGATGCTTAAGGACAGCCAGGGGTCTATTGGTAATCCCTCTTATGTATGCTGGGAAGCAGTTGAGTAGTTTTGGGCCCCTGCTTTTCACTGGGGGGAATGTTGCATCGTCTGCGGAGTCCTTTGCTTTCATGGAGTGATTCTCGTGGGTAAGTTTGGTACTAATCCCTCTAGGATTTTCCAAGTGTATATTATCGTGTATCTTTCCCATCTGCATTCTAGGGAGTACAGGTTGAGGAACCTCAAGCGTTCCCAGTAACTGAGGTGTTTTATCGCAATTATGTGTGCCATGCAGGTTCTCTGTACATTTTCTAGGTCAGCAGTTTCACCTGCCTTGAAAGGGGTTGTTAGTGTGCAGCAATTATTCCAGCCCAGATAGAACAAGCGAACCTGAAGAGTGTCATAATGGGCTTGGAATCCCTTGTTTTCAAGGTTCTCATTATCCATCCTGTTATTTTTCTAGCAGATGCATTTGATACAATATTATGATCTTTAAAGATGAGATCTTCTGACATGACATTTGTTTTTCGCTTTACTGTGTGGTTGGAATTTGTTTTATACTCCGATGAAGTTTTAATTTTCTCAGGTTTACCATATCGGAGAAATTGAAATTTCTCATCATTGAACTTCATATTGTTTTCTACGGCCCATTTAAAGATTTGGTTGATGTCCGCCTGGAGTCTTGCAGTGTCTTCAGTGTAGGACACTGTCATGCAAATTAGGGTGTCATCTGCAAAGGAAGACAGGCACTGTGGTTTATATCTCTGTGTATATCCAATATGAGCATGAGAACAAGATGGGGGCGAGTACTTTGTCTTGTGGAACAGAGCTTTTCACCGTAGCCGCCTCAGATTTTACTCTGTTGTCTACTATTCTTTGTGTTCTATTTGTTAGAAAATTATAGTTCTATCTACCAATTTTATCTGTTATTCCTTTATCACGCATTTTGTGTGCTATTACACCATGGTCACACTTGTCAAAGGATTTTGCAAAGCCAATGTATATATCTGCATTCTGTTTGTCTTCTAGAGCATCCAGGACCTTGTCATAGTGGTCCAGTAGTTGGGACAGACAGGAGCGACCTGCTCTAATCCCATGCTGCCCTGGGTTGTGTAACTGATGGGTATCTAGATGGGTGGCGATTTTATAGGGGAATAAGTCTGAGTATACCTGGTAAAGTATACGGTAGAGTTATTATTGAGAGAATTAAGAGTAAGACGGAGAGTTGTCACAGTTGTTCGTTACTGTCGCAAGAATCAGAGGCAGACCTAAGAAAAATTCCACTGAAAACGAGAAATTATGCACACAGGTTAGCAAAAATATCGAGGAAGGCAACACAGTGGGAGCAATCAGA
The DNA here is from genome assembly GCF_026875155.1 of Cherax quadricarinatus. Taxonomy (NCBI): domain Eukaryota; kingdom Metazoa; phylum Arthropoda; class Malacostraca; order Decapoda; family Parastacidae; genus Cherax; species Cherax quadricarinatus. The sequence continues at coordinate 31,761,359 of NC_069464.1, read as the reverse complement.
ATAATCACAAGTGAAACACAAATAACCCGCACATAAAAGAGAAGCTTACGACGACGTTTCGGTCCGACTTGGACCATTGACAAAGTCACACTTTGTCAATGGTCCAAGTCGGACCGAAACGTCGTCGTAAGCTTCTCTCTTTTATGTGCGGGTTATTTGTGTATCGTTCCAGTCGCGGTATTGTGTCTTTTTGTTAATCACAAGTGACAACACTGCTGCTTCCAAAGATGAGGCCACAGCCCAAGCACTAAGAAACAAGCACCCATCACGAAACACCAGAGTTGTTAACAATGATCCTGATGAAGATCCCATCACTGGACAGTTAATTTTTGCCATAATCAGAAGTCTATAAAGCGATAGCATCATTTTCCAGCAGGGTCTGCAGGAGGTTACACTGGAATAAGGCCACAACACGTCAAAGAGATGGTAAATCCAGTACTCAGCACAGCAGGAATCAATTCTTCTCTCTGAGTTAACAACCTTCGTCAACAACTGTCTAGCTAGGTGGATTCTAAAAGAAATTAGAACCTTTCTCGGAGCCTCATTATGAGCTTTGAAGGATGGGGAAATCAGACCCATTGCTGTCAGTAACACTCTTCGCCATCTCGTTGCCAAAGCAACAGTAAGAATCATTTGCGTAGAAGCCGCCAATTTACACCAGCTTGACTTTGGTGTATTTCAAGGCAGTGAAGTGGCAGCTCATGCAGCAAGAGCCGACATAAGGGACTTACCAAAAGACAGGGCAGTGGACAAACTTGATTTTAGAAATGTCTTTTTTTTTTTTGTAGCGAAAAGAGATGTGGTCTTGCTAGCTGTTTGAGATAAGATCCGCAGTCTTTTTCCTTTAATTTCTGCTGGCTACTCCAAGCCGTCAATTCTTTTATATGGCAAACATGAAATTCCCTCATCAGAGGGAGTTCAGCAGAGTGACCCACTCGCTCAAATTTTCTTCTGATTTGCAGTAAGAGAACTAACTCACAGCCTACGCAGTGAGCTCAGTATCTTGTACTTGGATAATGCCACTCTCGAAGGTACAGAGGATTCCATTCTAAAGGACTTACAACTGGCAAAGACACAGGGAGAAGCCTTAGGACTCATCCCCAACCCCTCCAATGTGAAATCATCACAACCAACCTGAAAATAATCACAGCTGTGTGAGCAATCTTTCCTCAAGCCTCTGTTACCACCCTGTCCAAGAGCATCTTGTGAGCCCCACTGGATCATCAGGTCATCGACACAGTCCTCAAGGACAAACTGAATGACCTGAAGAGAATAGAGGAGAGAATAAATGATCTTGATGCTCATGATGTCTTGGGTCTCCTCACAAGGTGTTTCTTACTCTGCCAAGACTCACTTCCTGAGGTGCTCACCCTCTTTCGACAACCCAGCACTCAGTGAATGACTCACTCCGGAGATCTATCTTAAGATCAGCAATGGCGTCAGGCAACTCTTCCGGTGCAACTGAGAGGTATAGGGGTGGCGCAAGGCAAAGCAAGTAGCTTCAAGACTCCAGGTTCACAAGCAGCTCAAGACTCCAGGTTCACTGAAGCAGTGATGATGTGGGACACCCTTGCAGACTCCTCAAGGAGACCAGCTCCTCCTAAAGAGCACAAACAGTCCCACTGGGACAAAGTGATCATGGAAAAAATTACCAACACAATGCTCACCAACAGCCCGTTGCACAGCTCAACGGGAACCCAACATACTGAGGTCAGACGAAGTCAAAAACGTGCAGATGGAGTAAATATGCTACCCTGGAAGGTTTGGTAAGCAGATTACCTGGGACTACACCTGTGCCGCCACGTTGGCAGAGACCTACTTGCCATACACTGAAGCTGAAGGAGGTGGAACCGCTAGTTACTGCGAGACCCAGAAGATCCATGAATATAAAGACCTCTCCCGCCCTTGCAATAACTTCATCCAAGTAGGGTCAGAGATCCATGGAGCATGGGGCAAATGTGCTCTGAAGTTCCTCAAGAGAGCTGGGTGAAAAACTCATCCCAGAAACCAAGGATAACAGAGCGGCCAGCTTCCTCTTTCAGGGGCTTATTGTTGCCATCCAGAGGGAAAACGCTTGCAGTATTCACGGTACAAGACATAGCTCTGTTGGGGTGCATGATTCTTGTAGGATTGAATGATCCCGTGGGTTAGAGCGTCGTGGAATTTTCGTTCACCATGAGGCGCGCTAAAACAACATGGGTTCTATCCCCCAGCTAGTCCCAGTGTTGTTATTGATTAAATACCAGTCGCTCGTGGTTACAATACGATATATATATACTCTTTGTAGAGTAAATTGGTATTATTTTTAACATGAAAATTTAAAATAATTTTTCCAGCAAATGGTATCAATAAACAGTTGCCATTTTGAACAACTCTTAGGAAACTAAGCCTATAGAACTAATAATAGATCTGGCTGGATTACCTGGTTTGAGTGGTTTTATTACTTTATACATTTATGACAGATGGATTAGTGGTCATGATATTTTTAATTACTTCCACTTTGCCTTTCTGTAGTCATGTTATTGTTAAATTTAAGTGAATATTAAGTAAATCTCTGGGATTCCCTCTAAATTTGGCTCAGAGAACCATTTATCTACATTCCTAGTACGAATGATAACGTGAGCAACTTAAGTGCATGTTACTGTACCTTCCATAGTTACCCAGCAGTCAGTTCCTTACTCAACGATATCAATATTTGTCTCTACAAACAGTTGTGAATTGAAGAAGAGTGGGTAACCTCACACTGTAACAATTTCCACACTTGGTTATCCTGCAGGATGGGCTGGGCAAGGTAGGATGGGCAGGACAATTCGCTGCCTCCTCACCCAATTTCTACCAAAACTCTACTTCCAGTTAGTGAATTAGTTTCTTCCAAAGACTGCATACGGCACAAGACAGTGATTTAGATGTTGAAACAAGGTTTACGTAACGATAACGTTGGACATTACAAAGTACACTGAGAGGTAGCCTCTCCAGCTGCAACCGGAAGTGAGTGTTACACTTGCCATAATATCGTACAGCATTTACGTAAATATTTCATCAAATTAAAATGAAGTTTATATTCACTTATATCAAGTAAGACGAGGATATGCAATTATATTATATTGTGAAGAATAAATGTAATTTCCAGGTCTTAAAATAATCGCAAAGGACAGAGTTGAGGTAATTATTTACAAGTTTTAGTATAATTATTACTTTCAAATGACATCTTCCACCGTATCGCTTCTTTACAACATATATAATAACGTGTTTTTAACATAATAATCCATGCAGGTGTATCCCCGCTGCCAGACGTGTCCTTCAAGGGGGGGCATGCGCTCGCCCAGCGCGAACGAAAAAATATTCGAAAAAATTCACAAATTGAGTTAATCATATAGAAAAATAGCTTAACTCTCTGGAGCGACAATGTCCAGAATCATTGGTTATTTGAACGAGCCGATCATTCCCTAACAAGGAAATTACTGTCCATTGAAAAACCTAGTGACGTCACACCCGCGGCAGGTCTGCTCACCTGGTGCCCTCAATTTTCATGTTTTTTTAGTTTCTGACTTCTTTTTCGTTTTTTTCATTTTTTTGTGTATTATTATATTATTCTTTCTAATATAATAATTGACGATTTGGCACCATAAGAAAGTAGGCGGGACTTATACGTAGACTTACAGCCAATCAAGAACCTTCTGGGAACATTTTGCTTACGTCAGCAGAAATTCTAGTCTCGGGATAGCCGGGGAATATGCTTCAATATAACGCTATTATAGCTTCTACGGCTTATTTATTTACCACAATTTATCTAATATGACATAATAAACAATATAAATAACAAAGAAATATGGTAAATACTCCAGAATGAATAATATATGGCATATACTTCGAGCGGTCCATCTGGAATATAATATATCTTAGTTATGGATGGGCTTATCAATCTCCTCCTATCACCGCCAAGTACCTTACATTAAAAAAAACGGAGAGGGGTAACTATGATATACACTCGTAATGCAGTATAAAACTGAGAAAAATGGTATTTTCTCGAAAACAAAAAAAAATCGGTGGTCCGACTGTTGCGCGGATTATCTCGGAAGTAAGTTATTCACATATATATTGCCGTTTTGTCATTAATAATGATAGGAATGTAATGAAATTCACAAACAACATAAAGGAAAGATTGTTTTACAAACTGGTGGTTATAATTTTGAGATATCATAATTTGATTTTGATTTGTGTGATGGCAAAAGTCAGATATTTGGCTGAATGTGAAAACCACACAAACTGTATTTTTTTTTAAGAATGAAGTTAGGATAAATTACAGTAAAGTTAACCATGATAAATGCAGTTAAGCATTGATTTATGCGTAGATAATGCAATACAGCTTCCCAAGTCACATTACGAAAATACAGTGCAATATATATGATTTTGGGAAATAATTTTTTTTTCAGTTGTTTGTTGAGCTATTTTATTTAAACTTGGCCACATTACAATGGAAAGGTGCTTCTTTACGTACAAAAAAAATTAAAGAAATCGAACAAAAATAAAGAAATTGAGGCGCTAGAGACTAGCCCTCCTCAATGCTTTCAAATAAGAGATTAACGACATTTAATACAATATTTAATACATAATTTGTTACCTTTGTTCTGAAATATATACACGAAGTGTAATGGTTATATTTATGTATTCTGCAGCGTAGCTACCCTGTAAGACTTTTTTCGGTTTTTTTAAACCCCGGAGGGTTAGTCACCAGGATAACCCAAGAAGTCAGTGCGTCATCGAGACTAAAAAATTTAAATCGTGCCTTAATCTTGTCCCCGGGAAATGCGACCCACAAGCGACTAAACACCCAGGTACCTATTTGCTGTGGTTTAAACCCAGGACAACGTTAAAGGGAAAACGCGCGAAATGTTTCAGCCAAACGGAGTCGAACCCGGGCCTCTTGTGTAAAGCAGGACCATTAATACCGGGCCCAAACCGGGTCGACTACAATGTGGCTCCCTTACCTACTATATACACTACAGGTATGGCAAACCCGGGACTTCCTATATAAACTACAATATGTGGTACCCTGATTACAAATCCTACCTGTGTGGCTACCCTGACTACTGTAACAATATACTGTGTGGCTACCCTGCCCTTACTATATACAATACACTGTGTGGCTACCCTGACTTACTATATACACTACACTGTGTGGCTACCTTGACTTACTATATACACTACACTGTGTGGCTACCTTGACTTACTATATACACTACACTGTGTGGCTACCTTGACTTACTATATACACTACACTGTGTGGCTACTCTGGCCTACTTTACACAATACACTGTGTGGTAACTTGAGTTAGTGGCATTGTCAAGAGTCCTTCAAAACTGTCTTATCTTCCTCACATCCGTCAACACAACTCTCACTGTAGCTGGTATTATCACAGTTGACTTATCTGATTTAACTTTTAATGTTATGATGACTCATATATTGTATCTTAAGCTAACTTTGAAATTTACGGGAAATGCTCAGCATAACAAGGGTCTTTCTATATCGTATTGTAGTATGTCTTTGATGTTAGCTATAATCTGTATACCTTTTTCATGTACATGTAGAAATGTATTATTATTATTATTATTATTATTTATGGAAAATTTTACAGAGGGTTACCTGTATGTACCTCAACATTATATGCATACAAGTAATCTCATTGGGAGACAACAGCCATATAGTTTACTGTAGTCACCCCGTGTTGACATGTGAGAAAACTTAACCACCCCTGGCACTGCAGGGGGTTTTCCTTCGACCCTCAAAATTTTTATCCATATCTATCCGAGACCAGTATAAATGGATAGCACCCACAAGTGCGGCGCTACTAATTAATTGTGGACTATATAGATTATATAGTGTAACCGAATGAAGGGGGGGGAGTAGGTTACACAAAGGATATATCCATCAAGGAAAAAAAACTTGTACATAATCCCACCACTTACCAGAAATTCTCTGGTGGTCACTTGATGTAGCTGGATCACCCATAACCTATCCAATTACAACATACCTAACTGGCCAGTACCAGTCTGCTATAACCAGAAGGGTTACTTAACTGTGGGTGATTGATACTCCTTATTTCCTCCATTCACAATCTCATTTTGATTGTCCTACTACAACTGACACGGTTTCTTATTCCCGAAGGACGAGGTATCGTTGGTTTGGGCCCAGTTTACGAGTCCCGGGCTCCATAAAAACTTCACTATCCTCGGGACAGGAACATGAGGCCTAACGTGCTCACTCAGAGCAGTGCGACTTATTTCACTTCATGCATTCTCTTAACTTAGTTTATCATCATTGATTACATTAAAAATTCACAAGAAAGATTTAATGTCTCATAATTATTATACACATTTAGAGGCCACCTCCATTTAAAATATGAGACCGATGAGTGAGGATTAAATCTCAGGTATTTTTTCCCCGGACTACTCCATGCGGCGCAAACCCGTCATCGCCGGTCCCACCATTATTCACTAATTTTACCACCCTTTTTTATGGTGGTTTCCATAAATCACGTTCCCTCACTCTTCACCAGGAAAAAGTTACGACACTTTCTATTATGAAGTGAGGCCTATATTAATCCTTAGGCCACCGGGGAGCGCCAATTTCCTGGTCCCAAGTTTTCACAGCCTCTTCAAAAAACACTCCCGCTACTCCATCCCTGTCTCGAACCTGTTTCCCCGCACATCCACGCAGGCGCAGAGGGAACTGTTGGTTCTATTCCATTTTCAAATACATTTTGACCCAAATCAGCACATTAAACACTTATTAGGCACTATAACTTCGGAAATTAAATAATTTCCACACTGCGGCCGGGCAGAAGTCGTTGTTTTGATGACTTAAATTGCGTCTTTCCTCCAGGGGACGATTCCAGCCCGCTCTAGATTGCACGGCTGTTTTCCTAGTGGGTCTTACTACAATTTCTTCTTGCATCACTCGGTCAGTGTCTTCAATATCACTCATGTCACTTTCCCTTAGATTTCCATCTGCACTGGATTGAACACCATTTAATTCTAAGGGAATTAATTTAAATTTAAAGGTACGCAAACTTTCCTGACCACCACACAACACTTTGACATTTCTGACAACACCTTGCGCATATGGGTGTAATGTAACTACTTTGCCCAGAGGCCACAATGTTCGATGCTGTTCAGTATCAATTAACACAATGTCACCTGGTTGAATGTTCTGTCGGTTTCCTGCCTCTGGCGCACCATAAAAGTGTTCACGTAGTGTAAGAAGATATTCTTTATGCCACACATTGGACCAATGAGTAATTACCTTATTTAACATCATGAACGTATCACTCAACATGGTCACGTTATTGTAATCCTAATCACTTCCCTCAGGATTATCTCTATAGATAGATGCAGCTTTTAACCTTCGTTTACATATTAGGTGAGAGGGAGTCAGATCTCCACGTCAGGATGGTAGCTCATGTATGACAGGGGGCGATTGTTTCCCCGATTCTCTGCTCCACAAACACTGCACGGAATTCTTCCAAATTAATTCTCTTCCTGTGTAGCACTTTACGAAGATATCTTTTCATTGTACCTATCATTCTTTCCGTGCAATCCTCCCTGCCAAGGGGCTAGGGGAGAAATAAATTTCCAGACACACCCTCGCTGGGTCAACAAAGATGTACATCATCACTCTTATTTAATTCCATTGAGTGTTGAGGCCCCCCACTTACAAAATTGGTGGCATTATCAGAGATCATCAATCTGGACTGGATCTCCTAGCTGCAAATTTCTGGAACAGCTGTATGAACTGTTCTGCAGACAAGTCCTGAGCCACTCCTAAAATGAACAACCCTACTAGCTTTACAAGTAAATAGACATAAAGTAAACCTTCAAAGGAACACCATCTGAAGTACCTGTTTAAAATGATTGGCCCACTATAGTCCCCCTCCCCGGGGCACATCAAATAGTTTTATTTTTCCCCAAATGCACACGTTCCTTGGGCAATGGTGGAGGACCTGGTACATGTAGGTTCTCGCATCCACCCGGCGACAATATTACACACGACTTGATAACCCTTTTACACTTTGCCGTCCCTGTGGAATCCAGAAGGTTTTCCCCAATACAGTTTTTAAGTATACTGTACCCCACCATGAATCACGTTATAAAGGGCATTAAAGACAATCAAGGTTGTCAGGTGATGAGTTTTGGGCAGCAAGATAGGGTGTTTAGCATTTCCCCAAATTCAGCATTTTGTAACCTGCCTCTGAAACGTAATTACAATCATCCTCTAAATACAGCACCAGCTTTTCTATTATTGAGCCTTTTTCAAAAATTTTTCCTTCCATCATCAATTTAATTTCATCCCTGTAGGTTTCTTCTTGTACCCTCTGTAAACCAGTATTTTTAGGGATGGGGGAAAACTATATGAGATATTCATCTTAAATTATAAATTTAAACACTAACCTTTTCACGTTAATCAGCTTGGGTAAGGAAGAAAAAACCTATTCATTTTCAATGGCTAAGGGGGACTACTGACTGAGCGTTGCCACCATAATATCGACAGGAGCAATATGTGCCTTTTGCACCGGGGCCAGTTAATTTTGTCCACCAGCCAACTTGGCCCTTTAAACCATGATAAAGCACTCACAAAATTTTTTATAAGTCAAGCCACGAGACAAGAAGTCACCGGATTCTCGTCACAAGGAATGTGATTAAAGGTAAACATATGCGACCCAAACTGTTATATTTCCCTGTATTTAATTGATTTCAGCGACTCTGTTTTGTACGTACACAATCTTACTGTTACCATACGAATCCATTGTAAGGATACCTCATTATCAGACCCAAAATTTCGGTGTTGCTGATATTTATCTCTCGCAATTTATTTTTTTATATAATTGGCTAATTTGACGCCTACAATCAATGGCCGTTAATTCCAACGAGATAAGGTACGTGATTTTGATTGGGAGCCACCTTAGCTTTAGAAAATAACAAGAAAAAAGGCCCTTTTTCATTAAAGGGAAAGCGACTGCCCCCATATCCCCAATTTCGAAGCATCGAAAAAATGTGGAGACATTTTTTTCCCCATTTTAAAATTGGCCACATTACGGGGGAAACCCCAACTTTGGTTTTTTTTTACAAAATTCACCATTAGTTTTCCACCTTTAAACAAATTCCCGGGTAGGGTTTTCACCCCAAACCCCACACTTAAGCTTCCATGCTTCTTATATCAAAATTTTTTTCTTATTGAAAAGGTGGTGCACAAAGGGAATTGGATCGAAGAATTTTGAAATTTCCCCGCAAGACTCTCTTGGTTAATTTTTTGGGTTTACTGTATTATTAGATTTTAATGGAAAAAAGTTTTCTCGGGTGTGTCCCAAGTCATCCCAGAAACATTACGCATTTAAAAAATTTTCAATTTCCAAAGGGTTGTTTTTAAACTGGACGAATTACGTTCCATTCCTAAAGGGGATTTTTTGAAACCTTGCATTATTTCTTAGCCCCTTCATATATGCTCTTTTAGTTCCCCCTTCAGTAAAACGTCCCCCTGGAAATTGTCCCCATAAAATTTTTACCCCATTACTCTACTCAGTGGACCACCCTGCGCTTAAGGTGGGGCCCTTTAAACGTTGCCTGGATAGGAAAAGGAAATGGAGGTAGCACCAAACAATACACTCCTGAAGCGAAAAGTCTTCAGGGGGTAAGTGGGTGGGCTTGGTTCTCGGCCAAAAGAACCTTGGCAAATTTCCGGTCAGCCCTGCAGAAACCCTCTCAGGGAAAGCTTTTCTTATGTCCGCCGTAAAGGCATTTAAATTTTTAACCCCCAAGTTTAAAAATAGTCTTTCCCAGTTTTTCCGTCAACGACGGACCCCGCATCAAACATTTATTTTAAAAAATAGGTACTTTTTTTTTACTCCTGGCACTACAACTAAACACAAAAACCTCAGAGGAGGGGTCTTAGAATCCTTTTTTTTAAATCCCTTATTGGCAAATAGGAGGGGCCCTAAAAACTGGGGGTCTTCGTTATTCCCCTTCCCCTATGGGAATTTTATTTAACTGCTATTAATTTAGATGTAAGCATCAAAAAGTTCTGGTGCCTTGTAAATTCACGGGGCTGACCCTTTAATTGCCCTACGCCACCCGGAATTATTTTTGGTAGGTCGGGATGGTTCAGTTCCACGAAGTCTACCCAATTGTCCAGATTAAAATTTTAACATCCTTCTGTTTGTTTTGATAAAGGAATCATCGGGATTTCTTCATTTACTTTGATCCCTATGCTGTCCAAATTTCCCCCATAATTTATGACATTTCAACTTCTCCTCTATTGAAGTATTTTTATAGGGGGTTAATATTTCATGGTAAGACACACTGAACTGTTTTTAGGGCTTCCCCAGTTAATTTATTATCATACGAAAAAAGCCTGCCATACATCATGTGACCTCCTGCGGTCCTTAAAGGCAAATCCTCTTTTCTTTCATCCCTTTAAAAAGGTGGCATAATGGTCACTACCTATAAAAAATATCTATTACCCCAAGAACATTTTTTAAACCCCAGAAAGTGCCAAATTTACCTTTTAAAACCTTTCAAGCGTTACCAACCCCAAATTAAGATATTTTCTTGGGAGCCTACCCAAAATTTACCCATTAATACGTTTTCTCTCTTCCCCAGCCTGACGTTACATAAACAGTGTCTTTTGACTGGGCCTTCTTTTTCGAGAGAAAGCCAGATACTTGAGAATCCGGATCTCCCTTTTAAAAAACCTTCCCCCATTAAGTAATTACGTTTTTGATGGTACATTGGATCCCGATCCAGTAATGCTGTTACAGTTTTGATTTACCCTTTATCATTAATCCCCACATCCAAACAGGTAAAGCACAAAGATGACATCTTTCCCGACATTAGCTGCAATCTCTACTTTGGGCTACTGTATGCCCCGGGTTATTATCACTATCAGCTATTTTTACAATTTAGATTAGATCCTCCCTCACTTTGCATGTGGTGTCTTCCTTGTTTCACTGATAAAATTTTTCAAGTTTGACGGCAATCCCCTTTCATAAGATTTCCCAACACTGATACATCTAGAACTCTTCCAATCTTTTAAAATTTAAATCCCATGAATTTAGGGGATTACATTCTTAGAGAAATGATACCCTTTTGCAGAAGATACAATCCTCCTTTCTTTCCTGACCTTTATCAAATGGGCTACCCTTTTGTGGGACTTCCTCCTCTTCTTTGAGTGGAGAAACCCCTATTATGGCCCCTGTCACTTTTATGTGTGCCTACGTAACCCCGTTTAGTAGGTGACTTATGATTATTGAATTGGGATAAATTTTTTCCTTTTTTTGGGGGCTTGACAGTTCACGGGGGCTGTAGACTGGTATTCCCAAGGTAAGGGTTGGCTGGTTTCAGTTGCGCATAGCCCGCAGGCCCACTCTTTTTTCTTCCCAAACCCCAAAAACCTTGTGATATCTGTTTGATAGCCACTCTATTTTTTGTGGGCCAATTTATTCTGAATCAAGGGGACTCAAAAAACCCTCTGTCCCTCCAGTCATTTTATTGCTCAAGGTCTTAAATGCTTTTAGTTTTTTAACCTAAATTGCTGTAAGCTGTTGCGGTTGTGAAGGGGGTCTTCAAAAAGCCAAATTTGCACTGATCCCCCTACTTTCTCCAAGTTACCATAAGTGACCTCCCAAAAAGTCAACTGCCTCCTATGGGAGTCATCTACATTTGGGAATGCTTGTATGAAGCATGCCACTCCCCTTTCTTGCCCTTTTAAATTTGCAAATTTGGTAACACGCAAAATTTCCCCCTCCCCTTTTTTTCCCGATTAAACACAGGCATCATAAATTCTTGGAGTTTTTTTAGAACCTCGATTTTCCTTCAGGTTAAAAAAAACATTGTTTTTTACCTTTCTCCAAAACCTTAGTTTTGCAGTACACAAAGTTGTCCTCCACTTCATAATAATCCCCGCCGCCCCCTTTTAGCATCTCACGCAATTTTACCAGAAAACGCCTCACCTTATACCCCAAAATTTTTTTGACTCATATCTTTTTTCAAGGCCTAGGGTAACTTTAATTTACAGGGTTTAACCCCTTTTTGTCCCATTAATCCCAAAACGTTGTATGATTTAGTAACATGACCCTTTCCGAGCTGTAGGATGCTTTCTTTGCTTTGGCATCCCGGACTTTCCGCCGCATAACTTCCTCAGACCCGCCATGGTTGGGAATTAATAATCCCAATTATACAACTTAAGTAGACACCCTTTAGAGTAATTCTTGCCTTTACCTTTTATAAATCCTAGCCCCCCATGTGCTAGTAATTAAATTGGGGTAATTATCATCCACCACAAGACAGTTAAATTTGTGTACCCCATACCCACTTTCTTCAACAGTCACTTAATTATTATAATTAATTCAATTAATTTTTTTACTGATTGCATCCCGGTTTAGGGAAGGACCAGCGGGCAATAGGAAAATTTTTTTAGGGTGATTACCTGTACGTAATCAACATTAATCAACCATAATCTCATTGGGAGACTATAAATATATTTTTTAAACCCTAGTCACCCCGTGTAGACATGTGAGGGAAAATTTAACCACCCCTGGTCCCCGCAGGTGGGCCCCCCCGACCCTCACAATCTTATCCCTATCTATCCGAGCCCCGTTAAAAATTGGGTAACACCTCAGCGGTCTACTAATTAATTTGGGACTGTAAATTATATTATTTAAGAATTAAGGGGGGGTGGGTAGGTTACACGGATATTCTCTGTGGCACTTTTGTAGCTGGATCACCCCTAACCTATCCCCCCTTTTCAACATACCCAACGGCCATATCATCTGCTATAACTAAAGGTTACTTAACTGTGGGTGATTGAGCTCCTTATTTCCTCCATTCACCATCTCATTTCGTTTTCCTCTACACCCACTGGTTCTTATTCCGCAAAGAGGACCGTTGGTTTGTCCCCTTTTTAAAATCGGACTCCATAAAATTTACTATCCCCGGGATGGGAACCCGTGTTCACTCGGGGCGGGCGACTTATTCGCTTTTCCCCCATTCTCTTAAATTAAGTTTTATCACTGATTGCATTACCTTACAAGCGAAATTATGTCTCATAATTATTTACTCATTTGAGGTCACTCCTTAAGTTGAGACCGTGAGTGATGATTAAAATCATGGGGATTTTCCCCGGGGGCCTCCATGGGGGATGCGCCAGTCCCCACCTCATACCCTATTCACTTTTTGCCACTTATTACGGTGGTCCCATAAATCCCCGTTCACTCCTCTTCACCCGGGCCGTTAGACACTTTTTATATGAAGGAGGCCTATATTAATCCTAGGCTGCGTGAAGCCAATTTCCGGCCATGTTTTCACAGCCTCCCACAAAATTTAAAAAACCTCCTGCTTAAAAACATGCCCCGAGGGACCTGCCCTCCGCACACTGCGCAGGGACAGAGGGGAACCGGTTGGTTTTATTCAAAATACAAATCATTTTGACCCAATCAAAACATTAAAAAAACTTATTTGCACTATATTTGGAAATTTAATAATTTCCCCCATTCACTATCCCCGGGGCAGGAAACAGGGCCCAACGTGCTCACTCAGAGCAGAGCGATTATTTTTCTGCTTTAATAATATAGGTTAGTTTTTCATAAAATTTCAAAAATGTTTGAGGACATTTGGGAATATTTAGTTTTACCACAGAGTTATAAACCATTCTCTTACTTTAATTTCATCACTGGATAAATCAGTGGATTTTTCCATGTTACAAAAGGCTTTTGTAATTTCTTCATTATTGAGTTTTCTAGATGTTGCAAAATTTACACCAAAAGCTGGAGCAGCAGTTGTATTTTTATCAAATGTTTCAACTGACAAGTTAATTACAAATTTGTTATTTTTTTATTTTTATTTTATTTAAAAGAACATTACACATACAATCCACATATAATTATATACATCATGTATTACAATCATGTCATATAAGGGGTAAAACTCTAGCTCCCCGTCCACTCATAAAGTGAACTGGTCTCCACCCTGGAGGACTGAACTATACAACTTAAGGCTACAAGGCAACATAAAACATCAAGTTCATTGCTAATCGTCCAGTGCCTGACTGGAGCTAATATACAATATCAGTAATGACAACGATATCCATAACCCGAAAACTGAAAATACATACATGTGTTGCCCTTACAGCTGTAACATACAGCAGGGCATAACATACATAATTATAAAGGCTATTGTCTCGTATTATTTACTTACATAGATAAGTTAATTAGGTTTATTAAAAGATAACCCCAAGTAAATCTTCCACAAAAGTGTCCTAGACACTACCCTAAAGTGACAATCATCCCCCACCTACACTAATCAATCCCCCTTAATTTCTAAACACAACGTATCCATAACTTGGCATCATTGCAAGCTTGTTGCAACAAGAATATATAGGCTAGTACAATAATATATATGTATAAACTTTAAAAAAGGAGATGCATACTTATGATGCACATACAACCATAAAATTACAGCAGCTTAGAACACTCAAGTTTAGTAATGGTTTACTCCACTTAATATCTACCTGCACAATATGTTATACCCAGACCTGGTGTTACATGACCACCCGTACCGTCAAGTATGAGAGAGTCATAGAAAAAATGAATATTGAACTTCGTCGAACATCTAATTGGGAAAAGAAATGGAGAATTACGACTAATCCTGACAAGGTCCTTGTTAGCACGATAGGATTTTTTGCATCAACAGTTGAAGATAAAGGGGGTATCTCCATCAGAGGTACACCTGTAGCCATTAGAAACCCTAACAAGATTTTGGGATATGAAATAGACAGGCTGCTCCACTCAACATCTCATGTAACTAAAAAGATCAACATAGCCAAAGCCGGTCTTCGCAGTCTCTTTCGATTCAATCAAGCCCCTCAACATGTCAAAAAACATCTGTATAAAATGTTAATACGACCTATACTCGAATACCCTTGTGTCCCAATGTCATTAACAACAAAGACCAATATGCTACGGTTACAAAGGGTCCAGAATAGAGCTCTTCGCTTCATTACCGATACCAGGAGAGACAGAGTTAAAATGGCAGATTTACACATACAACAATATATTACTGCCATAAATGTACGCCTTGACACCCTAAAAAAGAAACAACTCTATACAATGCAAGAACTATACATGCCAGATAGAGAACATCCTATACAAGTGGTAAATACCACGGATTATATCATCAATACTCCGCCTCACAGGACTCAAAGAATGACTCTCCCACAGAGGGTCCGTCGTTTTATCCATAAAGATGATTACCATCGACCCATGATATTGAGCAACCTCCCTGATGAAGATGACTGGGTACCACCAGAACCCTTCTATGTATACTGAGAACATCATCGCCCCCAATTATGGAGAAATCTTGTATAATAATCTAATGAAAAAATTATGCTATTTACTATGGCTGGACACCACCTGTAAGAAGCCATTGTCACGTAATTCTATAAACTGGCCAGAAAATTATTGCCTTCATTGTCGCATAAATATCCGTTGTGCAATCGCAAAAAAAAAAAGAGCAATTGCAACTTGCATAATTACTACCAATTCAGAGTCATGTACTTATATATCTGTTATATCTATGTGACTCTGATGGGTTAGTCTTATACCTCTTAAATAATTTCTTATCATTTCACGTACACTTTTTAAATTACACCAAAGTGGTTGGGCCACTTACCTTTTATATCCTACTTCTCTCCCCCCTCCCACCCTTTTCCAAAATTTCTATCCTTACCCATCCTTCTTCCTTACCCATCTCACCAAAGCTCTGGTCTGGACAAACAAACAAACATACCGTCAATATGCACATAATCCTAACAGTGTGACTGAAAGGATGCACAGCCATGACAAATCTATCCTCCCAGTGCTTTATTCCTAAAATCGTAAATGTTGCTACTAGTATACGCATATATATATATACACACAATATAATATACATATATATATATACACATATACATATATACATATATATACATATATACATATATATATATACATATATATACATATATACATATATATATACATATATATATATACATATATACATAATGTATATATATATATATAAAATATATATATATATATATATATATATATATATATAAAATATATATATAATGCAAGGAATTCGCGGAGCATGCGAAATATACACAAACACTGATCTGGCTGAAGGAGACTCGAGTCTCCTTCAGCCAGAGATCAGTGTTTGTGTATATATCATATATATATATAAATATATATATATATATATATATATATATATATATATATATATATATATATATATATAATATATATATATAATAATATATATATAATATATATATATATATATATATATATATATATATATATCAAGTTTTTCTTCTTCTCTCTTGTGAAGGTTTACTCAGCCCTGTAACAAGTTCAGACAGTATTACTCAGGCTGGCTCCTCCTCAGGAAAATTAATGAATAGAAAAAGAAATAATAATTCACAAAGATAAACACTTTATTTATTAAATCAAACATAAAACAATAAAACATGAAAGGTATATCCTATTTGAAAGAAAAATGAAAAATGAAATGAATAAAATAACATTTGAACTCAACACTAATATCTACAGAGGTGTCTGGTGTTGGTGACACTGTTGTTGAAATTGTAGCCGTTGCTGATGATGGGGGGGGGTCGCAGGTGTTGGTGACCATCCACTGGCTAGTTCTTCACAGTATGCCAGTGAGTAGTATCCCGAAGACAGGAAAGCAGGTTCTTTACCGCTGCAATGATGTGGGGGTTACTTCCTGCAATTTCATACAGGTGCACAGGTACTTAAATCCAAAATGGGGAAGTCTCTGGACGTTAGTCCTTCTCCTGTTCTTCTCGTTGATTGACAGGTGACCCTCACTGTCATCCAAGCTGAAAAGATAGACAGGTTACCCACTGCTTAAATAATCACTCTCCATGGCAGTGTACAATACTCAAAAGACGTGGTGATTACTACAACAGTCAACCTTGAGCAAGACTGAAAGGACTAAGTTTATTATTGGTCAAAAGTGAAGCTTTTAACCAATAAATCCACTAGAATACAAGGCAGGCATGTACTTACAGTAGTGTTGGGAGCTGTGAGTCGAGTGATTTACTTTTTGACCAGAGCCCCACACGTCACCTTTCGGGGGGGGCGGGAAGAGGGAGGGGAAGGGATAGCGGGAGCTAGACTGACCCTACCTTAACAAGCAGTCGGCAGTCAAACTATCACTTTCAGGGAGAGGGAAAAAAGGCGGGAAAAACGGGAACTTGACTTACCCTACCTTAACTAGTAGCTGGCAATGAAACTATTGTTACTATATTTCTACTCCTATCTATTGAACTTTTCCCTCACACTCCCCCATACCAAGACTTATAGTCAAGGAGTATAAGAAGAATAGGCGAGGAAAAAGTTCTAACATGTGGAAGTCGCATAAGGCAACAAATCTTCTACTGACTGTCACGACTTAACCAGTCAGAGAAATAATTGGATGAACCATTGATATACACAATATGGAACTTAAAAGCCTGGAGTGCCAATGTCCACCTCAATAGGCGACTGTTGGTTCCCTTAAAAGTTTCTAGGTATATCAAAGGTTTGTGGTCCGTTTCTAAAATGAATTCCTTTCCCAGCAAATAAAATTTAAGTTTGGAGATACGCCACACAAGGGTTAAACATTCCTTTTCTATTGTGGAGTATCTTGTTTCTGCAGGAAGGAGTTTCCGGCTTAGGAAGCATACAGGGAAGGGAGTACCATCATGGTATTGTAGTAACACCGCACCTAAGCCAGTATTGGAGGCATCAGTTCTCAAACATAATGTTTTATTAATATCTGGAATCTTAAGTATAGGGTCTTCCGAAAAGATACTTTAATCTCATTAAACTTTTCCCGAGCTACATCGGAAAGTTCAAGAGGTTCCTTCACAGACTTTTTAAGGAAGTCGGATATGATGCCTGTAAGATCAGTAAGGTTCAGGATAAACCGTGCATAAAAATTTACAGAACCAAGAAAGCTTCGCATGAGCTTCTTGGTTTTGGGGAATTTAAATTCTAATAAAGCTTTGATCTTACTGGGAAGAGGCTGCAGAGAGTTATTAGAAAGTATCAGTCCAAGATATCTAATCTTGTTATACCCAAGGAAGCATTTCTTCGGCTTGGCAGTGAGGCCATGTGAGCGTAACCTACGCAAAACTGATGTTAATGTTTGGATATGTTTCGCCCCACGTAGATGTCATTACATAACTGTTATAAAAATAAACTGAAACATTTGGCATATTACCCAAGACCTTTCTCATCAGTCTCACGTAGGTACCACAGGCAGTTACCAAACCGAAGGGCATAGTTCTATACTGCATCAGTCCTTGGTGTGTAGGAAAAGCGGTGTACTGCTTAGAAGAAGGATCTAACATTACTTGATGATATGCCTGCGCAATATCAATCTCTGAAAAGAAGGAAGCGTCATAAAATTTGTGTAGATCGCTATCTATTAAGGGCATAGGCTCAGCATCCCACCGAGTTATAGCATTAAGGCCTCTGAAGTCAATAGCAAGTCTATATGAATAATCCTCCTTCTTAACCATGACTACTGGTGAACAATATGAAGATACTGAAGGTTCAATGATCTTTAGTTTTAATAATTTGTCTATCTCTCGGTCAAATGCATCCCTAAGGTGAACTGGAACTGGGTATAATTTTCGATTGATAGGATTGTCCGTCATTAAGTCAATCTTATGGACTACCGTGGAGGTAACACCTGGAATATCAGTAAAGACGTCTGAAAAGTTACTCACACATTGAAGTAGTTCATGTCTCTTATGGTCATCCAAAGATTCATTAATATTAATGGTGGTTGCGTCCGAGTGGTCAAGAGTCACCAAGTCATGTAATTCTTCATCATAGTCTAAGTTAGATGTGTCAATTACGCACACCTTACATTCTTCAGTTGTCCTATCAAGTTCGTGTGGAAAAACTAAGTTAAAGTTATTAAGGCAGTTAACCGAATTTCTTCGGTAATATTTCTTAAGGATGTTGATATGATAAAGCTTAGGTTTCCCCTTGACTTCTATGAGGTAGTCAACTTTCCCACAAATTTTTAATACTTTATATGGACCTTTCCATGCTACTAATAATTTATTTGACTTGATAGGCAAAAGTACCAGAACTTCATCTCCTACTTTAAAACTTCTCCTCTGACTTTTGGAGTCAAAATAGGTTTTGTACTGGTCCATTGACAAGCTTATTTTTTTCGAAACTATGTCAGAGGTCTCCTCAAGTTTAGATCTAAGGTCAAGGAGAAACTGGTAAGAAGACTGAACCTCAGCATTTACCTCCTCATTAGTCCATAAGTCATGAAGGATGGACAGTGGACCTCTGGCCTGTCTACCATAGAGAAGTTCAAAAGGTGAAAACCCCAAAGAGTCACTGGGAACTTCCCTCATGGCAAACAAAGCACAGGGTAGGTAACGATGCCACTGCTTAGGTTTAAGGGAGCAAAGTTTCCTTAAAATGGACTTGAGAATCGAATGCTGGTGCTCAATCCTCCCATTACAGCTGGGATGATAGGGTGTGGTGAAGAGAGGCTTCACTCCCAGAAGTTGGTATAGATGTTGCATTAAGTCAGATGTGAATTGTGTCCCACGGTGAGACAAAATTTCTCTAGGGATGCCCACTCTGGAGAAGATGGACAAGAGGGCTTCAGCCACCTCTGTAGTAGTTAGGGTCTTTAAGGGCATGGCTTCAGGGAAACTCGAAGCATAATCAACTAATGTTAATGTATATCTATGTCCCCCAGATGTAAGTGGAGATAAAGGACCAACGATGTCAATAGCTACTCTTTCAAACGGTACCGTAAAGATAGGCATTTTGACCATAGGTACTCACCTGGTACCTCGGGAGGGTGACAGTTGGCAAACTTTACACGATCTACAATAGGTAGTGATATCTGAGGATATTTTTGGCCAAAAATAGATTTCCCTAATTTTATTTAAGGTTTTACGATGTGAGAAATTTCCGGCCACTGGCAGGTCATGAGCCATTTTAAGAAGTCTCTCTGAATTGACTTGGAACAACTAAGATGGAATAGTCTATCTCATCTGAATTTAATTTGAATACTGACTTGTACAAGATACTTTTTATATATTCAAATTTATATGAAAAGTTTTTCCTTTGGATAACTTGATTTTGTTTAGCGGCATTATGGCAATTCTGAAGAAAAGGGCAATTACTTTGTAACTTGACAAAGGAGTCCTTCGATATGTCTAAAGGCTTAAAGTCAGGGAAAATCAAAGGATGGACAGTAGGAGAAGCCTGGGCTTTGGTCTGAGCCCTAGTCAAGACATTTATAGTATCGGAGGTGATATCTTCACTTTCATCTAACAGGTGAACTTGTGATCCTACTTCCTCGCTTTCGAGAGTAGCATCACTGGTTTTTAATCCCACATGAATATCGCAAGACATTGTCTCATCTGAACTTTCGAGGGGCTTCTCTGACTCTACAAGAAGAGGATCTGAAACACTTATGTCCATCTTTGGTGATGAAAGGTCAACCTCAGAAGGAAGAATGGCACCTTTTACATTACCTATTAGTACGGAGCAAGAAGTGATGGGAGCTAGTACGGCTTCAGACCAACCTGTGAACCATTTAGACCTAATGTAACAACGGATGGTAGGAAAAGTGTCCTTACGGCCCAAGTAGTCTGAAAGTATAGCACAGGAATGAGTTTCTTTAAGGTTAGGGAACAGCTTATCAGAAATGACTATACATGTGCATCCAGTGTCTCGTAAAATGGTAGATACATTAAGTCCATTAACTGTTCCTGAACAGAAGGGTGCTTGGTCATTACAGTCTTTAAAACATCTTCCAACTTTATGGACCTTTTTAGAAGGGCAATCTGGACGTTTATGTCCCTTAACACCACACAAATGACAAACAGGAATAAAAGATTTCATTTTACTTTCCACTAGAGGCTTTGATTTCTTAAGGTCTGATGAACCCTTGCCCATAGGGTTCGATCCCTTTAGGTCTTTATAGGAATTGTGAGCCTCAGCATACAGGTCAGCAGCCTCAGCAACTTCCTCAGCTTTAATCAGGTTACGTTCTCTGATGAATGTTCGTATCTGATGGGGAAGAGCTGTCAGAAACTGGTCAGCAACCATAAAGTCTCTAAGAGATTCATAACTGCGATCAATTCCGGAACTCTCTATCCAAAAGTCGAACAAACGAAAGAGTGTTACCTGTAACTGCTGAAAGTTCTGGCCAGGCTGTAAGGTGGCATACCTGAAATCTTTCCTGTAAGAATTAGTGGTTTTTTTGATATGCTTTAAGGATTGCCTTCTTCAGTAGGTTATAATTACATATGATATCCTGTGACAAAGTTGCATAGATATTCAAAGCAGTACCAGAAAATAACATTCCTAACCTGGTACCCCAGGTGTCAGCAGGCCATTCACAGAAGGTAGCAGTATTTTCAAACCTGATAATGTATGAAGTAATGTCTTCACCTTCTGTGAAGGGAGGTAAATTAGGTGTTGGAATATGTGCACTAGCTGCATGATGTTCCATTACTCCTTCCTCTAATTGTTTTTGTGTAAAAGTTAACTTTTTATTCTCTAATTCAAGGCGAGATTTTTCGAGCTCGCTATCCTTTTCTCTCTCTGTTAACTCGTGTTCTCTATCCTTTGCTCTTTCCTCAAGTTCTCTTAATTTAACTTGTTCCTCACGTGTCTTAGCTTGTTCCTCACGTTCCCTAGCTCTTTCCTCACGATCAAGTCTATCACGCTCTTTTTGGTCTTCTCGCTCTCTTTCTAACTGTCTTTCTCGGATTTCTCTCTCAATTCTCTCTCTCTCCTTTTTCTCTTCTCTTTCGATTCTCTCTCTCTCCTTTACTTCTTCTCTTTCCCTTTCTGTCTCTCTTCTTTCTCAATCCTCTCTCTTTCAAGTTTTTCCTGGATCTTAGCACTAATGAAAGATTCTAAATTTTTCCCTGTTATTTCTAACTTACCTCCAGCATTCATCCAAAACTGGTATTCCTCCATGCTTGCAAGAATAACTTAAAACTATCAGGGGAAATGAAACGGGTATTAAAGAAAACAGAGGGTTCAATTCCTGCTCTGCTCAAACTGTAAATAAACCAGAAGGCTCGATCCCTGCTTCAATTAAACAAAATGTATTAATTAAAACGAAGGGTTCTATGCCGGCTCCGAGCAAACAGTAAGTAGAATGGGGTCACTTGACCATCCACTCTTCTCACCAACAAATCAAGAGTGTCCTATGACAGTTCCCTTGATATAATAAAGAGCTCAATGAAACAAGTTGTCACTGGAAAATCTCGGGTCCCTAGAGTCTAATCCTCCAAAGTGTTTCAAGCTCACACACAATTAGGTGGCAGAATTAAATATTATATCCTGCCTGACTTGACTTACAATAAATTGAGACTATAACAATCACCAAATCTTCTAAATACCTGTACTGTAGTCCTACCATAGAGAATGATTACTCATGGCTGGTGGTAACCGTCTGTGGTATGCAGCGTTGAAGTTCCAATGGTGGATTCGAGATGGAGTTGAATCTTGATTCAGTAGAGTTGACCTGGCAAGGTCGCCACTTGTGAAGGCTTACTCAGCCCTGTAACAACTTCAGACAGTATTACTCAGGCTGGCTCCTCCTCAGGAAAATTAATGAATAGAAAAAGAAATAATAATTCGCAAAGATAAACACTTTATTTATTAAATCAAACATAAAACAATAAAACATTTAAGGTATATCCTATTTGAAAGAAAAATGAAAAATGAAATGAATAAAATAACATTTGAAACCAATGCTAATATCTACAGAGGTGTCTGGTGTTGGTGACACTGTTGTTGAAATTGTAGCCGTTGCTGATGATGGGGCGGGGGGTCGCAGGTGTTGGTGACCATCCACTGGCTAGTTTTTCACAGTATACCAGTGAGTAGTATCCCGAAGACAGGAAAGCAGGTTCTTTACCGCTGCAATGATGTGGGGGTTACTTCCTGCAATTTCATACAGGTGCACAGGTACTTAAATCCAAAATGGGGAAGTCTCTGGACGTTAGTCCTTCTCCTGTTCTTCTCGTTGATTGACAGGTGACCCTCACTGTCATCCAAGCTGAAAAGATAGACAGGTTACCCACTGCTTAAATAATCACTCTCCATGGCAGTGTACAATACTCAAAAGACGTGGTGATTACTACAACAGTCAACCTAGAGCAAGACTGAAAGGACTAAGTTTATTATTGGTCAAAAGTGAAGCTTTTAACCAATAAATCCACTAGAATACAAGGCAGGCATGTACTTACAGTAGTGTTGGGAGCTGTGAGTCGAGTGATTTACTGTTTGACCAGAGCCCCACACGTCACCTTTCGGGGGGGGGGGGGGGAAGAGGGAGGGGAAGGGATAGCGGGAGCTAGACTGACCCTACCTTTAACAAGCAGCCGGCAGTCAAACTATCACTTTCAGGGAGAGGGAAAAAAGGCGGGAAAAAAGGGAGCTTGACTTACCCTACCTTAACTAGTAGCCGGCAATGAAACTATTGTTACTATATTTCTACTCCTATCTATTGAACTTTTCCCTCACATCTTTTTTAGTAAATGTCTACAGGAGAAGGGGTTACTAGCCCATTGCTCCCGGCATTTTAGTCGCCTCATACGACACGCATGGCTTACGGAGGAAAGATTCTTTTTCACTTCCCCATGGACAATAGAAGATATAAAGAAGAACAAGAGCTATTTAGAAAAAGGAGAAAAACCTAGATGTATGTATATATATATATATATGCATGTGCGTGTCTGTGAAGTGTGACCAAAGTGTAAGTAGGAGTAGCAAGATATCCCTGTTATCTAGCGTGTTTATGAGACAGAAAAAGTAACCAGCAATCCTTCCATCATGCAAAACAGTTAGAAGGTTTCTGTTTCACAGTCATCTGGCAGGACGGAAGTACTTCCCTGGGTGGTTGCTGTCTACCAACCTACTACCTAGGTTTTGTGTGCGAGGGGCTTGGACTTCCAGCAGGCATGCGTGAGCGTGTTTGATAGGAGTGAATGGAGACAAATGGTTTTTAATACTTGACGTGCAGTTGGAGTGTGAGCAAAGTAACATTTATGAAGGGTTTCAGGGAAACCGGCAGGCAGGACTTGAGTCCTGGAGATGGGAGGTACAGTGCCTGCACTCTGAAGGAGGGGTGTTAATGTTGCAGTTTAAAAACTGTAGTGTAAAGCACCCTTTTGGCAAGACAGTGATGGAGTGAATGATGGCGAAAGTTTTTCTTTTTCGGGCCACCCTGCCTTGGTGGGAATCGGCCAGTGTGATAATAATAATATATATATATATATATATATATATATATATATATATATATATATATATATATATATATATATATATATATATATATATATATATATTTTAAAATACATACATATATATACATATACACATACATAAACATACATAAAGCCCTAACACACCCTTCCAAAAACCCCCCCCCAGCATTGTTCCTCATATAAGCGAGTGCCACAAAATATGTTTTGCATAGATTACATACAATACCATTATGAAATATTAAAACACGCATGTCCCTCCCCCCCCCCCAAAAAAAAAAAAACACAAACGCCTTAACAAATTAACACACCATTCGCCTGTGCGAAAAAGGGCACAGGTAATTTGTTCCAGGTATTAAACCATACCCCCAAACTTCATACCTAAACCACTAATTTTACAACAATAATATACACACACCTAACCATAGTATGAACTTTGCATGTTACCGGCACATGCTATACATGCACCTATATGGCTAGGTGCACAAAGATACAGTGTACGTGGTACTAATCAGTAACTTGGCCTGACACTACACCAGGTCATAAACATAACAAGAACAAATGCAATGAGTACATACATGATGCATGCATCTGTTAAAACAATGAAGTAACGGAATGCCGTATAGTGACTTCCCTAAACAGATTACAAACACGCACCTAATAATCGAAATTTCCCCTCCTACACTCTATGCCAAACGACACAACGGATATATCATACTTTCCCCAATATACCTAAAACACAGGTATGTTGTACCACAAGAATACAAATGCATACCCCGTCATACAATTATAAACCCGACATATATCAAACCAAGCCCTCACCATGCATGTAAGGGAAAAGTTCAACAGATAGGAGTAGGGAGCGAGTATATGGTAATGATAGTTTGATTGCCGGCTGCTTGTTAAGGTAGGGTAAGTCTAGCTCCCGCTATCCCTCCCTTCCCTCCCCCCCTGAAAGGTGACGTGTGGGGTTCTGACAAAACGGTAATCACTCAACTCACAGCTCCCAGCACAACTGTAAGTACAAGCCTGCTCCTATTCGAGTGGACTTATTGGTTGAAAGCTTCACTTTTGACCAATAATAAACTTAGTCCTTTCAGCCTTGATCTCTGTTAGATGTTTTAATAATCACCACATCTTTTAGGTATTGTACTTATCATGGAGAGTGATTTCTTAAGCAGTGGGTAACCTGTCTCTCTTTCCAGCTTGGAATGACAGATTGGGTCACCTGCCAACCAACGAGAAGTATTGAAGGAGATGGACTAACGTCCCGAGACGTCACATGTTGGATCTACCTACCTGTTTATATGTACGGCACCGTAGGACATAACCTCTCATCTTTGCAGTGGTAAAGAACCTGCGTTCCTGTCATCTGGACTGACTATTCAAGGCTATAGACTCTGTGAAGACCTAGCCGTTGGGTTGTCACCAACACCTGTGACCCCCCCCCCCACATCATCAGCAACGGCTACAATTGCTACAAGATGGTGTCAACCTCCACCAGACACCCCAGGGATCATTGTCTGTTATTATTTCTTTTTCTATTCATTAATTTTCCTGAGGAGGAGCCAGCCTTAGTAATACTGTCTGAAGTTGTTACAGGGCTGAGTAAGCCTTCACAAGTGTGAGGGAAAAGTTCAACAGATAGGAGTAGCGAGCGAGTATATGGTAATGATAGTTTGATTGCTGGCTGCTTGTTGAGGTAGGGTAAGTCTAGCTCCCGCTATCCCCCCCTTCCCTCCCTCCCCCCCCCCGAAAGGTGACGTGTGGGGCTCAGACCAAACCGTAATCACTCGACTCACAGCTCCCAGCACAACTCTTGGAATGACAGATTGGGTCACCTGCCAACCATGATCTCAATCATGTTACTCCCTCCCACCCCCCTCCCAGCTCTTCCTACCCCTCTGGACATCCCCACATTGTTGCATATGCCAGGACCACAAGATGTGTTGGACTGTCCATAATATTATTATCAGAACCTTAAGTACCATTGATATCATACCTGAGTTAGTTTACAATGGGAGTCAAATCCTATCTTGTCTGCTGTCCCATGCAGCATTCTCAGATGTCTAATATTATACGTTATTACAAAGGGCCTTCTTCAGAAAGCATTAATTGACAAAGATTAATTAACACAAAGAAGGCATGAACTCAGCACTCCCATGCACATCCCAATTACACACAATCATTCGCACTTGCACCTCTCACTCACCCACACACATGCACGCCGAACTTCCTCCCACCAACATCTTTCGTTTGGCAAGCCCTTTTGTTACCCCCCCCTTTCATCGAACGCTTTACACGACAATCTGAACCTACATCCCCCCCTCACAACACTAGCAACTCCCCAACAGTGATGGATCTGTAACCCTCAGTGAAATCTCCCTCCCATCTCTTCCCATAAATTTCCCGATTTCTATTCATTGTCCTACAGAAAGTCCTTGCTAAAACTCGTTTTCTCATCTCCCCATCACCCATCCCTCTCATTCCCCACGATATATACACGAAGTCCACCATTATATAAGCGACTCCCCTTACTACATTCTCCCCCACCCCCTCTCAACACCAACACCCCAGTTCCTCCTATCCTCCTGACCACTTTCCCCAGCCATTCCCTCACACTCCCCAAATAATCGCAAAAGTATGCCACGTGGTAAGTTGTCTCCAGCTCCCCACGTAACCCACACCAACCCTCCTCTATGACACGTCTATTTCTGAGGACTGATCCGGAAGGCAGAATCCCATGTAAAAACTTAAACATGATCTCCCTCACCCTGGTCCCTAGCTTTAGTTTATCGAACAGACTCCATATAGTGCCCCATGAATACGTTGGGAACAACCCCTCCACTGGGGCCATCTCCTCAACCCTCAATATTCGATATAAATCCCTCACCTTTAATTTCTCTGGCTCACGCACCCACAAAAATGCCCTCAACAAGTTCTCACACTCCCTCCATTCCCCACCTCCATACATCCCCTTCAAAATGTCTTGCAACCTTTGCATGTGTCTTCTCCTCTGTCCCCCAAGTCTTTTCCACTCCCACCTGATAAAAATACATTTCACCCTCCTCCTCAGGTCCAACAAACCTAAACCTCCCTTTCTCACCGGCAAAGTCACCACCTACCTCTTCATCCATTCACATCCTGAGCCCCATAAGAACCTAAAAACACATCTAAGGATACGAGTAATATCGGCGCTCAGCAACGGAAAAATACTGCTACATACCATACCTTACTGTACAGCAATACATTAATAACAATCTCCAGTTGTAATAATGTCAAGTGATAAGGCCGTAACATCCCCAACTGATGTTCCACGCATCCCACCATTCTCAACGAATTCGCCTCCCTGGCCTCCCGTATGGTCGCCCCATACAAAATGCCACATATTAATAACTGCCCTTCCTGCCTTCTCACCAAGTCACAGTCCCAATCAACTCTGTCTCTCCACGCCCCCATCCCCATGATCTTTGTTTTCTCAACGTTTACCATCATACCTGTCGCCCCTCTAAATATACAAACCACCCCTCCCAGCTCTCTCAACCTTGTTCCCTTCCTGACCAGGAGCATCGTGTCATCCATGTAGCCTACCACATGATGCTTAATCAAGCCCTCCCTCGATCCCTCCCCCCCCACACACACACTCTGGTCTGTACCAACCTATAGAATGGATCTTGCACACATGCAAATAATAACTGTGATAGTGGGCATCCCTGCCTCAATTCCCAATCCATGTTCACCACACCTCTCACACGTCCATTGATCTGAATTCTCACTTTCGCCACCTTATACAACATTTCAACCCACCCCACAATCTCCTCCCCAAAACCTTGTTTGCTAAGGATCTGTCTTAAACCCTCCCTTTCCACCTGACCATAAGCACCCTGCCAATCAAGCACCCCCATACCTCCCCCACGTTCCTGCTTTCCCTCAAAACTCTCAACAAACCCCTTAAGTATTCCATGCCCCAGCACCATTGACCTTCCTGGCAACCCTAGCTGACCTTCTGAAACTACTCTTCCCACTACACATTGTAACCTATTCCCCAAAACCTTCGCGAACAATTTATAGTCCACACACATGAAAGTAATTGCCTGTAATCTCTAAGTGTACTCTGCACCTTACCCTTAGGCACAAGCACAACAACCCCCGTACTTTGCGTCTCTCCCAATTCTCCCCCCTCTTTCATTCTATTGAACAACGTTACTAAAAAACCCCATAACAGATTCCAATTTTTTAAGTAAAATTCACTTGGAACTCCATCAATACCTGGTGCATTGCCCCTGCTCATGTCTACAAGCCCTCTCCATATCTCCCCCTCTTCAATAGCACCACCCAAAGCTTCCTTGTCCTTTCTCCGCAGAGCTACGGGCACTACACCACACACCCCTTCAAGATCCTCCCTATTTCCCCTTCACTTTTCCAATATTGCCCATACCACTCATCCACAAACATACTCATCCCCTCCGTTGTTTTTAACACCTGGCCCTCCCTGAAACCTCTCACCTCAGAGTACACTTCCAAATCCGCTATCGTAGTCACTGTCTGCCTCTGCTGTTGTCTCTGCAACACACATGCCGATGGTTTATCCCCCAAAGCACTTCCTCCACTCCTGCCTGCACCCTCACCGCATGAAATCTCTCCTGCACCTCCCTTAACCTTCTCTTCAGATCATCCATTGCCTCTCTCTGGAATACCCCCCCCCACCACTCCTTGCTCATGATAGTACCCTAATCTACTTTCCAAATAATTTGTTAATCCATACTTCAGTTGATTTATACGCTTCCCCTCACCCACATAAAACCTATGAATCCTCTCCTTGGCCACACTGTCCCACCAACGTGCCACATTATCAACCCCCTTCGCCTCCTCACTTAGCTTCCTCCACAACGAAGCAAACCCCCCTCCACTTCCTCATCCTCAAGGAGTCGCGTGTTTAATTTCCAGTAGTTTTCAAACCTTTTCACTAACGAATCCCATGCCACCCCCACCACCACTGCCCTGTGATCTGAATAAATTGCTTCTATGGTGTGAAAAGACTCTACTGAAACCCCTTGCGTTATATAGATCCTGTCCAATCTAGCTGCATAATCCCCCCCTTACATATGTATGTTGTACTTCACCTATTCCACCCCAAAATGCATCTCTTACCCCAATGTCTCTACACAAATCTCTCAACACGTTTGAGAAATATCCCGCCCCCTCTGGCATCACGCCAAGTCTCCTTATTATACAATTCCAATCACTCCCGATCAATGCAACCCTGGGTAGCGCTCTCAAGAAATACACCAGATCATCCCTTACAAATGCTGATTTTACCCTCACATCGCTCTCCGCCGGAGCATATACTCCAACAAAAGACACGCGTTCACGCGTGTCACCCTTTTAAACGTGTCGTTGGCATTACAAAAGCCCGATATCCATTCAACTCCAGCAGTTTTCCCGCTTTCAAGTTATGCTCTTGTATAAAAGCTACATCTACCTTGTAACGATACAGCAATCCTCTCAACCATTCACACTTACCACTAGTACATAAACCATTAACATTAATTGTCATACACCTTTGGCCTGCTTACATTTTCCACCCACGTTTCCCTACCTCATTTTTCCACTGGCCTGTAGCCCCATACACACCGTCCTTGGCACTCATCCCACCCCCTCCACTCCTAACCCCTTGCTGGCATTTCTTTTTCTCCTTGCCTCAACACACACCTTCAATTCCCGCCTTTTTCCCGGGTCTTTGTGCTGGAGTGAGGACATCATGCGAGTCAGACGTGACTGCTGCCCGCTTCCTCGACACTTCCTCTTCCTCTATGCTTGTCTCCTGACCTTCCTCATTGTGCACCTCCACCTCTATCACCTCATTCCCCTTCTCACTACTTGTCAAAACCGACATTTCATTCCTTCTTCTAGGCCCGCATGCATCTTTCCCTTGTCCCGGTACCTGGTCTCCCATCTTTCCCTCTGGCAAGGTTTCCTCCGATTTAGGGAACATCTGCAAAACTGTCTCAAGCACTACGTCAATTTCTACATCATTTGTTACGTCCTTCTCTGTCACGTGCGTCGCACCCTCTGCAGACGCACTCAATTGCTCCACAGCACCCTCGGGCTCCACCACACGTTGCCTTTCCTCCACTTCCTCACTCCACAACTGACCACGCCTACGTCCATCCTGGCAGTACTGATCAGTCACCACAGATCCTCGCCTCGAAATGTCACTCCTTGGTATTCCCTGGTCCGTTCTCCGCCTCACACATTCAGCCGCTATGTGATCATAACCATCACACAGTCTACAAGTTCTGTGTTGTCCAGCGTAAGTTACGAGTATTTGTGTCCTGAATTCCTCTAAGAGCACGCACATACGAAGGTATTGGTTGCCTCAGAGTCATCTTCAGGCTAAAACTTCCTTCCGGATAACCCTCATAAGCCCCTGCCGTCCACTTGCCTTGTTGAGCTACGTGTATGGTTCCAAACTTTTCAAACACACTACGGAGGTCAGCTTCATTCGCCTCGAAAGGCACATTACGGAGCTTAACGTACGTAAATTGACGCGAAACGTCAACCATCTTTACCCGGATGTCCTCATTAACCTCGATGTCAACATCTTGATAACTATCGAGTAGATCCTCATACACCTGAGAAGACAGTAGTTTCACGAACATCCTGTAATTACCATTTAAGGCCACACCATAAAGGTCGCAAACCTCAATCCCATACGTCTCACGAATGATCAGAGGCAACAACACCAACGCCGAATCCTGATTAATTGCTCCTCTCAGTAATTCTATGCCAACAGTATTAATTCTGCGGTGCACACCAACCACCATTGTGGTAGCCTGACTAGCACTTGCGCCGGGCAGACAGGTGCAGCAAACGTCCACCCATACCAGCAGGTTGGCTAGGAATGAAATTTCTTATTAGCATCGTTAGTCCAGTCATTGTTTTCAGTTCGCATTTTAGTTTATTTATTACAAGCTCTTCTGAGTTTATTATCAAAATGATCTAACATATATCGATTTCATTCTTATTGAAACAAATACCACACGACCTTTCAGAATATTCTAGTCGTAGAGAACCCAGTGTTTACTAGTACTGGGCTGTGCTGAGGTACAGAACCCAGTGCTTGCTAGTACTGGGCTGAGCTGAGGTACAGAACCCAGTGCTTGCTAATACTGGGCTGTGCTGAGGTACAGAACCCAGTCCTTGCTAGCACTAGACTGTGCTGAGGTACAGGTACAGAACCCAGTGCTTGCTAGTACTGGGCTGTGCTAAGGTACAGAACCCAGTGCTTGCTCGTACTTGGCTGTGCTGAGTTACAGAAGTCAGTGCTTGCTAGTACTGGGCTGTCCTGAGGTACAGAACCCAGTGCATGCTAGTACTGGGCTGTGCTGAGGTACACAACACAGTGTTTGCTACTACTGAGCTCTGCTGTAGTACAGAACCAAGTTCTTGTCAGTACTGGGCTGTGCTTAGGTACTGAACACAGTGCTTGCTAGTACTGGGCTGAGTTGAGGTAGAGAACCCAGTGCTTGCTAGTACTGGGCAGTGTTGAGGTACAGAGCCCAGTGCTTGCTAGTACTGGGCTGTGCTGTGGTACAG
Source organism: Cherax quadricarinatus (assembly GCF_026875155.1). Classification (NCBI taxonomy): domain Eukaryota; kingdom Metazoa; phylum Arthropoda; class Malacostraca; order Decapoda; family Parastacidae; genus Cherax; species Cherax quadricarinatus. The sequence continues at coordinate 31,729,379 of NC_069464.1, read as the reverse complement.
AACCCAGTGCTTGCTAGTACTCGGCTGTGCTGAGATACAGAACCTAGTACTTGCTAGTAGTAGGCTGTGTTGAGGTACAGAACCAAGTGCTTGCTTGTAACCGGCTGTGCTGTGGTACAGAACTCAGTGCTTGCTAGTACTGGGCTGAGCTTAGGTACAGAACCCAGTGCTTGCTAGTACTGGGCTGAGCTGAGGTACAGAACCCAGTGCTTCCTAGTACTGGGCTGTGCTGAGGTACAGAACCCAGTGCTTGCTACTACTGGGCTGTGCTGAGGTACAGAGCCCAGTGCTTGCTAGTACTAGGCTGTGCTGAGGTACAGAACCCAGTGCTTGCTAGTACTGGGCTGTGCTGAGGTACAGAACTCAGTGCTTGCTAGTACTGGGCTGTGCTGAGGTACAGAAACAAGTGCTTGATAGTACTGGGCTGTCCTGAGGTTCAAAACCCAGTGCTTGCTAGTAATAGGCTGAGGTGAGGTACAGAACTCAGTGCATACTAGTACTGGGCTGTGCTGAGGTACAGAACCCAGTGTTTGCTACTACTGAGATGTGCTGTAGTACAGAACCCAGTGCTTGTCAGTACTGGGCTGTGCAAAGGTACTGAACCCAGTGCATGCTAGTACTGGGCTGAGCTGAGGTAGAGAACACAGTGTTTGCTAGTACTGTGCAGTAATGAGGTACAGAGCCCAGTGCTTGCTAGTACTGGCCTGTGCTGTGGTACAGAACCCAGTGCTTGCTAGTACTGGGCTGTGCTGAAGTACAGAACCTAGTACTTGCTAGTACTGGGCTGAGCTGAGGTAGAGAACCCAGTGCTTGCTAGTACTGGGCTGAGATGAGGTAGAGAACTCAGTGCTTGCTAGTACTGAGCTATGCTATAGTACAGAACCCAGTGCTTTCCAATACTGGGCTGTGCAGAGGTACAGAACCCAGTTCTTGCTAGTACTGGGCTGAGCCGAGGTACATAACCCAGTGCTTGTTAGTAATGGGGTGTGCTGAGGTACAGAACCCAGTGCTTGCTAGTACTGGGTTGAGCTGAGGTACAGAACCCAGTGCTTGCTAGTACTGGGCTGAGCTGAGTTACAGAACCCAATACATCCTAGTACCGGGCTGTGCTGAGGTGCAGAACCCAGTCCTTGCTAGTACTGGGCTGTGTTGAGGTACAGAACCAAGTGCTTGCTAGTACCGGGCTGTTCTGTGGTGCAGAACCCAGTGCTTGCTAGTACTGGGCTATGCTGTGGTACAGAACCCAGTGCTTGTCAGTACTGGGCTGTGCTGAGGTACTGAACCCAGTGCTTGCTAGTACTGGGCTAAGCTGAGGTAGAAAACCCAGTGTTTGCTAGTACTGGGCAGTGTTGAGGTACAGAACCCAGTGCTTGCTAGTACTGGGCTGTGCTGTGGTACAGAACCCGGTGCTTGCTAGTATTCGGCTGTGCTGAGATACAGAACCTAGTACTTGCTAGTACTAGGCTGTGTTGAGGTACAGAACCAAGTGCTTGCTTATAACCGGCTGTGCTGTGGTACAGAACTCAGTGCTTGCTAGTACTGGGCTGTGCTGAGGTACAGAAACAAGTGCTTGATAGTACTGGGCTGTCCTGAGGTTCAAAACCCAGTGCTTGCTAGTAATAGGCTGAGGTGAGGTACAGAACCCAGTGCATGCTAGTACTGGGCTGTGCTGAGGTACAGAACCCAGTGTTTGCTACTACTGAGCTGTGCTGTAGTACAGAACCCAGTGCTTGTCAGTACTGGGCTGTGCAAAGGTAGTGAACCCAGTGCATGCTACTACTGGGCTGAGCTGAGGTAGAGAACCCAGTGTTTGCTAGTACTAGGCAGTGATGAGGTACAGAGCCCAGTGCTTGCTAGTACTGGCCTGTGCTGTGGTACAGAACCCAGTGCTTGCTAGTACTGGGCTGTGCTGAAGTACAGAACCTAGTACTTGCTAGTACTGGGCTGAGCTGAGGTAGAGAACCCAGTGCTTGCTAGTACTGGGCTGAGATGAGGTAGAGAACTCAGTGCTTGCTAGTACTGGGCTATGCTGTAGTACAGAACCCAGTGCTTGCCAATACTGGGCTGTGCAGAATTACAGAACCCAGTGCTTGCTAGTACTGGGCTGAGCCGAGGTACATAACCCAGTGCTTGCTAGGAATGGGCTGTGCTGAGGTACAGAACCCAGTGCTTGCTAGTACTGGGTTGAGCTGAGGTACAGAACCCAGTGCTTGCTAGTACTGGGCTGAGCTGTGGTACAGAACCCAGTGCATCCTAGTACTGGGCTGTGCTGAGGTGCAGAACCCAGTGCTTGCTAGTACTGGGCTGTGCTGAGATACAGAACCCAGTCCTTACTAACACTAGGCTGTGCAGAGGTACAGAACTCAGCGCTTGCCTGTACTGAGCTGTGCTGAGGTACAGAACCCAGTGCTTGCTAGTGCTGGGCTGTGCTGAGATACAGAACCCAGAGCTTGCTAGTACTGGTCTGTGCTGAGGTACGGAACTCAGTGCTTGCTATTTCTGGGCTAATCTGAGGTACAGAAGCCAGTGCATTCTAGTACTGGGCTGTGCTGTGGTACAGTACCCAGTGCTTGCCATTACTGAGCTGAGCTGAGGTACAGAACCAACTGCTTCCTAGTACTGGGCTGTGGTGAGGTACAGAACCCAGTGCTTCCTAGTACTGGGCTGTGCTGAGGTACAGAACCCAGTGCTTGCTAGTACTAAGCTGAGCTGAGGTACTTGAACCCAGTTCTTGCTAGTACTGGGCTGTCCTGAGGCACAGAACCCAGTGCTTGCTAGTACTGGGATGTGCTAAGGTACATTTCCCAATGCTTGCCAGTACGGGGCTGTGTTGAGGTACAGAACCCAGTGCTTGCTAGTTCTGGGCTCTGTTGAGATACAAAACACAGTGATTGCTAGTACTGAGCTGAGGTGCAGAACCCAGTGATTGCTAGTACTGGGCTGTGCTGAGGTACATAACCACGTGCTTGCTAGTACTGGGCTGTGCTGAGGTACAGAACCCAGTGCTTGCTAATACTGGGCTGTGCTATGGTGCAGAACTCAGTGCTTGCTAGTACTGGGTTGTGCTGTGGTACAGAACCCAGTGCTTGCTAGTTCTGGGCTGATCTGAGGTACAGATCCCAGCGAATGCTAGTACTGGGCTGTGCTCTGGGACAGTACCCAGTGCTTGCTAGTACTGAGCTGAGCTGAGGTACAGAACCCAGTGCTTGCTAGTATTGGGCTGGGCTGAGGTACAGAACACAGTGCTTGCTAGTTCTGGGCTGATCTGAGGTACAGATCCCAATGCATGATAGTACTGGGCTGTGCTGGGGTACAGAACCCAGTGCTTGTTAGTACTGAGCTGAGCTGAGGTACAGAACCAAGTGCTTGCTAGTACTGGACTGTCCTGAAGTACAGAACCCAGTGCTTGCTAGTACTGGGCTGTGCTCAGGTACAGAACCCAGTGCTTACTAGTACTGAGCTAAGCTGAAATGCTAAGCTGTGCTGAGGTACATAACCAAGTGCTTGCTAGTACTGAGCGGACCTGAGGTGCAGAACCCAGTGCTTGCTGTTAATGGGCTGAGCTAGTCGTAGTAGTAGTAGCAGCGGTAGTGCAAGTAGCAGTAGATTCAACGGGTCTATCCCGCCCGTGGTCATTTCGAGATTGTGACCCAGCTAAAAACCTGGACCGAGTTTGTCATAGTTTTCTTCGCTCAGTGACTCAAAGTAATTAGCAGTGAAAAGCTGAACTTCCGTATGGTTATCATGGTACCATAAACCTGACAAACTATGGTTTGGTTTCTGTGGTCTGCTATATATAAAACATACAAATATTGTTATTATCTTTGCTAATGACAAGCTTATAAAATATTATACTACCTTTTGTTTAGCGGAAATTATGTCGCGTATTTGTTCATCATCAAAGCTGCCTAGTAAATAATTCTGTTCATTATATACTGATATTATTTATGGCAGTCGTGAAGGATCACATTATGCCAGTCATGAAGGAACACATTATGGCAGTCATGAAGGATCATATTATGCCAGTCATGAAGGAACACATTATGCCAGTCATGAAGGAACACTTTATGCCAGTCATGAAGGAACACTTTATGCCAGTCATGAAGGATCACATTATGTCAGTCATGAAGGAACACTTTATGCCAGTCATGAAGGAACACTTTATGCCAGTCATGAAGGAACACTTTATGCCAGTCATGAAGGATCACATTATGCCAGTCATGAAGGAACACTTTATGCCAGTCATGAAGGATCACATTATGCCAGTCATGAAGGAACACTTTATGCCAGTCATGAAGGAACACTTTATGCCAGTCATGAAGGAACACTTTATGCCAGTCATGAAGGAACACTTTATGCCAGTCATGAAGGAAAAACTTTATGGCAGTCATGAAGGAACACTTTATGGCAGTCATGAAGGAACACTTTATTTCCAGTCATGAAGGAACACTTTATGCCAGTCATGAAGGAACACTTTATGCCAGTTTATGAAGGAACACTTTATGCCAGTCATGAAGGATCACATTATGCCAGTCATGAAGGAACACTTTATGCCAGTCATGAAGGATCACATTATGCCAGTCATGAAGGAACACTTTATGCCAGTCATGAAGGAACACTTTATGGCAGTCATGAAGGAACACTTTATGCCAGTCGTGAAGGAACACTTTATGCTAGTCATGAAGGAACACTTTATGCCAGTCATGAAGGAACACTTTATGCCAGTCATGAAGGAACACTTTATGCCAGTCATGAAGGAACACTTTATGCCAGTCATGAAGGAACACTTTCTGCCCAGTCACGAAGGAAAAACTTTATGCCAGTCATGAAGGAACACTTTATGCCAGTCATGAAGGAACACTTTATGGCAGTCATGAAGGAACACTTTATGGCAGTCATGAAGGAACACTTTATGCCAGTCATGAAGGAACACTTTATGGCAGTCATGAAGGAACACTTTATGGCAGTCATGAAGGAACACTTTATGGCAGTCATGAAGGAACACTTTATGCCAGTCATGAAGGAACACTTTATGTCAGTCATGAAGGAACACTTTATGCCAGTCATGAAGGAACACTTTATGGCAGTCATGAAGGAACACTTTATGCCAGTCATGAAGGAACACTTTATGCCAGTCATGAAGGAAGATATTATGGCAGTCATAAAGGGAAGACATAATGGCAGCCATGAAGGAACACATTATGGCAGTCTTGAAGGAACAATTTGTGACAGTCATGAAGGAAGATATTATAAAAATCATTAAGGAAGACTTTATGGCAGTCATGATGGAACACTTTATGGATGTCATGAAGGAAGACATCAGGGCAGTTATGAAGGAAATCATTATGGCAGTCATGGACTAACACATTATGGCAGTTATGAAAAAACAGATTGTGGTACTCGTGAAGGAAGACATTATTGCAGTCATGACGGAACACATTATATCCGCCATGAAGGAAGACATTATGGCAGTCATGAAGGAAACCATTATGGCAGTCATGACGGAACACATTATATCTGCCATGAAGGAAGACATAATGGCAGTCATGAAGGAAACCATTATGGCAGTCATGACGGAACACATTATATCCGCCATGAAGGAAGACATTATGGCAGTCATGAAGGAAACCATTATGGCAGTCATGACGGAACACATTATATCTGCCATGATGGAAGACATAATGGCAGTCATGAAGGAAACCATTATGGCAGTCATGACGGAACACATTATATCCGCCATGAAGGAAGACATTATGGCAGTCATGAAGGAACACATTATGGCAGTCATGAAGGAAGACATTATGGCAGTCATGAAGGAACACTTTATGGAAGTCATGAAGGAACACATTATGGCAGTCATGAAGGAAGACATTATGGCAGTCATGAAGGAACACTTTATGGAAGTCATGAAGGAACACATTATGGCAGTCATGAAGGAACACTTTATGGCAGTCATGAATGAACACTTTATGGCAGTCATGAAGGAACACATTATGGCAGTCATGAAGGAACATATTATGGCAGTCATGAAGGAACACTTTATGGCAGTCATGAAGGAACACTTTATGGCAGTCTTGAAGGAACACATTATGGCAGTCATGAAGGAACACATTATGGCAGTCATGAAGGAACACATTATGGCAGTCATGAAGGAACACTTTATGGCAGTCATGAAGGAACACATTATGGCAGTCATGAAGGAAGACATTATGGCAGTCATGAAGGAACACATTATGGCAGTCATGAAGGAACACATTATGGCAGTCATGAAGGAAGACATTATGGCAGTCACGAAGGAAGACATTATGGCAGTCATGAAGGAACACATTATGGCAGTCATGAAGGAACACATTATGTGAGTCATGAAGGAACACATTATGGCAGTCATGAAGGAACACATTATGGCAGTCATGAAGGAAGACATTATGGCAGTCATGAAGGAACACATTATGGGAGTCATGAAGGAACACATTATGCCAGTCATGAAGGAAGACATTATGGCAGTCATGAAGGAACACATTATGGCAGTCATGAAGGAACACATTATGGCAGTCATGAAGGAACACTTTATGGCAGTCATGAAGGAACACTTTATGGCAGTCATGAAGGAACACATTATGGCAGTCATGAAGGAACACATTATGGCAGTCATGAAGGAACACATTATGGCAGTCATGAAGGAACACTTTATGGCAGTCATGAAGGAACACTTTATGGCAGTCATGAAGGAACACATTATGGCAGTCATGAAGGAAGACATTATGGCAGTCATGAAGGAACACATTATGGCAGTCATGAAGGAACACATTATGGCAGTCATGAAGGAACACTTTATGGCAGTCATGAAGGAACACATTATGGCAGTCATGAAGGAACACTTTATGGCAGTCATGAAGGAACACTTTATGGCAGTCATGAAGGAACACTTTATGGCAGTCATGAAGAACACTTTATGGCAGTCATGAATGAACACTTTATGGCAGTCATGAAGGAACACTTTATGGCAGTCATGAAGGAACACTTTATGGCAGTCATGAAGGAACACTTTATGGCAGTCATGAAGGAACACTTTATGGCAGTCATGAAGGAACACTTTATGGCAGTCATGAAGGAACACTTTATGGCAGTCATGAAGGAACACTTTATGGCAGTCATGAAGGAACACTTTATGGCAGTCATGAAGGAACACTTTATGGCAGTCATGAAGGAACACTTTATGGCAGTCATGAAGGAACACTTTATGACAGTCATGAAGGAACACTTTATGGTAGTCATGTGCTACTAGAAATACAGATATTAGTGTTATTATTATTATTATTATTATTTTTATTATTATTATTATTATTATTATTATTATTAACATTGTTAATATTTTATTAATATTATTATATTATGAGATACTTCCGGGATCACAATTGAAATAAGTCACTTTAACTTATATGGATTATATTTGTGGGCAACCAACATGTGTCACTGAGTATGATCATTTTACTAATACATATATACTTCTAAAAAATTATTAATTTTTACATGACCATTAATGAAAAAATATATCTTTAAATGTATAAAAGAAAATTTAAGAGAGGATATAATTTTAAATGAGTTCTTGATAATTGACCAATTTTACCAATTCGGCACTATATATATATATATAAAATATATATATATATATATATATATATATATATATATATATATATATATATATAAACACTGATCTCTGGCCGAAGGAGACTCGAACCTACGAACCTTAGGACAAGGTACGCAGTGCTTTACCAATCTACCCAAACTGGACCAATACCTTGGCGTGTAGCATGAGCTACACGTTTGATCCATATATATATATAGATCAGTGTTTGTTTATATATATATATATATATATATATATATATATATATATATATATATATATGTATATATATATATATATATAATGTGTGTGTGTATGTATGTATGTGTAAGGAAGAACCAGTTGTGAGTGTGGTGGAAGTGCGTGGGGCAGTGAACAGAATGAAAGGGAATAAAGCAGCTGGGATTGATGGAATAAAGATAGATATGTTAAAAGCAGGGGGTCAACGCCCCAGCGGCCCGGTCTGTGACCAGGCCTCATGGTGGATCAGAGCCTGATCAACCAGGCTGTTACTGCTGGCTGCACGTAATCCAACGTACGAGCCACAGCCCGGCTAGTCAGGTACCGACTTCAGGTGCCTGTCCAGCGCCTGGTTGAAGACAGCCAGGGGTCTATTGGTAATCCCCCTTACGTATACTGGCAGGCAGTTGAAGAGTCTCGGGCCCCTGACACTTATTGTATTGTCTCTTAACGTGCTGGTGACACCCCTGCTTTTCATTGGGGGGATGTTGCATTGTCTGCCGAGTCTTTCGCTTTCGTTGTGAGAGATTTTCGTGTGCAAGTTCGGTACTAGTCCCTCTAGGATTTTCCAGGGAGTACAGGTTCAGGAACTTCAAGTACTCCCAGTAATTTAGGTGTTCTATCTCCGTTAAGCGCGCCGTGAAGGTTCTCTGTACATTTTCTTGGTGAGCAATTTCACCTGCCTTGAAAGGTGCTGTTAGTGTGCAGCAATATTCCAACCTAGATAGAACAAGTGACCTGAAGAGTGTCATCATGGGCTTGGCATCCCTAGTTTTGAAGGTTCTCATTATCCATCCTGTCATTTTTCTAGCAGATGCGATTGATACAATGTTATGATCCTTGAAGGTGAAATCCTCCGACATGATCACTCCCAGGTCTTTGACGTAAATTTTTTGCTCTATTTCGTGGCCGGAATTTGTTTTGTACTCTGAAGAAGTTTTAATTTCCTCATGTTTACCATATCGGAGTAATTGAAATTTCTCATCGTTGAACTTCATATTGTTTTCTGCAGCCCATTAAAAGATTTGGTTGATGTCTTCCTGGAGCCTTGCATTGTCTGCAATGGACGACACTGTCATGCAGATTCGGGTGTCATGTGCAAAGGAAAACACGGTGCTGTGGCTGACAACCTTGTCTATGTCAGATATGAGAATGAGAAACAAGATGGGAGCGAGTACTGTGCCTTGCGGAACAGAGCTTTTCACCGTAGCCACTTCAGACTTTACTCTGTTGACTACTACTCTTTGTGTTCTGTCTGTGAGGAAATTATAGATCCATCTACCAACTTTTCTTTTTATTCCTTTAGCACGCATTTTGTGCGCTATTACGCCATGGTCACACTTGTTGAAGGCTTTTGCAAAGTCAATATATATTACATATGCATTCCTTTTGTCTTCTAGTGCATCTAGGACCTTGTCGTAGTGATCCAGTAGTTGGGACAGACAGGAGCGACCTGCTCTAAACCCATGTTGCCCTGGGTTGTGCAACTGATGGGTATCTAGATGGGCATGTCATTTATCGCTTGTTCGAAGTCATTTGGCGTCAGGATAACATCAGATAGTCTTGTGTTTGTCAAATTCTGTGGCTGTCTCATAAAAAAATAATTTAGATCATCGACTCTCAGTCTGGTTAGCGGCTTGCTAAAAACTGAGTCATATTGGGACTTGAGTAGCTCACTCATTTCCTTGCTGTCATCTGTGTAGGACCCACCTTGTCTAAATAGGGGCCCAATACTGGATGTTGTTCTCGACTTTGATTTGGCATAAGAAAAGAAATACTTTGGGTTTCTTTCGATTTCATTTATGGCTTTTAGTTCTTCCCGTGATTCCTGACTCCTATAAGATTCCTTTAGTTCGATGTTTGCTATTTCTCTGACCAGTGTCTCCCTACGCATTTCAGATATATTGGCCTCTTTTAGCCGCTCTGTTATTCTTTTCCGTCGCCTTTAAAGGGAGCACCTGTCTCTTTCTATTTTACATCTACTCCTCCTTTTTCTTAAAGGAATAAGCCTTGTGCATACATCGAGTGCCACAGAGTTAATCTGTTCTAGGCATAAGTTGGGGTCTGTGTTGCTTAGTTTATCTTCCCATTTTATATCGTTTAGAACTTGGTTTACTTGGTCCTACTTTATGTTCTAGTTATTGAAGCTGAATTTGGTGAAGGCTCCCTCGTGACTAATCTCATTTTGTTGGTCTGGGGCTCCGCACATACATGTCTGAACCTCGATTACATTGTGATCTGAGTATATTATTTTTGATATGGGGACATTTCGTATCAGATATCATTGTTAGTGAAGATGAGGTCCAGTGTATTCTCCAGTCTAGTAGGCTCTATTATTTGCTGGTTTAAGTTGAATTTTGTGCAGAGGTTTAAAAGCTCGTGTGTGTGTTAATTCTCGTCTGAGCTGCCTCCTGGTGTTATCACTGCAACAACATTATTTGCTATATTCCTCCATTTTAGGTGCCTCAAGTTGAAATCCCCCAGGAGCAAGATGTTGGGGGCAGGAGTTGGAAGATTTTCCAGACAGTGGTCAATTTTCAACAGCTGTAACTGGAATTGTTGGGACTTTGCATCCGGAGGCTTGTAGACTACCACAATGACTAGACTTTTGTTCTCGATCTTTACCGCTAAAACTTCCACTATATCATTTGAGGCATTAAGCAGTTCTGTGCAAATAAGTGACTGCGATATACAGGCCAACCTTCCCCTTTTGCCTGCTCACTCTGTGGCATCTGTTTAGGTTGTAACCTGGGATCCATATTTTGTTGTCCAAGTGATCCTTTATGCGGGTCTCTGTGAAAGCCGCGAACATTGCATTTGCCTCTGCAAGCAGTCAACAGATGAAAGGTATTTTGTTGTTCTTTGCTGGCTTTAGACCATGTATATTTGCAAAGAAGAATGTCATCGGACTGGTGGTATTGGTGGTACTGGGGGGGGACTTTTTTCCGGCAGTAATATCTGTATCTGTTGGTTTGGAGTGGAGGCTATCGACTGTGGTTCCACTCCAGAAATGAATGGATTTGGTGTACGATTTCTGCCATTTTTTTTTTCCTGGCACTAAAAAACCTCTCCCTATTGAGTGGCTGAGGCTACCCAGGTTTTCCCATGGTCTGGATGTTTTGTATCTTTTTGTTCCCTTTAGATGGTGAGCCTGGAGTGGTTAAGCGCTGCAGGGTAGGGAAGGAAGCGAGGGTATTGGGCGGTAGAAGGGGGGAGGGATGATCAGTAGGTTACAGAAAACAGCGGGGCAGGGGATAGTGCGGGGGTAGAGGGTAGCAAGAGGTTGAGGTAGAAAGGGCTGAAGGTATCAGAATTTGTGAAGTAAGTCAGTTGTTATCAAAAAGTCAATGAGAGAGTCCGGATGAAAGGTGGGTCCATCAGCGAGAAGGGAAGGTAAAGAGAGAGCAGCGGAGCGAAGACGACGACGGAGGTAAATTCTGCGTGCTCGTTGATAAAGTGGGCAGTCCAACAGAATGTGGCTGGCTGATAATGGAGCCTCGCAATTCTCACAGAGAGGAGCAGGGCGCCTCTCCATGAGATATCCATGAGTAAGACGAGTATGGCCAATGCGAAGACGGGAGAGAGTAGTCTCCCAACCTCGACAATGATGATAAGAAGACGGTCAGTAACCTATACTCGGTTTAATGGATTGAAGTTTGTTACCAAGCATAGTAGACCAACGTTGTTGCCACTGGGTGTGAAGGTGGGAAGATATTGCAGCGAAGTAGTCTGTAAATGAAATACCTCTATATGAAACAGGTAGGTCATGTACTGCTGACTGCACAGCAGTGTCTGCCTGTTCATTGCCCTGTACGTCAACATGACCAGGGACCCAACAAAAAACAATATCGTTATGCTTGGTAAAGATGCGGCGTAGCCAAAGTTGGATACGGAGGACTAAGGGGTGAGGTGTATCAAATTTCTGTATAGCCTGTAAAGTGGTAAGGGAGTCTGAAACAACCACAAATGATGACACAGGCATAGATGCAATACGGATAAGAGCTGCAAGGATGGCATACAATTCAGCAGTAAAAATACTAGCCGAAGATAGTAAATGCCCTCGTATGACGCTGTCCAGAAACACTGCTGCGAATCCTACACCGTCAGAAGACTTTGAGCCATCTGTGTACACAGCAATGGCATGAGAATGAGAGCGGAAGTGGTCAAGAAAAAGAGAGCGGGAAGTGACCATAGACAGTTGGGCTTTCGAGCAAGGGAGAGAGAAAGAACAGACTCGAACAGCTGGAACTTTCCAGAGGGGTAGGGAAAAGTGAGATGCTACATGAACATAGAAAGGTGGTAATTGAAGAGAAGACAAGAGCGAATGAAGGTAGAGAGAGAAGGGACGGAGTAAACAGGGGCGGCGAACAAATAAAGAATGTCTACTAATATCAGTGACCATTCTATAAATGGAAGGACTGCGGAGATCATGAGAGTGTACATAGTAGCGAAGGCAATGGGCATCACGGTAATCGGATGAGGATAGAACGTTCACTTCTGCATAGAGGCTCTCAACAGGGTGAGAGCGAAAAGCACAAAGGCATAAACGTAATCCTTGGTGATGAATGGGGTTAAGGCTAGAGAGAGTAGCAGGAGATGCCGCTGAATGGATCTGGTCACCATAATCAAGTTTCGATAAAATGAGGGTGGAATGTAGGCGAAGGAGGGTCTGACGATAAGCTCCCCATGAAAGATGAGCAAGGGTTTTAAGAAGGTTCAGCCGGCTGTGACAAATTTCCTTCAGAGAGGTAATGTGAGGTTTCCAGGATAACCTACGGTCAAAGAGGAGGCCCAGAAACTTGACTGTATCACGTTCAGGGATACGGGAGCCATAGAGGTACAAAGGATGATCGGAGATGACAGAGCGTCTAGTTAAAGTAATTTGGTGGGTTTTAGTGCTGGAAAATTTAAACCCATGTGTGGTGGCCCAATCGGAAACACGGTCGACCGCATGCTGGAGAGAAATTGTAATGAGGTGACAGCGCCTTCACAGGCAATAGCGAAGTCATCAACATAGAGTAATGACCAAATATTTGATGGAAGACTAGAGGCCAAATCATTAATAGCAAGGAGAAAATGTGTTGTGATCAGAACACATCCATGGGGGACACCTTCAGCGTGGATAAAGTCTGGGGAGAGCACATTATTAACCCGAACATGGAAATGCCTATCAGTTAAAAAGTTCTTAAGGAAGGATGGTAGATTGCCTCGGAGGCCTAAGGAGTGGGCTTGGGCCAAAATATTGTACCTCCTAGTTGTGTCATATGTCTTCTCAAGGTCAAATAATATGGCAATAACTGAGTGGTTGTTCGCAAAGGCATCACGAACATAGGTATCCAAGCGTAGTAAGGGGTCTATGGTAGAACGTCACTTACGAAAGCCATATTGACTAGTGGACTGTTGCATGTCTCAAAATACCACACTAAACGTCTATTTACCAGGTGTTCCATCACTTTGCAAACTGCACTGGTAAGTGCAATGGGACGATAGTGGGAGGCTTCATGTCCCGTAGTGCCTGGTTTGCAGAAAGGGAGAACAATGGCAGATTTCCACAGCTGTGGAAGAACTCCTTGTGACCAAATGAGTTTGAAAAGGCGTAATAGGACTGCAAGGGCTGACTGATGTAGATGTTGTAGCATACGAATTTGAATGTCGTCGGGCCCAGCTACCAATGATCGGCAAGCTGAGAGTGTTGCCTCCAGTTCTTGAAGTGTAAAAGGCACATTATACTGTTCTTCTCTGAGAGAAGAAAAGTCCAAGGGTGCTAACTCTCTGGCAGACTTTTAGGAAAGAAACGAGGGGCATAAATGGAGCCCCTCAGAAATACGGACCAGATGATTGCCAATTTCATTGGCAACATCTAGTGGGTTTGCTATATCAACACCGGCAACCCACAGAACAGAAGCCGGGTCAGGAGAATATTTACCACTTACTTTTCATGCTTTTTTCCAGACTGCACTCATAGAGGAAGCAGAGGTGATGGTGGAGACATAATCTCGCCAGCAAGTGCGTTTAGCATCACGGATGACACGGCGAGTGATCACACGCTTCTGCTTAAAATCAAGAAGTCTCTCCATGGTTCTATTGTACTGGTACCTGCCCCATGCAGCGTGTTTCAAACGTACTGCATGAGCACAAGCAGGAGACCACCGAGGCACACATTTCTTAGAATGCCTGCCCGAAGTTTGGGGTATAGAATGTGAAGCTGCGGTTAAAACGGAGGACGAGAAGAGATGTAAAAGCTCATCAATGGAGGACGAAGAAGGAACATCACTAAAAACAGTTGTGAGGAAAGGTTCCAATTTGCCTGATCAAATTGCCAGTGTGGGATATGAAGAGGTGGTGAATATGAAGGGGAAGTAAGAATGATTGGGAAATGATTGCTGTCATGTAAATCCGGGAGAACAGACCAGGTGAAGTCTAATGCGGTGGAGGAAGAGCAGACTGAGAGATCGATGCAAGAGAGAGTATGAGTCTGAGGATCAAAATGGGTGTGAGTACCTGTATTTAAAACATGGAGGGGGTGGGTGGCAAGAAAAGTCTCTAAATGAATGCCACGGGAATCACAGTGAGACTCCCCCAGAGGAAATGATGGGCATTAAAATCGCCAAGTAACAGAATCGGTGGTGGTAATGACGAAACAAGAAAGGCAAGATCTGGAATAGATAATGCCCGAGAAGGAGAGAGATATAAAAAGCAGAGCGTATACCACCTATGCAAGTGGATACGGGCTGCTGTGTAATGCAGCGAAGTACGAACAAATAGCTGATGGTACAGAATATCAGTGCATAGAAGAAGGGCACTTTCATTAAAGATCCCATCAGGAAAAGGATCTGAAGAATACAATAAATTATAGCCTGAGATGGGAGAGATAACAGCAGAGTGTAATTTTGGCTGCTGTAAGCAAACACCAACAGGGAAAAACTGGGAGAGTGACATCTGAAGCTCACCCCGATGACCCCTGAGGCTGCGTATATTCCACTGTAAATAGGCCATGATTGGCAATGATAAAGATACTTGAAATCCGCAGGTAAGGGTTCCTACAGACTAGAGGGGTTAAAAAAGTCCACATGCGGAGGCAGCGGAAAATGTTCAAGCAGCGAATGAATGGTGTGCTGTGAAGAAAGGAGTTGCGCAGATGGAGGAGAGGAGAGAGAAGGAACAGAGGGTGGATCAGTGTCCATTGATGGTTTGGTCTCTGCAATATATTCAGAGATTGCTTCAAGTGTTTCAGACTTCAGAGACGTCGTATGGGAGACAATAGTGGAGATGGTAGGGCAGGATGAGTAAAGATTGGAACTCTAATGGACTGGACCAAGGTAGGGGAGGCGAAAGGGTTTAGGGAACTGGAGAAGAAGCATGGAAGGGGACAAAAGAGGCAGAAACCTGTGAGGTGGCAGAAGAGGAAGAAACTTGGGGGGGAACAGGGGAGGTAGGTATAGTACAAGAGGAGGGTAAACCTCTACACTTGTAACAGAGCCAGTGAGAGGGGAAGAACCCGGTACAAAGACAGGGAAGGTAAAATGAGGAGGTGGAAGAAGGGAAGGAGGGGTTAAAGGACCTTTTTTTGACTTCTGGGAAGTAGAGGGACGATTGGGAGGAGGTGTTGTACGAGGTCTCGTCGATACTGAGGCTTGTGAAGGAGAACATGAAGAAGCGAGAACAGACTGAGGCGTTGAAGTAGGGACGTCTGAGCCTATGACAGCAAAAGAATTAGATACAGGAGTGACTTTGGGAGAGGTAACGACAGAGGAGGTTGCAGAAGATGGGACCCCAGAAGTGGGGGGACGTTTTGAAACACGGGAATAAGAAACAAGAGGTAGTCTTCCTTGGAGGCGGAGATGAGAAACTGCCATGGCATAAGGGAGACCTTCTGCCTCTTTGAGGTAACGGGTTTCCCGCTCATTTAAGTAGACTTGGCAATGGCAAGAGTACGAAGGGTCAGCCTCATGACAATTAAGGCAAGAGGGAGGTCGATTGCAAGATGTATTAGAATGGTCATGGGCGCCACAGACTGGTCATTCGGCTATGGATCTGCAGTATTTCGCTGGATGGCCAAATCGCCAGCAATTTCTACACTGTTGTGGTGTAGGGATCACCTTTCGATCTTGTAGCCGATGTCCTGCTACATAAACTGAGGATGGAAGTTCACAGCTGTCAAAAGTTAAACAAGCCACATTGCTAGGGTATCGTCTCCGCCCACGGGCAGGAAGAACATAAGTGTCTACCTTGTGGATTGGGAGATCTTGGAGTTCCAGCTGTTCAAGAATGTCATTGCCACATGTCTGGAAATTTTGTTGAACTATGGTATGAGGCAGATTGACGGTACCACTACAAGAATTGAGGGAATGATGTTTTTCAATAGTGACAGGAACAGTATCTATATGAGAAAGAAGGGAAAGATCATGAGCTTGGGTAGCATTCTGTACAGTGATGGTGCACGTACTGCTCTTAAGAGCATGAAAAGAAATATCTTTACCAACATGGCGTAGGAGTGCCTTGCCAATACTGTGGTCGGAAAGATAGGCGGTAGAGGAAGTCGGTCGTAAAGTGAAGAATTTAGTCCATTGTGCAGTCTGAAACTGAGCGTGGAAAGGGAGTGCAGGACGTGTCGATCTTTTCTGAGAAGAACGAGAAGGTGGAGAAGTATCATCAGCAGGTAATTGTCGTTTACATTTAGGCGTGGGACCAGAGTTGGTCCGATGTGGAATAGGCCGGCGATTCGAAAATTGCCGCACTGTAGAGGGAGAGGCCGGAAGCATAGTCAAAGGAGAGCGGAGGTCAGATAAATCAAAGGAGTCAGTCGAGGCCTCAGTACCTGAAGCGGGTGAGGATTCCTCAGCACCGGCAAGAGGTACAGAGGCATGAGGAGTGTCTGAAGAGTGGTCCAAAGATGAGGCGGGGTAAGAACGGGGTGCGGTATCAAGAAGGGGCCCGGGGGTACCAGGTTCATGGATTGGGTTCTCTATGGTTAGGTTACTTCTTTCTTTTTGTTTTTAAGAAAAAAAAAGAAAGAAGAAAAGAAAATAAAAATAAAAAAAAGAATAAAAAAAGGGGGGGACCGGGGAGGGATAGTTCCTAGGAGGAATGAAAGGGCCAGAAATCCCCCTCCTCACCCAAGAGGACCTCAGCACTGCAAGTAGCATAGATGCAGCATGGAATCCATACCATACCCTACCCATCATGCCAGTAAACCAGCAATCCGGGATAGCAACCTCACATCTGCCAAGCTACCTCGGTGGACAAAAGAGAGGGCGGCCGGATATCTGCCACAAAGCATACCTCCTTCGGCCACCACCCCCGGAATCCGAAAGGTGGCTTTCAGAGATACACCCGTCACCCGAAAGACACCCAAAGCCACTCTCCGGGATACCGGAGAGAGATCGGAACATCCCCAGGCGATCCAGATTCCATGGCAAACTAAGCCACCGCCAAGAACCTCAATGGAATGGGATGGACCCCGGTACCCTTTCCTCTATCTAGGAACTAGCGCGACTGTGGGAAAAATCCCAAAGGCCAAAAACAGGAAGGGCAAAAGGGAGGGGTGGGGAAGGGGAGGAGGAAAGGGAAAAGGGGAGGATGGGGAGAATGGGATAGGGAAGGGGGGATTGGGGGGTAATTAGGTTCTGTCTGAGGAAGGAGACCAACAGGTCTAATTCCTCAGACCAAGAGCATCTTCACCACGCCAAGGAGCCCCCCTTGAAGAGGAATAAGTCTGTTGAGCATACTTGGTACAGTGTATGGTAGAGTTATTATAGATAGAATTATGAGTGAGATGGAGAACAGGATAGCAGATGCTGTTACTACTGCCCACTGTGTGTTGCTGTTGCTACTACCCGCTGTTTGTTGCTGTTACTACTGCCCACTGTGTGTTGCTGTTACTACTGCAATGAGTGTTGATTTTATTACTGCCTATTGTGTAATGATGTTACTACTGTCACAGTGTGTTGCTGTTATTACTGCCCACTGAGAGTTGCTGATACTACTGCCTACTGAGTGATGTTGCGTCTGCTGCTCACTGTGTGATGCTGTTGCTACTCAGACTGTGTAATGCTGTTAATACTGCCACTGTGTAATGCTGTTACTATCACCCACTGTGTGATGCTGTTACTACTGTCCACTGTGTGTTTGTTACAAAAAACGCGATATCTAATAAGCAGTGAATACTAGAAAGGACTGCCCCTCTAGCATCCAGCCTGTTACTGGGTTTTTGTAACAAGTAGTCAGTATCCTGGTCCATTTATCCATTAGAATTAAGTAAGATTCAATAGTGCTTCAGGATTACAACTGGTAGGCTACCAACGAAAGAAATTAAAATTTTAATAAGTTTATTAATAAAAATAAAGTTGTCTAGGTGTATTTTATCAAAGTAAGTTAAGGTAATCAATTGAATATAATAGAGGATACAAGGTCCTACACTTCTCTCCTGTATAGTAATATTGTGCTGAAGGCATATTTCACATCTTTATGGCTTTTAAGTACCGTCTGGTATATTGTTAGCATTTAATAACATAATATAAATACACCTACCATCCGACTTAAGACCTGCTCGACGTATGTCCACTAGACTTACGACCGTGCATCTGGCAGCTGGGCTGGGCCGGCTAAAGCACACCACTGTACAATATTTGACAATACTCGCGGCGGCAATGCGTCATGCAGGCAGCATCAGTTTCAGTAACACTGCACTATCAGCAGCATCATACTGTATTAACTGTACTAACTGGACAGTAAATTTCACCATGGCCCCTAAGATGAAGTCTGAATCTTGCACTGGAGATTGTGGCAAGAAAGGCTCTTACTCTCGAACTCTCTATTTGTTTTCACTGTTGCACATAAACCTGTCTGTATCTGTCTGCCTATATATTTGTGTATCTCTGTGTCTGTTTTTCTGGTCGGCTTGACAGAGTGAACAGGAACCATTTGTGTCCGGGCTGGTAACAACAACAACGTTTGTTTACATAACTCGCCAACCTTCTACACACTCATTCGTTTATTCATTTAATCTTGTTTACTCACCTCTCACTCTACATTAAGACTACAGATATTTTAAGGTAAGTAATGAGTGGACACGATTATTATATTATAGTTTAATAATAATATTATTAATATTAGTACATATGTATTATTGTAACAATAATAATTATTATTATTAATATAATTATTAATTTGGGCACTGGAGCACAGATCCACTGTATAGCACTGGAGAGGGACCTCTTGTTAGAAGCAACGTCAAACAGACAATAGCTCGCACAGGCCTGCTCGACTCTCTCTCCAGGTGAGGCGTGATCACCCCACCCTGATCACGTGACGAGCGGAGCGAGAATTGCAGAAGTTTGACAATGCTGTCAGCTACTTAACACTCGAACAATGAGCACTGAATAATATATAAATGTTACATCCTGCCTAATAATATAACTAAGTCAAAAAATATAAAGCAATAAATTTACGAATTAGCTAATATCGCAAATATAAGCAATACAAAATTATATGAACAGGTAATGTACATCATATACATTGTGACCCATTCAGGGGTCGCAATAGTGTTGCTGTTACTATAATCCACTGTGTGAAGCTGTTACTTCTGCCCACTGTGTGAAGCTGTTACTTCTGCCCACTGTGTGATGCTGTTACTTCTGCCCACTGTGTGATACTGATACTCCCACCCACTGCATGTTACTGTTGCTTCTGCCACTGTGTCTTGCTTTTCTACTACCCCCTGTGTGGTGCTGTTACTTCTTCCCACTCTGTGATGGCGTTATTATCACCTACTGTGTGTTGCTGTTACTATCACCTGCTGTGTGTTGCTGTTACTATCACCTACTGTGTGTTGCTGTTACAAGTGCTCACTGTGTGATGCTGTTTTTTTATTATTAACACTCTGGCCGATTCCCACCAAGGCACGGTGGCCCGAAAAAGAAAAACTTTCACCATTATTCACTCCATCACTGTCTTGCCAGAAGGGTGCTTTACACTACAGTTTTTAAACTGCAACATTAACACCCCTCCTTCAGAGCGCAGGCACTGTGCTTCCCATCTCCAGGACTCAAGTCTGGCCTGCCGGTTTCCCTGAATCCCTTCATAAATGTTACTTTGCTCACACTCCATCAGCACGTCAAATATTAAAAACCATTTGTTTCCATTCACTCCTATCAGGTGCAAGTAACATTTGCACCTGAGAAAACGCAAATGATGATCGTCTCTAGGCACCATGATGGTAAAGCTGTTGCAGTAGTAAGGATGAATGGGAGGGCGTTGGCACCTGGAGAAGAAGTTGATATCCTTGGGGTGAAATTTGACTCCAAACAAGGCAGCCAGGAAGCTTACAGCACTTAGCAGTATCTCGCATCTGCTTGACAGTAGGGGTTGCAAGATTCTGTACGAAGCACACGTACGCTCACACCTTGAGTATGTTCCACTTTCTTGGTTTGCCTGCCCTCCCCCCTCTCATTTGCGACTGCTTGACAGAGTAGAGAACAGAGCAAGACGTCTCATCTCTCGCCTGGACCCATCCTGGATAGATCTCTCATTTCAGCACAGCCTTCAACATAGGAGGGATGTGGGTGGCCTTTCTGTTATGTATAAGGCCAATATTGTCAAAGTACCACACTTGGATCCACTTCGAGGACAGTGTGAAACAAGCTTTTATGCCACAAAACGGGCAGAAAGCAGCAACTTCACTCTGGCTGTACCCTTCTCCAGAACATCACTCCATCTGAGATCATATATATCCAGGATGACTCTAGTATGGAACACATTCGTACAGCATAATGATGTCATCGAGATAAAGTCAGTTGATCAAATGAAAATGCTGGCCCACAGATGGCTCCAATTTCATCCTGTTCCCTACTTGTATGTCTCATAACAATAAAAATGCTTTCAAATGAGCTGATGTAGGTAACAGCTCTTAGCTTGCCAATAAAGTTAGGAATCCTAAACCTGTAAATAGCTTGTCAATAAAGCTAGGGATCCTTAACCTTGTCAAACCCTGTGTAAAAAAAAAAAAACACGCTCACACATGCCTGCTGGAAGTCCAAGCCCCTCGCACACAAATCCTCCTTTACCCCCTCCCTCAAACCTTTCTTAGGCCGACCCCTACCCTGCCTTCCTTCCACTACAGACTGATACACTCTTGAAGTCATTCTGTTTCACTCCATTCTCTCTACATGTCCGAACCACCTCACCAACCCTTCCTCAGCCCTCTGGACAACAGTTTTGGTAATCCCGCACCTCCTCCTAACTTCTAAACTACGAATTCTCTACATTATATTCACACCACACATTGCCCTCAGACATGACATCTCCACTGCCTCCAGCCTTCTCCTCACTGCAACATTCATCACTCATGCTTCACACCCATATGAGAGCGTTGGTAAAACTATACTCTCATACATTCCTCTCTTTGCCTCCAAGGACAAAGTTCTTTGTCTCCACAGATTCCTAAGTGCACCGCTCACCCTTTTCCCCTCATCAATTCTATGATTCACCTCATCTTTCATAGACCCATCCGCTGACACGTCCACTCCCAAATATCTGAATACATTCACCTCCTCCATACTCTCTCCCTCCAATCTGATATCCAATCTTTCATCACCTAATCTTTTTGTTATCCTCATAACCTTACTCTTTCCTGTATTCACTTTTAATTTTCTTCTTTTGCATACCCTACCAAATTCATCCACCAACCTCTGCAACTTCTCTTCAGAATCTCCCAAGAGCACAGTGTCATCAGCAAAGAGCAACTGTGACAACTCCCACTTTATTCTTTATCTTTTAACTCCACGCCTCTTGCCAAGACCCTCGCATTTACTTCTCTTACAACCCCATCTATAAATATATTAAACAACCACGGTGACATCACACATCCTTGTCTAAGGCCTACTTTTACTGGGAAATAATCTCCCTCTTTCCTACATACTCTAACTTGACCCTCACTATCCTTGTAAAAACTCTTCACTGCTTTCAGTAACCTACCTCCAACACCTTACACCTGCAACATCTGCCACATTGCCCCCCTATCCACCCTGTCATACGCCTTTTCCAAATCCATAAATGCCACAAAAACCTCTTTAGCCTTATCTAAATACTGTTCACTTATATGTTTCACTGTAAACACCTGGTCCACACACCCCCTACCTTTCCTAAAGCCTCCTTGTTCATCTGCTATCCTATTCTCCGTCTTACTCTTAATTCTTTCAATAATAACTCTACCATACACTTTACCAGGTATACTCTGGTATACGCTGTTACTCTCACCTATTCTGTTATGTTGTTACTGCTACCCACTGTGGGATGCTGTTAGCATCAGCTACTGTGTGATGCTGTTAGCATCAACTACTGTGTGATGCTGTTACTACTGCTCACTGTGTAATGCTGTTACTACTTCCCACTGTGTGATGCTCTTACTATCAGCTACTGTGTGATACTGTTACTACTACCCACTGCATGATGCTGTCACTGTCACACACTGCTACTATTATCGCCTACTTCTATCACCCACAGCTACTACTGTCACCTCCTACCATCAGCCACTGTGTGTGTTCTTGTTATTATCACCCACTGTGTGTTTCTGTTGCTTCTGCCCAATGAGTGCTGCAGTTTCTACTGCCCAGTATGTGTTGCTGTTACTACTGCCCACTGTGTGGTAATGTTATTACTGCCCACAGAGTTTCTGTTACTACTGTCCACTGTATGACGTTGTTTCTGCTGCCCACTGTGTGATCCTGTTAATGTCGTTCATTGTGTGTTGCTGTTACTACTGCACACTCTGTGTTGCTGTTACTGCTGCCCACTGTGTGATGCTGTTACTGCTGCCCACTCAATGTTGCTGTTACTACTGCCCAATGTGTGTTACTGTTACTATCACTCACTGTGTTGCTGTTACTACTGCTCACTGTGTAATGTTTTTCTGCTGCTCACTGTGCGATGCCGTTACTATCAGCCTCTGGGTGTCGCTGTTACTGATGCCCACTGTGTGATGCTGCTATTATTAATCTCTGTTTGATGTTGTTACTTCTGCCCACTCTATGTTGCTGTTATTAGTGCACTCTGTGTGATGCTGCAACTACTGCCCACTGTGTGTTGCTGTTATTAGTGCGCCTGTGTGTTGCTGTTGCTACTGCCTTCTGTGTGTTGCTGTTGCTTCTGCCCACTGTATGATGCTGTTACTGCTGCCCACTCTGTGATGGCGCTAGTATCACCTACTGTGTGTTACTGTTACTATCACCTGCTGTGTGTTGCTGTTACTAGTGCCCTCTCTGTGATGCTGTTACTACTGTCCACTGTGTAATGTTGTTACTAATGCCCACTGTGTGTTGCTGTTACTATCACCCACTGTGTGACGCTGTTACTACTGCTCAGTTTGTATTGCTGATACTACTTCTCACTGTTTGATGCTGTTACTATCGCGTACTGTGTGATGCTGTTACTACTTCCCACTGTGTCATGATGTCACTTTCATCCACTGCTACTCTTATCACATACTTCTATCACACACAGCTTCTACTATCACCTTCCACCATCAGCAACTGTGTGTGTTGCTCGTGTTATCACCCACTGTGTGTTGCTGTTACTCTCAGCTACTGTGTGTTTCTGTTGCTACTGCGCAGTGTGTGTAGTTGTTACTACTGCCCACTGTGTGATACTGTTACTATTGCCCACTGTGTAATACGGTTACTACTGCCGGCAGAAAGCTGCTCTTATTACTGTCCACTGTGTGATGTTGTTTCTACTGCCCACTGTGTGATCCTGTTACTATCACCCTTTGTGTGTTCCGTTACTACTGCTTAATGTGTTTTACTGTTACTATCACCCACTGTGTGATACTGTTACTACTACCCATTGTGTTTTGCTGTTACTCCTGCCCAATGTGTAATGCTCATACTATTGCCCACTGCGCGATGTTTTTCTGCTGCTCACTGTGTGATGCTGTTTCTACTGCCAACTGTGTGTTGCTGTTGCTTCTGCACAGTCAGTGATTCTGTTACCACTGCCGTCTGTGATGCTGTTACTACTGCCCATTCTGTGATGCTGTTGCTACAGCCTACTGTGTGATGCTGTTAATACTTCCCACTGTGTGATGCTGTTACTACTGACCACTGTGTGTTGCTGTTGCTACTTTCCACTGTGTTGCTGTTACTACTGTCCTCTGTGTGTTGCAGTTACTATGACCTGCTGTGTGTTGCTGTTGCTACTGCGCAGTGTGCGTTGCTGTTACTATCACCTACTGTGTGTTGCTCTTACTGCTGCCCACTGTGTGTTGCTGTTCCTGCTGCCTACTGTGTGATGCTCTTAATACTTCCCAGTGTTTGATGCTGTTACTACTGCCCACTGTGTGTTGGTATTGCTACTGCCCATTGTGTTGCTGTTACTTCTGCGCTCTGTGCGATGCTGTTGCTACTGTCCATTGTGTGTTGCTGTTAATACTGCCCACTGTATGACGCTGTTACTACTGCCCACTGTGTGATGCTGTTACTACTGCTCACTTTGTGATGGCGTTACTATCACCTACTTTGTGTTACTGTTACCATCATCTGCTGTGTGTTGCTGTTACTAGTGCCCTCTCTGTGATGCTGTTACTATCACCTACTGTGTGATGCTGTTACTACTGCCCACTGTGATTCTGTTACTAATGCCCACTGTGTGTTGCTTTTACTTTCACCCACTATGTGATGCTGTTTCTTCTGCCCGCTGAGTGATGCATTTACTATTGCATGCTGTGTGATGCTGTTACCACTGCTCACTGAGTGGTGCTGTTACTACTGCCCTCTGTGTGATGTTATTGTTTCTGCCCACTATGTGATGCTGTTACTACTGACTACTGTGTGTTACTGTTGCTTCTGCCACGGTGTGATGTTTCTACTGCCCCCTGTGTGATGCTGTCACTTCTTCCCACTGTGTGATGGCGTTACTCTCGCCTTCTGTGTGTTGCTGTTACTATCACCTTCTGTGTGCTGCTGTTATTATCACCTACTATGTGTTGCTGTTACGAGTGCCCACTATGTGATGCTGTTACTACTGCTCACTGTGTATTGCTGTTACTACTTCCCACTGTGTGATGCTGTTACTATCACCTACTGCTACTATTATCACCTATTTCTATCACCCACAGCTACTACTTTCACCCTCTTCCATCAGCCACTGTGTGTGTGTTGTTATTATTATCACCCACTGTGTTTTGCTGTTTTTATCACCAACCCTGTTTCTGTTGCTACTGCCCAATGAGTTTTGCTGTTATTACTGCCCACTGTGTGATCCTGTTTCTATCACCGGTTGTGTGATGCTGTTACTACTGCCCACTCTGTGTTGCTGTTACTACTGCCCAATATGCGTTACTGTTACTATCACCCATTGTGCGATACTGTTATTACTGCCCACAGAGTGATCCTGTTACTATCACTCACTGTGTTGCTGTTACTTCTGCTCACTGTGTGATGATGTTACTTGTGGAAAATACTGTATATATTTTCCGTAAATACGGTAAATTATAGGTAAATAGATGGCCTATATTGTATTTAATAAAAATTATATTATGGAAAATGGGAAAGTGAGCCTGCGCTTATGCAGAAGGGCACTCGCCATCTTGGTTTTGAATTTTATACAAACGTTGGTGTAATGGGAAGAATTTTTCGCGCTCTAGAGGTTAAAATTGTGTTGACACCTCTCAAATAGGAGGCGAAGTTGGTGGATGTGCATTCCTGCATAACTTGAGATATCAGACGACTGGACAAGACAGCTCCAGGAACCTCAGATAAGCTCTCTAGATATGTGTATAATTCTGGCCAGTGTTTTCATAAATTTAGTGAGGTTTTTTCTGAGTATGATACAACATTAATCTCCAGTCAAATTGGTGAGTGTTATGATTAAGATATATTCTCCTTCTGTTGTATAAATGCATATATATTATATATATTATATATATATATATATATATATATATATATATATATATTTTATCTATATATATATACATATATATTATATTATATATATATATATATATATATTATATATATATATATATATATATATATACATATATATATATATATATATATATATATATTTTATATATTTTATATACATATATATATATATATATAATATATATATATATATATATATATATATATATATATATGTAATCCTTTATTAATTTATATACAGTACACAAAATTTATATAATTACCAGTATTCCTGGTGATATATATTTTATTGGTAATTAATATGTCCAGAGCAACTTGTGGATATGACAGTGGTAGGTATCGAAGGGAGACATTTTTTGCGACCTAGGTGTCCCAAATTCCTACTTGTCTAACTGATAAATAATAATTATCTATGTTCATTTACTGCTATGTATATAATGATACATTCAGATAAATGCAATTTTCCACATAACTACTGCCCTCTGTGTGTTGCTGTTAATCGTGCCCACTGTGTAGTGCTCATACTACTGCCCTCTGAGTGATGTTTTTACTGCTGCTCACTGTGTGATGCTGTTATTATCAGCCACTGGGTGTATCTGTTACTTATGCCCACTGTGTGATGCTGTTACTACTACTCACTGTGTGATGCTGCTACTACTGCCCACTGTATGTTGCTGTTATTATTGCACACTGTGTGATGCTGCAGCTACTTCCCACTGTATGTTGCTGTTGCTACTGCCCACTGCGTGTTGCTGTTAGTATTGCCCACTGTATGATACTGTTACTGCTGTCCACTGAGTGTTGCATTTACTACTGTCCACTGTGTGAAGTTGTTTATGCTGGCAACTATGTGACCCTGTTACTATCACCCAGTGTGTTGCAGCTACTACGGCCCACTCTGTGTTGCTGTTACTGCTGCCTATTCTGTGTTGAAGTTACTACTGCCCACTGTGTAATGCTGATACTACTGCTTACTCTGTCTTGCTGTTACTCCTGCCCACTGTGTAATGCTCATACTACTGCCCAATGCGTGATGTTTTTTTCTGCTGCTCACTGTGTGATGCTGTTACTATCAGCCACTGGGTGTCGCTGTTACTTACGGCCACTGTCTGATAATTTACTATCAGCAACTGGGTGTCGCTGTTACTTATGGCCACTGTGATTCTGTTACTAGTAGTCACTGTGTGATGCTGTTACTACTAGTCACTGTTTGATGCTGTTACTACTAGTCATTGTTTGATGATGTTACTACTACCCACTGTGTGATGGCATTACTATCACCTACTGTGTGTTGCTGTTACTATCATCTGCTGTGTGTTGCTGTTACTAGTACCCTCTCTATGATGCTGTTACTATCAACTACTGTGTGATGCTCTTACTACTGCCCACTGTGTGACACTGTTACTACTGCCGACAGAGAGTTGGTGTTACTACTGTCCATTGTGTGATGTTGCTTCTGCTGCCCACTGTGTTACTATCACCCATTGTGAGTTGCTGTTACTGCTTTCCATTGTGTGATGCTGTTACTACTGCCCAATGTATGTTACTGTTACTATCACCCACTCTGTGATGCTGTTATTACTGCCCACTTAGTGATTCTGTTACTATCACTCACTGTGTTGCTGTTACTACTGCCCACTGTGTAATGCTCATACTACTGCCCACTGAGTGATGTTTTTTCTGCTGCCCACTGTGTAATGTTCATACTACTGCCCACTGTGTAATGCTCATACTACTGCCAACTGTGTAATGTTCATACTACTGCCCACTGTGTAATGCTCATACTACTGCCCACTGTGTAATGTTCATACTACTGCCCACTGTGTAATGTTCATACTACTGCCCCTGTGTAATGTCATACTACTGCCCACTGTGTAATGTTCTCTACTGCCCACTGTGTAATGCTCATACTACTGCCCACTGTGTAATGCTCATACTACTGTCCACTGAGTGATTTTTTTTTCTGTGCCCACTGTGTGATGCTGTACTATTTTTGTTTATTTTTTTTTAAAATTATTACATTACATGAAAATTTAAAGTGCAGAAACGACTTTCCACAGTAAAATAATTTTACTTTTTTTAAAATACACATCGGACAATGAACATTGTGCCAATACAAACTTTCCAGCGCTGTGCTAAACTCCGTTTCCACCTATTTATAAAAAAATAGTAAAAAGTTTTTTACAGTACAAAATTTTTCTTACAGTACAAAGTTTCTACAGTACATCAAGTTTTATACAGTACACAAGTTTTTTTACAGTTCACAAGTTTCATACTTTACACAAGTTTCATACAGTACAAAAGGGTTTCTTTACAGTACACAAGTTTCATACAGTACACAAGTTTCATACAGTTACACAAGTTTCTTTACAGTAACAAGTTTCATACAGTACACAAGTTTTATACAGTACACAAGTTTCATACAGTACACAAGTTTCTACAGTACACAAGTTTCTTTACAGTACACAAGTTTTATACAGTACACAAGTTTTTACAGTACACAAGTTTCATACAGTACACAAGTTTCTTTAAGTACACAAGTTTCTTTACATTTACACAAGTTTCTACAGTACACAAGTTTATCCCAGTTCACAAGTTTCATACAGTACAAAAGTTTCATACAGTACACAAGTTTCATCCAGTAACAAGTTTCATTACAGTAAAACAAGTTTCATACAGTACAAAAGTTTCATACAGTACACAAGTTTTATACAGTTCACAAGTTTCTTTACAGTTACCAAGTTTCTACAGTACACAAGTTTCATACAGTACACAAGTTTCATACAGTACAAAAAGGTTTCATCCCAGTACACAATTTTCATACAGTACACAAGTTTTTATACAGTTCACTAGTTTCTTCAGTACACAAGTTTCTACAGTACACAAGTTTCATACGTACACAAGTTTATACAGTACACAAGTTTATACAGTACAAAAGTTTCATACAGTACACATGTTTCATACAGTACACAAGTTTCATACATTTCACAAGTTTCTTTACAGTACACAAGTTTTATACAGTACACAAGTTTCATACAGTACACAAGTTTCATACAGTACACAAGTTTCATACAGTACACAAGTTTCATACGTACACAGTTTATACAGTACCCCAAGTTTCATACAGTAACAAGTTTATACGTACAAAAAGTTTCATTACAGTACACAAAGTTTCATACAGTACACAAGTTTCTTTACAGTACACAAGTTTCATACAGTACACAAGTTTCATTACATTTACACAAGTTTTATACAGTACACAAGTTTCATACAGTACACAAGTTTCATACTTTCACAAGTTTTATACAGTACACAAGTTTCTTTACAGTACACAAGTTCATGCAGTACACAAGTTTCTTTACAGTACACAAGTTTCATCAAGTACACAAGTTTTATACCAGTACACAAGTTTCATACAGTACACAAGTTTCATACAGTACACAAGTTTCATACAGTACACAAGTTTTTATACAGTACACAAGTTTCATACGTACACAAGTTTCTACAGTACACAAGTTTCTTTCAGTAAAACAAGTTTCATACAGTACACAAGTTCATACAGTACACAAGTTTCATACAGTACACAAGTTTCATACGTACACAAGTTTCTTTACAGTACACAATTTTCATCAGTACACAAGTTTCATACAGTACACAAGTTTCATACATTTACACAAGTTTCTACAGTACACAAGTTCATACAGTACACAAGTTTCATACGTACACAAGTTTATTACAGTACACAAGTTTCATTCAGTACACAAGTTTCAAAACAGTACACAAGTTTCATACGTACACAAGTCAAAACATGACAATATGCATTACGTTAACATAAACCAAAATAGTAACGTTAAACCTACAATAAGCGTTAATATATCACGTAGGAAAAACTTTTGAAAGGGTTTACGAAAATGATTTAAGTCAAAAGTATCCCTGATGTTGGTAACAGAAAATTAACACCCCGAACATTACTGTGGAAATAAAACCCTCACACAACACACACCGACATCACTCATGATGATCAAAAAAAATCATTATTACCCACAGTGACTAGCAAATTACGTCACCTACCCTCCACCCACAACATAGATAATTTTTCTCTTTTTTTTATATATTTAAATGAACAGTATGCATATTATTCTCTTATAACTAGAAATATACATAATCGACAATCAAAATTTTATCAATGATGAGCACTAATTCAAGGTTTAATAAGGCCAAAAAAAACCCCGGAAGAACCATAAGCACTCACCACCTATATATAACAATAAAAAACTAGCAAAAACACTGCAATGGGCTTAACCTATTTATCCAGTGCAATTACTGGAAAGTCAAAAAAATTATAACATTAGTGATAACAAGGATATAGAAACCCTAATCCAGAAAAATTCACCTGTGATTTACCCTACAATTGCTACATGCTGATCGTATAAAGATTTATTACCTTAAACTGTCCAAACGTAGATCTAGTTTTTTCAACGTTTGAAAGTATGTAAAAAAAGTAGATCTTTTTTTGTTTTTTTTACATTTGAAAACATATAAAAAAAAATTTTGATCTACTTTTTTTTTTTGTTATATTTGAAAATTTGTAATAAAAAGTAGATCTACTTTTGGAGCGCTACGCATATGAGTGTTGCTTGGACAGTTTAAGGGTAAGGATACACATAACCAAAACTACCTCAACATTGGTTTAAAACCAAAACTCTGGTGAGTTTTGACCGCTCACCACCTATATATAAACTCTTAAACTCTAACTTTAACTGAAAACATTGCTCAAAATTTTATTTTTTTTATAGCAAATTTTATGTAAAAGAACAAAAGGGTACATACATGTAGCATACAATAACAAAAAATATGATCTTATAACATAAAACGTACACAGAAATTACTGATATTTCATACACATCAAAGGGGTTTGAGACCAATACCCTAAATTCTTACCATTACAAAAACCGCAGTACAAAACATGATATAAACCCGAGACCTATACATACACTTAAAAAATTGCAAACAAAAATACAACCAGTAGCCGCTAATGAGTCAAAAAAAATAAAAGAAAAATCACATAATGCCAGACATTTGTCCTGTCATCTGGGGAGTCCGTCCCACTGCACAAAGCATCAACCCTACATAACCCACCCCAAGTATAAAGTAAAAGGGCCCCTATATCCTGCGGTGCCCAAAAGAAAAAACATGTTCCTCAAAAACCGATGTTTTGAAACCAAATTATCACAACTGGTTTCCTAATACTGAGATCCTAAGGGCTTATTATCCTGGCTATAAGGAGAAAATCCTTACACAATGAACATAACCA
This sequence comes from Cherax quadricarinatus, assembly GCF_026875155.1. Classification (NCBI taxonomy): domain Eukaryota; kingdom Metazoa; phylum Arthropoda; class Malacostraca; order Decapoda; family Parastacidae; genus Cherax; species Cherax quadricarinatus. Next base: position 31,698,271 of record NC_069464.1, on the reverse strand, counting down.
TCAGGGTTAAAAATATTATCCTTGGAAGCTTCCCTCATGTCACTCTAAGGCAAAATATTCCCATGATACATAACTTACAACCCAGACAAAAACTGCCACTACTCCCTATCTTGCACACCTCAAATACACCAGCAAGCAGAATTCTTAAATCCCTCATTCCCCATGAGATATCCAGGTAGTCTACTATGACGTACATTATAGCCTTTCCCACATCCTTAGGCACTCTCCGTACATCTAACAATAAAGCCCTTAAAAGCGGCAAATGTCCCCCCCCCCCAAAAAAAAAAAAAAAAAAAATTCTGATAATCCCACTCATCCATGATCTCACTCCATCCAAGGAGGGACAAAAAAAGACAACATGAAACGCCGTTTCAACATCACCACAATGCTGGCAAAAAGCCTCGTCCACGAACCCCATATATCTCAACACTTCCTTGAAGGCCAGAATCCCCATAATGAAACGATACACTAATTCCCTTACTCTAGCCGGTATCCTAAGTTTACTAAAATCCCTCCAAATGACCCGCCAATCATACGTTGGGTACACGGCTACCCCTTGCAAGATTCCCTGTCCACCCACTACCTGCACCAACCTTTTTACTTTTAGACTGTCCACCTGTTGCACTGTCAATAAAAAACTCAACATATCCTCACAAACCTGCAAGTCCTTTCCACTCCACCATCTACGAGCCTCCTCCATAACCCTTCCTACTCTAGCGCCCCTCACACCCCCTTCTCTAATATACCTCTGCTTGACATATATAGCCATTCCTCTCAGTCCTAGTGGCAACAAACCTATACCCCTTCGTTGAACATCCGTCATAACTACCTCTTTACATAACCATGCCCTACCAAACCCCCATACAAACTTTAGCACCCTCCGCTGAATCTCCAAAATGTCCTGTACCTCTAAGGGAAAAACCTCCACCACCCCCATACCTTGCTATAGACAAGCGAATTTACCACCACTACCCTCTGATGCAAAGCTAGGTCCCTCGCACTTAAGCCTCTAAGTCTACCCAAAACCTTACCTGTCACAGTCTCTGAATTCAACCTCCTGCAGGCCTGCACCTCCGCCATTTACCATATCCCACAGACCCTGTTCCTATCCACCACTGTCCATCCTGACCCCACCCCCAAGCCCCCACCTATCCAATTACCCACCTCTAGTAACCTTGATTTCACCATATTAACTCGCATCCCCGTATTAGTACAAAACAACCGAATCACTCTACCCACCCTCCTTAACACCTCACTACCCAGGAACAAAACAGTAGTATCATCCACATACCCAACAATGTCTCCCCTGCACCCCCCTCCATCTCCTGTTTGTCCATCACCCCCTCAACAGACTCTTGGAAGGGATTCTTCACACAAGCAAAAAGCAACTTCGATAGTGGGCAACCCTGCCTCAAACCTCTCTCCATCAGTACACTTTCACCCAACCTCCCATTGACCTGTACCCTCACCTCCGCCTCAGCATACAGGGTATTCAGTCATCTCACCACCCCCTCCCCAAACCCTAACTGTTCTAAGCAAACCCTTAAGAAATCTCTATCCATACAATCATATGCATTCTTCCAATCTAAACCAAGTATTCCCTCTTCCGGGCAACTCTCAATAAAATCCCTAATAAAACCATGACCATCCCTCATCCTTCTCCCTGGAATGCCAAACTGTCCCCTATGTATCATGCTACCCAACACTTTCCTCATTCTGTTGCTCAAAATCTTAGCAAAAATCTTGTAATCCGAGCACATTAACGAAATCGCTCGATAATCATTCAAATCTCGGCATTCCTTCTTTTTTGGCACTAAAACTGTGACACCCGTTTTTTGCTAGTTCCCCATCCTCCCACTACTTAACATACAATTCAAAACCACCATAGTGCCTTACGCACCCGTAATGACACCTATAAAAATCATTCAGTATGCCATCTACCCAAGGTGTTTTACCCTTGCACAGCCCAAAAACCGCCTCCTCAACCTCTGCCTCACTAATACTACTCTCCAGCATTTCACTCTCCTGCTCTCTTAATACCTTATTGATCCCTTCATCCCCAAAACTCCCCTCATCGACACCCCCCATGCCTCCTCCATTTCTCCCTAAACCAAAAATCAGCATACAAACTAATATTTTCTTTGGTGGATAGGCCCTGACCCTCCTCAAATCCACCCCCTTGTTCCTGCCACTAGATATGCCAAAGTGGTTTTTGCCTGCCTTTCCTTAAACTTCCTGAGTACAAAGCCCAATGGCCTATCTCCCTTTAAAACATCCTCCAACCCCACCCTAACTCTGATTGCCTCAAACCTTTTGTTATGAATCTCCACTAACCTATTCCGAAAACTTTCCATATCCCCACTCCGCCCCACCCTTTCCTCTTCAGTTTATCTGGAGAGTTTATCTGGAGAGAGTTCCGGGGGTCAACGCCCCCGCGGCCCGGTCTGTGACCAGGCCTCCTTAGGTCAGTGTCCCAGGATGCGACCCACACCAGTCGACTAACACCCAGGTACCCATTTTACTGATGGGGAACATAGACAACAGGTGGAAAGAAACACGTCCAATGTTTCTACTCTGGCTGGGAATCGAACCCAGGCCCTCACCGTGTGAAGCGAGAGCGTTAACCACCAGGCCACCAGGCCATTTAACTGACCTTCAAGATAATTTTGCAAACCATAATGCCACCTCGACAGCTCCTTTTCCCGTACTTTAAAAAATTCTGCTATCCCTACCTTAGCTCTCATTTCCCACCAATCCAGCAAATTCATCACCCCATTCCTAGTCTCCAAAAGGATATCCACCAATCTGCGAATCCTGTACCTTCACCCTCCTCCCCAAGTAACCTCACATTCAATTTCCAGTATTCCGCATAAACTTGCACTATACCATCTACCCTCAAATCAGCAATTACCGCACGATGATCAGAAAAACCCACAGCTAAAGACCTCACTCTCTCCACACCTATTCCCTGCCTGACATAAATCCTATCTGACCTTGCCTCATATTCCCTACGAATAAAGGTGTGCTCCACTCCATACCCCCTACTCCCCACCACATCTACAACCCCAACATCCAACAATACGTCTCTCAGAACCCTCAAAACACAACCCGCTCCCCTCAGAACCACATCCCCATTCCTAATCACACAATTCCAATCCCCTCCAAGCACCGTAAAAGCCAGTAAACCCTGCAATTAATACACCAGGATATCTCGTACAAAATTCCCGTTTCACTCTAGCATTACTAGTCGCCGGCATGTAAACTCCCACAAAACAAACCCTCCCTACCTCCCAAAACCCATCCACCCTAACAACCCTCCCCCCCCCTCCTCCCAACCCAGGACACGCAAAGGACTGGTCTCCTTTACCGCCACAGCCACACCTCCTTTCAATCTCAAAGCATTACTGGTAAACAACCTATAACCTTTCAAAACCAATTCACATCCTAACCTATGCTTATGTTCCTGCAAAAAACAGACATCAACTCTAAATCTCCTTAAAAACCACTCTAAGCATACCCTCTTGACCTCGGTCTTAAGACCATTTACATTGAAAGTTACACACCTGAACTTTACAGGAATGGCAGCTTACCCCTAAGCCTCTGAGGTTTACTTGGTCCACCTTTCATAGGTCTTGCTATCTCTAGCATTCCCCCATTCCTGCCCACACACCCCTCCCTGTCCTTGCCCTCCGATCTTCACAATTGCACCCCCCCCCTGGCTCGCTGTTCCCACCACAGTTGCACAAGCATTCTTCCCAGGGCGCTGCCCTGGTGTGAGGAACTCGTCCATGTCCGACACCACGGCTGGTCTCTTGTGGGAGCTACCCTCCACACACATATCTTCTTCAAGCGTGTCTTCCTGATGAACCTCCACCACCACATTGCTCTCCATTTTAACCTCACTCAAGGTCTTCCTCACTACTTGCTGTCCATCCATCTTCTTGACACCACATAACCTCTCATCACCTTCTACATCATGTTCCGACTCTTCCAAAAAAAACTTCAACACTGCCTCCAACATCCCTTCCTGAGCAGATTCTGCAGCATCCAACGGTCCGTCAGGCAGCGATATTCCCCCACCCCCCGTTTCCTCTGGGAGAGTGACACATGTCCCCATAGCCACCTCAGCTCTCTCCACCTCGTCACTCCATAGGCCCTTCCTCTGACCTTCCACATCACCTAGCACAATGTCCAAGGCTTCTAACTGCTTGTCCTCAGAAGATGTTTCTTGCACCCTAGAGCCCTGTCTCCAGGGGCACTGTGCTGCCATGTGCTCATAAGAGCACATGGCAGCACAGCACGTCCTCCTCTGCCCCGCATAGTGAACAAAAACTTGAGTCCTATGGCCGACCAAAGTGATATACAATGGTATCGGTCACCTCAGGGTCATTTTCAGTGTGAAGGATCCTTCCGGCAGCCCCTCATACGGGCCGTCCCTCCACACCCCCATGCTCGCCGAATGGACAGTCCCATAACCGCTGAAAACATCCTGAAGGCTATATGCTGTCGCCTCAAAAGGTACATTCCGTACCTTCACCCAAGTATAATAGATATATCATGCATGCACACCTCCACTGCGGAATTTACCCTCATTCTCCGTTCTTGAAATTCGTCTACGATGCTGGAGTAGAAACCGGCCTTCATGAACTTCACAAAGATCCTTGTCATACCATTCAGTGCCACTCCATACAACTCTTCATTGGGGATTCAATAAATGTCCCCGATGATGCCTGGGAGTAGAACGTTCATCGTCACGCTGCTTAAAGATCTCCGAACCAGCTCTGTGCAGACAGTGTTTATAAGCCGGCTCATACTGTCCACTATCTTGGTGCTAAGGCTATGCTCTCCTCACCAGGTTACGTGCAAGAGAAACTGGAGAAGCATCCTCTCTCCCTGGGCGAGAGACAAATGTGCTACTATTATTTTGTTTAAATTTGTGTGATGCTGCAATTATGCCCACTGTGTGTTGCAGTTATTAATGCACACTGTGTGTGCATTAATAATTCCACAGTCACTAGTAAACGTAGCCTTACAGCTAGTTCACGATGTACCAGGTGTTGCACACCCTGGTATGGTGTTCAGTAAAACAAGCAGATTAAAATACTTTTGGCCTCGATGGCAACTGATTTTTTGGATTTTGTTAAAAAATGTATGTCGCTTTGCACATAAAGGTAATGCTAAGGGCCCCAACCCAACCCAATGTACCCAAACTACAACAACCGGAAAGAGTTGCACTAAATTTGTTAAACAAATTTTCCAGTGTTCCCTCCAAGGCAACAAACACTTGGTTATGGTAGATCATTTCCCAAATTTTGTGAGTTTAGTTCCTTTTGAGAAAAACTGCCGAGACGTAGCTAAAGCTTTTAAAAGAAGCATTACGCGGCATACCCCCCCTAAGTCCCGTAACAGATAATGGGGGTAAAATTTCTGTAATGAGATTCTTGAAAATTTTGCCCCTTGACAAATCTCTAAATCCACCATTGTTCCTCATCATCTCCCAGCAATGGGTTAGGGAACTCCCAAAAAAGAAAGTACTTGATGTTTGAGAGCCACTATCAACCCCAACAGGAAACGGGGGTAAAGTTTCCCTGATGTGCAGTGTGCTTTAAATTCTGCTTAAATGTTTCTATAGGTGAACTCCACATTATGCATTGTAGGGTGTAGATAAACTTTTTCCCTTATAGTTGTTATCTAATCCAAAACCAAATTACAACCCTGATAAAATTTCATAGAAACCCCGTACCAGTTAGCTCAAATTTTTTTTGAAGAACCCGTAAAAACTTCAAAATCAACACAGAATTTACGAGTCGCAAACACTCGAGCAAAGCCGCCCAAAATCAAAGTAGGTTCGAGAGTTATGCGACTAACTTTAACAAAAGTTGCAATCCCAAAAGTTGATCAAAAGTTTGTTGGTCCTTATCGGTATTTTGAAAAATCACGGGTAATAAGTAAAGGTTAGAGAAATTAGTACGGGTCAGTTAAAAAATGCATTTAGATCATAGAATTTTGTAGTGAGATAATGATGTTCCAACCCCGCTAATGTGACAGACTCGACAAACCTCCTGACCTGTTTCTCTCTACCCTTTATACTAGTAGAGATCAACCTGAAAGTCGTTTTTCCCTTGTCACGACAGGGATGATAAATCCCAAATATCATTTGTAACTACCAATTTAGATTTGCCTCAAAAATACAGCATGAGTTAGCCCGTGCTACAGAGTTTGATCCTCCCAGAGATACACCCATTTGCATAGTCAATCTACCCTAGCAGAGTTGGGGTTAAATGTAAATAACCTGTATAGATGAATAATTACGATAAATTATCATATTTAAGAATTTTTTTTTTTTGTGTTCACATTCTCCCGAAATTTTGGGTTTAAAAGTTGTTTTATGCACCGAATCTGCTGTGTTAAACATTCTTTCTTTTTTTTTTTTCTTCCCCAAATCCGTAGATCACATGAATACAGATCGCGATCAAATTTTTTATAAACTTCTATTGTTAATCTCCGTTGGTTTCCCTTCGATGAGTTGTGCTTATTATACCTTGTATTGCATTACTTTTTGTTACGTAAGCTTTCCTTCAATTTCTAGTTATGTATGTTATAATGTTAAAAGTTGGTACTTTTACATTGTTGAAACACCCAAGCCCAAAAACCCGCCGTCTCTAGTTTGATTAGTTGATGTCGGGGACGACTTCGTTAGCGTCCCGAACTCTCAGTAGAGTACCGTTCCGTAACCAGTTCCCTAACCAGTGTCCAGTAGATGACTCACTACCAAACGTCTCTGCATGAATCACTGACTGTATTCATATTGCTGCTGACCATAGCAGGATTTCAAACACCCTCACCCATAGGCACTATGGGTCAGTCGTAGTTAGCCAGCAGAGAGAGACAGATCGGCTGTTGGCGCCTCCCATACTTCCCGATATATATTATACGTACTACCAGCCTACGTGAGTATTCTTACCCATCCACGTATCGAAAACCCACATGACAAAAATACTCACGTAGGCTGCTAGTACGTATAATATATATAATGGATAGTATGGGAAAGCACCATCAGCCGACCTGCCTCTCTCTGCTCCCTATTTTAGACTGACCCACCAGTGCCTATGGGTGAGTGGTCTTTGAAAATATGCTATGGTCAGCAGCAACGTAAATAACAGTCAGTGATTCACACAGACGGTTGGTAGTGAGTCATCTACTGGTACACTGGTTACTGGTAACTGGTTACTAGGAACTGGTTCTACTACTGAGACACACAGTGGCAGCAGGAACAGCAACACACAGTGGGCAGTAGTAAGAGCAACACACAGTAGGTGATAAAAACAGCAACACACATTGCACAGTAACAACAACAACACACATTGCGCAGTAGCAACAGCAACACACAGTGGGTGATAGTAACTGCAACACACAGAGGACAGTAGTAACAGCAACACAATGGAAAGTAGGAACAACAACACACAGTGGGCAGTAGCAATACCAACACACAGTGGGCAGTAGTAACAGCATCACACAGTGTGATTTATTAACAGCATCACACAGTAGGCGGTAGCAACAGCATCACAGAGTGGGCAGTAGTAACAGCATCACAGACAGCAGCAGTAACAGAATCGCAAAGTGGGCAGAAGCAACAGCAAAACACAGTTGGCAGTAGAAACAGCATCACACAGTGATAGTATAAAAAACATCACGAAGTGGGCAGTAGTATGAGCATTACACATTGGGCGGGAGTAACAGCAACACACAGTGGGCAGTAATAACAGCATCACACAGTGGGTGATAGTAACAGTAAAACACATTGGGCAGTAGTAACAGCAACACACAATAGGTGATAGTAACAGGATCACACAGTGGGCAATAGAAACAACATCACACAGCGGACAGTAATAACAGCAACTTTCTGTCGGCAGTAGTAACAGTATCACACAGTGGGCAGTAGTAATAACAACACACACTGGGCAGTAGCAACAGAAGCACACATTAGGTGAGAGTAACAGCAACACACAGTGGGTGATAACAAGAGCAACTTACAGAGTTGCTGATGGTGGAAGGTGTTAATAGAAGCTGTGGGTGATAGAAGTATGCGATAAGAGTAGCAGTGGATGATAGTGACATCATGACACAGTGGGTAGTAGTAACAGCATCACACAGTACGTGATAGTAACAGCATCAAACAGTGAGAAGTAGTAACAGCAATACAAACTGAGCAGTAGTAACAGCGACACACATTAGTTGATGCTAACAGCATCACACAGTGGGTAGCAGTAACAGCATGACCGAATAGGTGATAGTAACAGCATCACACAGTGGGCACTAGTAACAGCAACACACAGTAGGTGATAGTAACAGCAACACGCAGTAGGTGATAGTAACAGCAACACACAGTAGGTGATAGCAACGTGATCACACAGTGGGAGGAAGGAACACCATCACATATGGCACAGTAGAAAAAGCAACACACAGTGGCAGAAGCAACAGTAGCACACAGTGGGCAGTAGTAACAGCATCATACAGTGAGCAGAAGTAACAGCATCACACAGTGGGCAGTAGTAACAGCATCCCGCAGTGCGAAGTGGTAACAGCATCACACAGTGGGCAATAGTAAATGCATCACACAGTGGGCAGTAGAAATAGCATTACACAGTGGGTGATAGTAACAGCAATACACAGTGGACATTAGTAATAGCATCACACAGTGGACAGTAGTAACAGCATTACAGAGAGGGCACTAGTAACAGCAACACACAGCAGGTGATAGTAACAGCAACACACACATTAGGTGATAGTAGCGCCATCACACAGTGGGCAGTAGTAACAACATCACACAGTGGGCAGAAGCAACAGCAACACACAGAAGGCAGTAGCAACAGCAACACACAGTGTGCATTAATAACAGCAACACACAGTGGGCAGTAATTGCAGCATCACACAGCGTGCACTAATAACAGCAACATACAGTGGGCAGAAGCAACAACATCAAACAGAGAATAATAGTAGCAGCATTCGTCTCTCGACCTGCAGGGAGAGAGGATGCTTCTCCAGTTTCTCTTGCACGCCACCTGGTGAGGAGAGCACAGCTTTAGCACCAAGATAGTGGACATTATGAGCCGGCTTATAAACACTGTCTGCACAGAGCTGATTCGGAGATCTTTAAGCAGCGTGACGATGAACGTTCTACTCCCAGGCATCATCGGGGACATTTATGGAACCCCCAATGAAGAGTTGTATGGAGTGGCACTGAATGGTATGACAAGGATCTTTGTGAAGTTCATGAAGGCCGGTTTCTACTCCAGCATCGTCGACGAAATTCAAGAACGGAGAATGAGGGTAAATTCCGCAGTGGAGGTGTGCATGCATGATATATCTAAGTATTATACTTGGGTGAAGGTACGGAATGTACCTTTTGAGGCGACAGCATATAGCCTTCAGGATGTTTTCAGCGGTTATGGGACTGTCCATTCGGCGAGCAAGGGGGTGTGGAGGGACGTATGAGGGGCTGCCGGAAGGATCCTTCACACTGAAAATGACCCTGAGGTGACCGATACCATTGTATATCACTTTGGTCGGCCATAGGACTCAAGTTTTTGTTCACTATGCGGGGCAGAGGAGGACGTGCTGTTTATGTGACTCTTATGAGCACATGGCAGCACAGTGCCCCTGGAGACAGGGCTCTAGGGTGCAAGAAACATCTTCTGAGGACAAGCAGTTAGAAGCCTTGGACATTGTGCTAGGTGATGTGGAAGGTCAGAGGAAGGGCCTATGGAGTGACGAGGTGGAGAGAGCTGAGGTGGCTATGGGGACATGTGTCACTCTCCCAGAGGAAACGGGGGGTGGGGGAATATCGCTGCCTGACGGACCGTTGGATGCTGCAGAATCTGCTCAGGAGGGGATGTTGGAGGCAGTGTTGAAGTTTTTTTTTGGAAGAGTCGGAACATGATGTAGAAGGTGATAAGAGGTTATGTGGTCTCAAGAAGATGGATGGACAGCAAGGAGGTGAGGAAGACTTGAGTGAGGTTAGAATGGAGAGCAGTGTGGTGGTGGAGGTTCATCAGGAAGACACACTTGAAGAAGATATGTGTGTGGAGGGTGGCTCCTGCAAGAGACCAGCCGTGGTGTCGGACATGGACGAGGTCCTCACACCAGGGCAGCGCCCTGGGAAGAATGCTTGTGCAACTGTGGTGGGAACAGCAAGCCAGGGGGGGGTGCAATGGTGAAGATCGGAGGGCAAGGACAGGGAGGGGTGTGTGGGCAGGAATGGGGGAATGCTAGAGATAGCAAGACCTATGAAAGGTGGACCAAGTAAACCTCAGAGGCTTAGGGGTAAGCTGTCATTCCTGTAAAGTTCAGGTGTGTAACTTTCAATGTAAATGGTCTTAAGACCGAGGTCAAGAGGGTATGCTTAGAGTGGTTTTTAAGGAGATTTAGAGTTGATGTCTGTTTTTTGCAGGAACATAACCATAGGTTAGGATGTGAATTGGTTTTGAAAGGTTATAGGTTGTTTACTAGTAATGCTTTGAGATTGAAAGGAGGTGTGGCTGTGGCAGTAAAGGAGACCAGTCCTTTGCGTGTCCTGGGTTGGGAGGAGGGGGGGTGGGAGGGTTGTTCGGGTGGATGGGTTTTGGGAGGTAGAGAGGGTTTGTTTTGTGGGAGTGTACATGACGGTGACTAGTAATGCTAGAGTGAAACGGGAATTTTGTACGAGATATCCTGGTGTATTAATTGCAGGGTTTACTGGCTTTTACGGTGCTTGGAGGGGATTGGAATTGTGTGATTAGGAATGGGGATGTGGTTCTGAGGGGAGCGGGTTGTGTTTTGAGGGTTCTGAGAGACGTATTGTTGGGGTTGTAGATGTGGTGGGGAGTAGGGGGTGTGGAGTGGAGCACACCTTTATTCATAGGGAATATGAGGCAAGGTTAGATAGGATTTATGTCAGGCAGGGAATAGGTGTGGAGAGAGTGAGGTCTTTAGCTGTGGGTTTTTCTGATCATCGTGCGGTAATTGCTGATTTGAGGGTAGATGGTATAGTGCAAGTTTATGCAGAATACTGGAAATTGAATGTGAGGTTACTTGGGGAGGAGGGTGAAGGTACAGGATTCGTGGATTGGTGGATATCCTTTTGGGAGACTAGGAATGGGGTGATGAATTTGCTGGATTGGTGGGAAATGAGAGCTAAGGTAGGGATAGCAGAATTTTTTAAAGTACGGGGAAAGGAGCTGGCGAGGTGGCATTATGGTTTGCAAAATTATCTTGAAGGTCAGTTAAATGATTGTTATGAAGAGGAAAGGGTGGGGCGGAGTGGGGATATGGAAAGTTTTCGGAATAGGTTAGTGGAGATTCATAACGAAAGGTTTGAGGCAATCAGAGTTAGGGTGGGGTTGGAGGATGTTTTAAAGGGAGATAGGCCATTGGGCTTTGTACTCAGGAAGTTTAAGGAAAGGCAGGCAAAGACCACTTTGGCATATCTAGTGGCAGGAACAAGGGGGTGGATTTGAGGAGGGTCAGGGCCTATCCACCAAAGAAAATATTAGTTTGTATGCTGATTTTTGGTTTAGGGAGAAATGGAGGAGGCATGGGGGGTGTCGATGAGGGGAGTTTTGGGGATGAAGGGATCAATAAGGTATTAAGAGAGCAGGAGAGTGAAATGCTGGAGAGTAGTATTAGTGAGGCAGAGGTTGAGGAGGCGGTTTTTGGGCTGTGCAAGGGTAAAACCCCTTTGGGGTAGATGGCATTCTGAATGATTTTTATAGGTGTCATTACGGGTGCGTAAGGCACTGTGGTGGTTTTGAATTGTATGTTAAGTAGTGGGAGGATGGGGAACTAGCAAAAAAAACGGGTGTCACAGTTTTAGTGCCAAAAAGAAGGAATGCCGAGATTTGAATGATTATCGAGCGATTTCGTTAATGTGCTCGGATTACAAGATTTTTGCTAAGATTTTGAGCAACAGAATGAGGAAAGTGTTGGGTAGCATGATACATAGGGGACAGTTTGGCATTCCAGGGAGAAGGATGAGGGATGGTCATGGTTTTATTAGGGATTTTATTGAGAGTTGCCCGGAAGAGGGAATACTTGGTTTAGATTGGAAGAATGCATATGATTGTATGGATAGAGATTTCTTAAGGGTTTGCTTAGAACAGTTAGGGTTTGGGGAGGGGGTGGTGAGATGAGTGAATACCCTGTATGCTGAGGCAGATGTGAGGGTACAGGTCAATGGGAGGTTGGGTGAAAGTGTACCGATGGAGAGAGGTTTGAGGCAGGGTTGCCCACTATCGAAGTTGCTTTTTGCTTGTATGAAGAATCCCTTCCATGAGTCTGTTGAGGGGGTGATGGACAAACAGGAGATGGAGGGGGGTGCAGGGGAGACATTGTTGGGTATGTGGATGATACTACTGTTTTGTTCCTGGGTAGTGAGGTGTTAAGGAGGGTGGGTAGAGTGATTCGGTTGTTTTGTACTAATACGGGGATGCGAGTTAATATGGTGAAATCAAGGTTACTAGAGGTGGGTAATTGGATAGGTGGGGGCTTGGGGTGGGTCAGGATGGACAGTGGTGGATAGGAACAGGGTCTGTGGGATATGGTAAATGGCGGAGGTGCAGGCCTGCATGAGTTGAATTCAGAGACTGTCACAGGTAAGGTTTTGGGTAGACTTAGAGGCTTAAGTGCGAGGGACCTAGCTTTGCATCAGAGGGTAGTGGTGGTAAATTCGCTTGTCTATAGCAAGGTATGGGGGTGGCGGAGGTTTTTCCCTTAGAGGTACAGGACATTTTGGAGATTCAGCGGAGGGTGCTAAAGTTTGTGTGGGGGTTTGGGAGGGCATGGTTATGTAAGGAGGTAGTTATGACGGATGTTCAACGATGGGGTATAGGTTTGTTGCCACTAGGACTGAGAGGAATGGCTATATATGTCAAGCAGAGGTATATTAGAGAAGGGGGTGTGAGGGGCACTAGAGTAGGAAGGGTTATGGAGGAGGCTCGTAGATGGTGGAGTGGAAAGGACTTGCAGGTTTGTGAGGATATGTTGAGGTTTTTATTGACAGTGCAACAGGTGGACAATCTAAAAGTAAAAAGGTTGGTGCAGGTAGTGGGTGGACAGGGAATCTTGCAAGGGGTAGCCGTGTACCCAACGTATGATTGGCGGGTCATTTGGAGGGATTTTAGTAAACTTAGGATACCGGCTAGAGTAAGGGAATTAGTGTATCGTTTCATTATGGGGATTCTGGCCTCCAAGGAAGTGTTGAGATATATGGGGTTCGTGGACGAGGCTTTTTGCCAGCATTGTGGTGATGTTGAAACGGCGTTTCATGTTGTCTTTTTTTGTCCCTCCTTGGAGGGAGTGAGATCATGGATGAGTGGGATTATCAGAATTTTTTTTTTTTTTTGGGGGGGACATTTGCCGCTTTTAAGGGCTTTATTGTTAGATGTACGGAGAGTGCCTAAGGATGTGGGAAAGGCTATAATGTACGTCATAGTAGACTACCTGGATATCTCATGGGGAATGAGGGATTTAAGAATTCTGCTTGCTGGTGTATTTGAGGTGTGCAAGATAGGGAGTAGTGGCAGTTTTTGTCTGGGTTGTAAGTTATGTATCATGGGAATATTTTGCCTTAGAGTGACATGAGGGAAGCTTCCAAGGATAATATTTTTAACCCTGATGGTTATGTTCATTGTGTAAGGATTTTCTCCTTATAGCCAGGATAATAAGCCCTTAGGATCTCAGTATTAGGAAACCAGTTGTGATAATTTGGTTTCAAAACATCGGTTTTTGAGGTACATGTTTTTTCTTTTGGGCCCCGCAGGATAAAGGGGCCCTTTTACTTTATACTTGAGGTGGGTTATGTAGGGTTGATGCTTTGTGCAGTGGGACGGACTCCCCAGATGACAGGACAAATGTCTGGCATTATGTGATTTTTCTTTTATTTTTTTTTGACTCATTAGCGGCTACTGGTTGTATTTTTGTTTGCATTTTTTTAAGTGTATGTATAGGTCTCGGGTTTATATCATGTTTTGTACTGCGGTTTTTGTAATGGTAAGAATTTAGGGTATTGGTCTCAAACCCCTTTGATGTGTATGAAATATCAGTAATTTCTGTGTACGTTTTATGTTATAAGATCATATTTTTTGTTATTGTATGCTACATGTATGTACCCTTTTGTTCTTTTACATAAAATTTGCTATAAAAAAAATAAAATTTTGAGCAATGTTTTCAGTTAAAGTTAGAGTTTAAGAGTTTATATATAGGTGGTGAGCGGTCAAAACTCACCAGAGTTTTGGTTTTAAACCAATGTTGAGGTAGTTTTGGTTATGTGTATCCTTACCCTTATACTGTCCAAGCAGATCTACGTTCATATACGTAGCGCTCCAAAAGTAGATCTACTTTTTTTACAAATTTTCAAATATAACAAAAAAAAAAGTAGATCAAAGATTTTTTTACATGTTTTCAAATGTAAAAAAAAAACAAAAAAAAAAGATCTACTTTTTTTACATACTTTCAAACGTTGAAAAAACGTAGATCTACGTTTGGACAGTTTAAGGGTTAATAAATCTGTTATACGATGCTGCATGTAGCAATTGTATGTAAATCACAGGTGAATTTTTCTGGATTAGGGTTTCTATATCCTTGTTATCACTAATGTTATAATTTTTTTGACTTTCCAGTAATTGCACTGGATAAATAGGTTAAGACATTGCAGTGTTTTGCTAGTTTTTTTATTGTTATATATAGGTGGTGAGTGCTTATGGTTCTTCCAGGGTTTTTTGGCCTTATTAAACCTTGAATTAGTGCTCATCATTGATAAAATTTTGATTGTCGATTGTGTATATTTCTAGTTATATGAGAATAATATGCATACTGTTCATTTAAATATATAAAAAAAAAGAGAAAAATTATCTATGTTGTGGGTGGAGGGTAGGTGACGTAATTTGCTAGTCACTGTGGGTAATAATGATTTTTTTTTGTATCATCATGAGTGATGTCTGGTGTGTGTTGTGTGAGGTTGTATTTCCACAGTAATGTTCGGTGTGGTTATTCTGTGTTACCAACATCTGGGATACTTGTGACTTAAATCATTTTTCGTGTACCATTTCATAGTTTTTCCTACGTGATATATTAACGCTTATGCTAGGTTTAACGTTACTATTTTGGTTTATGTTAACGTAATGCATATTGTCATGTTTTGAATGGTGTACTGTATGAAACTTGTGTACTGTATGAAACTTGTGTACTGTATGAAACTTGTGTACTGTATGAAACTTGTGTACTGTATGAAACTTGTGTACTGTATGAAACTTGTGTACTGTATGAAACTTGTGTACTGTATGAAACTTGTGTACTGTATGAAACTTGTGTACTATATGAAACTTGTGTACTGTATGAAACTTGTGTACTGTATGAAACTTGTTGTACTGTATGAACTTGTGTACTGCATGAAACTTGTGTATGTATGAAACTTGTGTACTGTATGAAAATTGTGTTACTGTATGAAAATTGTGTACGCATGAAACTTGTGTACTGTTGAAAAATTTTTGTACTGTATGAAACTTGGTTTCTAAAAT
>NC_069464.1:31656784-31682220 GCF_026875155.1 Cherax quadricarinatus | reverse complement strand
ATTGGTTTGGCTGCCTGCACCCGCCCACCAGTGAGTCTGGTCCAGGTGGTGTATATGTGTCTGCTGCACCGCCCACCAGTGAGTTTGGTCCAGGTGGTGTATATGTGTCTGCTGCACCGCCCACCAGTGAGTCTGGTCCAGGTGGTGTATATGTGTCTGCTGCACCGCCCACCAGTGAGTCTGGTCCAGGTGGTGTATATGGGGTCTGCTGAAACCGCCCACCATGAGTTTGGTCCAGGTGGTGTATATGGTCTGCTGAAACCGCCCACCAGTGAGTTTGGTCCAGGTGGTGTATATGTGGCTGCTGCACCGCCCACCAGTGAGTCTGGTCCAGGTGGTGTATATGTGTCTGCTGCACCGCCCACCATTGAGTTTGGTCCAGGTGGTGTATATGTGGCTGCTGCACCGCCCACCAGTGAGTCTGGTCCAGGTGGTTTTTTATGTGTCTGCTGCACCGGGCCCACCAGTGAGTCTGGTCCAGGGTGGTGTATATGTGTCTGCTCCCAACCCGCCCCACCAGTGAGTTTGGTCCAGGTGGTGTATATGTGTCTGCTGCACCGCCCACCAGTGAGTTTGGTCCAGGTGGTGTATATGTGGCTGCTGCACCGCCCACCAGTGAGTCGGGCCCAGGGGGTGTATATGTGTCTGCTGCACCGCCCACCAGTGATTTGGTCTGGGTTTGGTGTATATGTGCCCTGCTGCACCCCCCACCAATGAGTTTGGTCCGGGTGGTAAGTAAGTAAGTAAGTAAATTTATTCAGGTATACACAAATACAGTTACATAGATTATCATACATAGCACATATGTTGTAGAGAACCTAGGAAAACCCAAAAAAGTCAGAGAGAGTGACTTATTTCCATTGGGGTCCTTTTACCTTATTATTATAATATAAAGGTTATAATATTTTCTTATTATTCTACAATGAAGATAACATTTATTATCATACTTAAAAGACTTTCTACTACACGAGGGTCATTAAGACTATCTACAATACAGGGTCATTACTAGGGATAAGGAAAATTTTACACGTATTTTAGCTAAAAAATAGAAAATCATTCCCCTCCCTTTCGGGTAGCTTCATTCATCAACCACTTTTTGGCAGTCTTCTTGAACTGGTTCATGCATGACTGGCTTTGGCATGTGCGGGTAGCTGTTCCATTCCTTTATTGCTGTACAATAAAAGGTTTTTGACGCCTGGCCACTGACTGGGGGTACTACAAAGTTGTGTTTCTCCCCCTAGTACTATGATTGCTTTGGTTCCCAACCTGACAAAATTGACAGCAAGATATTCTGGACACTGTTCGTGAGCAATTTTAAAAAACATGATTTAGCTTCAGTTGTTTTACTCTGTCTTCAACATTCACATATCCAACTGCTGTAATTCATCCTGGCCTACATTTTTCTCTGGTCCCAGCCCCAGGATGAATCTTACGATTTTGTTCTGGGTGATTTGCAGTCTATCTTCAGTTTTTTTGTCAAGGCAGAGTACCATGAAGAGCAAGCGTGAACCATATGGCATTGTATAAGGGCTAGACATAGGGTCCTGCGAGCCTCAGTAGGGAGACAAATGTGCTTGTCTATACAGGAACTTCAGTCTGCATTCGCTTTCTTTACTACACTTGTTTTCCCTATCAATTCTCCTGACATGCAGGGGCAAAGGGATTCCCAATATTTTTACTGGGTGCAACCAATTGATGGACTCCCCATTACACTGAACATTAAAATTATTTACCCTTCTCAGTTTATGTTTCGTTCCAAAGAGAATGGCTTCAGTTTTCCCTAGGTGTAATGATAGTTTGTTGTCTACTAACCATTTGCTGCAGGACTCCAGTTCCAGTGTTAAAACATTAGCAATATCTTGTTGGGGCTTTACCTGTCACTAAAAAGAGCACTGCTTGTTAAGATGTTTTGGAACAAATTTGTAATTTCCCAACAGCGAAAAACGTGTACAAAATTGTCATCAGTAATTCTGTACATATCTTTGACTTGTTGAGAATGTTTGCTCGGACATGTATCTACAACTACTGAAGTAAACATAAAGGAAAGATTATTATATACCATAATCTTAATATATTGGTTATGAAAAAACAGTTATTTCTAACTGGCTGTAGTTGATCTCATGTGATATAGAAAGTGAGTGTTGAACATGTGAAAATAATAGTGTTGGTTAAGGACAAAACATTATTTCCCCGTAATATTGTGCTTTCTCGTTATGATTATGATAATTACTCACATAACTTCCTTTGCTATATTAAATTTGTTGATGCTGTGTGCTCTGTAAAAGAGTGAGGATAAAACATTTTTGTAGGACAGCCCCTTTTTAAAGGAACAATGTTCCGATTAGTGACTTGGTCAGTCTCTGCACTCTGGACACTGTGTGCTAATTCTCTGTACTACCCCCACACACTCTGCATTTTTTACACATTGTTAAAGAATACTTTCTGCACTCTAAAAACTCACTCAACACTCTTTAATAAAGTGTAATAATGTGCATTTCCTCCATAGTCAGCGGTAGCCTTGCTTTACCCAGGTTCATGTATCCAGGAATCGATCCGTCTAATCTACCGCACGGATGTCTTCCCTTCCCCACTTTACCCAAGGTCAGCCTCAACTGCTGGTATTCATGTGCCTTTCCCCCAGGTGTTATGTATCCAGAATCCATCCGTTCTGCTCCCGGATGTCTCCCCTTCCCCCCCTAACATCCCCACTTACCTAAGGTCGCCTCAACTACAACCTTCGCCCAAGCTCCATGTATCCAGGAATCCATCCGTTCCGCTCCCGGATTTTTCCTCCCCTACCCCACTTACCTAAGGCGGCGGTGACCTTCCCCCCCGGATCATTGTCCTCCAGAAATCCCACTTGTGTCCCACTGAGTGGACTCATCTTCCCCACTGCCCCAGAGTTCACGGTTGCCACCCTCAGTGAACCTTGCTGAATGGAAACTGGTCTTGCTAAGCTGGTCTACGGGAGAGACTGTTCCAGGTAAGTGTGGGAATTACTGGAGGGGACCACTCAGTAAACTGCGTCCAGTAATTACATCCACCATAACAGTCTGGAACTGTAGACCAGACTAGGACGAGACGAAGCTCGTACACAGCTCGGCCACACTCGCGGGGGCTAATTAATTACAATTTTGGAATTCCCTTATTTACACTATGAATTTTATACTGAAACCAAGTTTTTTTTTAACTTATTTAGCAGTTTTAATGTGTTTGTGAGCGACATTCTCTATGTGATATATGTAAATATATAAAGATGAACACGTTTGGACACTAGTGGAGGACTGTGTGTCGTGTGTAACATGAGTTAATATGTATATATGAATGTATATCTACGTGTTATTGTACAGTGGAGTCATATTACCTGTTCTTTGGGTGTTCAACGAATGTCATGTTGTACATGTTATTGGTAGGAAAAAGTATCAAATTCAAATCTCTAAATTTCCTCAATGAAAACTATAACAAATTTATAATAATAGCTATTACTGGTGTTTCGTATAAATGAATTGTGAAGGTCGGATATATACATACATGCGCGCACACATATTAATGTGTGGTATGTATATACAGAGTTTTAACAGGTGTTAATAAAGCTTGTTTAGAGTAACACCTGGGTTGCCTACCAAATGGCTGACCTCCTGTATATACTGTCTTCTGAGCAAAGTACACATGACCTCACACGTCTTTAAAGACCCTACAGGTGGACATCACGACGTTCTTTTAAGACCGACAGGTGACATCACCGTCTTTAGATCAACAGGTGACATCACACGTCTTTAAGACCACAGGAAATGACATCACACTCTTTAAGACCACAGGTGACATCACACGTCTTTAAAGACCAAAGATGTCATCACTACGTCCTTTAAGACCACTGGTGACATCACCACGTCTTATAAGACTCAAGGTGACATCACACTCTTTAAAGACCACAGGTGACATCACACGTCTTTAAGACCACAGGTGACATCACAAACACAACATCTATCTAACACAAGTTTTTTTTTTGTGTAAATCTTTAAACCGCCTTTCTTTTGCATATTATAACTAATATATTCAACACTATTGCACTCTCTCAAACATTTGCTAAGATTAAATACATTTTTTAAAACTCTATAATATTTTTTAATCAACCTATAATTCCACCTCAAAGTGTATAGCTCCCTTTATATAATGTTTTTTCACTTGGTATTTCATTGTTTACATCTTAGGCGATTGCTCATATATTAATTTTCCCTTCAGAATTCACACTCTTCTTTTGGTACGAATATTTTGGTCTTTTTTTCCATCATTTCACATCCATCATATATACTGACACAGAACACTTTAAATGGCATACATCCCTTATTCCATTATAATTATGACTATTACTTTAAAGTTTTCCCTTTTCCTTTTCTTTTATAAAGCATTATGAACAAATCATTAAGTTTCCGGACTTTATTACAACGGCCTTCACAAAACTCAATCTTAATACATTCTAAATTTACCAGTTAAATCTCTTATTGACTCATTTCTTTTATCTGACTAACTGTTGACAGCAGAGTCAGCCAGCAGACAGCAGAGTCAGCCAGGCTGACAGAAGAGTCAGCCAGGCTGACAGCAGAGTCCAGCCAGGCCTGACAGCAGAGTCAGCTAGTCTGACAGCAGAGTCGCAGTCTGACAGCAAGTCAGCTAGACTGACAAGCAGAAGAGTCAGCTAGCTGACAGCAGCCAGTCAGCTAGGTCGTGACAGCAGAGTCAGCCAGGCTGACAGCAGAGTCAGCAGGCTTACAGCTGTCCACGGAAACTGGGCTCTCTTTAATTGTGAATTATTATGTAGTCCAATATAAGTTTTTCTTCTGATGTTTACTTTTCACTTTCATCTACACATACACATCACTACAAACACACTACTACGTACACATATATATAACATGTGTACACATACACATCACTACAAACACACTACGACGAACTCAATATAACATGTGTAACACATACCATCACTACAAACACACTACTACGTACTACATATAATACATGTGTACACATACACATCACTACAAACATACTACTACGTACTACACATAAAAAAAATAATATACATACATGTTACACATTCACAATCACTGACAAACACACTACTACGTACACATATATATACATACATGTGTACACATACACATCACTACAAACACACTACTACGTACACATATATATACATACATGTGTACACATACACATCACTACAAACACACTACTACGTACACATATATATACATACATGTGTACACATACACATCACTACAAACATACTACACTACTACGTACAGACAAGAATATATACATACATGGTACACATACACAACACAACAAACTCACTACTACGTACACATATATACACTATGTGTAACATACACATCACTACAAACACACCTACTCGAACGTAACACATATATATACATGTGTACACGTTTCTCATAAAGCAGATCTACACTCTCTCACGCCACTGTTTTAAATAATGAGTTCTATATGATGAGTGAAAGAAAATTAAGAACATTCTTGATCATGTTATTTAAAATTTTTCTTAAGAAACAGAATGAGGGTTTACATATTTTTGAATGAAATATTTTGGAAAATGGATAATAAATATGTGAAGAAGTGATTAACTTCAGAGACTTGGGAGTTAAAACACAGATATTCTTATAAATTATCTTAATAACATTTAGTTTAATTAGAATTAATTATTAAATAATTCTCTCAGTTTTCTCATACTCTCTTCTCTCCCTCTTCAATAATGACATAGAAACATTCACCACAACCTGATGGAAAAAAAAAAACTCGGTGATGAAAAATAAAAACTATCAACCTGGATGATACTATCTAACTGAATAATATGAATTTTTGGGTGGTGGCTGCCACAACCTGGCCAGTACGACGCCACAAACCCTGTGCTGGCCCAGTACGACGCCACAACCTGGCGCAGTAAGACGCCACAACCTGGCCAGATACGACGCCCACAAAACCTGGCCAGTACAACTGTGTGTTGCCACAACCTGTCCATACGCGACTGTGTGGCTCCACAACAGTCAGTACGACGGTGGTGTTGCCACAACCTGGCCAGTACGAACTGTGTGTTGCCACAACCAGGCCAGAAACGACTGTGGCTGTTGCCACAACCTGGCCAGTACGCGACTGTGAGTTAATGACTCCCAACTGTGTGTATGACTGTGATGTATCAATGTTACATATATTTTACACATCTGAATGTTGTGCTGCCTATATTGCAGAGATATATGACCACACCAGAATGTTGTGGTGGTACTATGTTGCAGAGAATAATACCACACGATCGTTGTGGTGCACTATGTTGCAGAGATATATGACACACTGAATGTTGTTGGTGTAGCTATTGCAGAGATATATGACCACTGAAATGTTGTGTGTCTATGTTTGCAGAGATATATGACATACTGAATGTTGTGGTGTACTATGTTTGCAGAGATATATGGCATATAAGCTGGAAAGTAAGGAAAAAGAACAAAACTGTAAGAAGGGGAACTATTGAATAAGGAGTTTGTTCACAGTTGAAAGTTCCTCTTCTGCAGTTTATGATGTGTTTGTTCACCACGCATCGTTGTGTTGTGATGTGTATAAAGTCTGTCTGAGTATGGGCCGGGTGGCCAGAGTTTTAATACACTGTAAATGTAACCTGTCTGGTAAATACCTGATAGAAAACTTATGGACAGATTCATTTCTAGGATTCTGTGTAGGAATCAAGTTTATAAGTGACTTGACGCTATTATGAGATACTACTTGGAAGGCACTGTTACCAAAAGACTTTAGTAGAAGACCTCCGGTAGGTTTCGTTGGCAAAGTTTTGGCAAACTCTATTGGTTAAGAGACTTTAGGTAGCGATTGTTTTGTAACGTAATAAGATGAAAATAAAATCAAACGCACGAAAATCGAAATGGCCACGAATGCCAAACAAACCGAACCCGGGCGGGATTTGACCCCGGTCAGAGAGTCCTCAAATCCCCGCCCGTTGTAGGTTTGGTAAGATGAACAAGTCAGATGTTTTTACAGTGACATATAAAACAGTGTATTAACCACACAAAAACATGAAAGTAACTCATAAAACAGTCGTCATAACAATAAAAAGAGAGTGACACAAATCATTAGATTAACACGATAAAAAAGTAAATTGAGAACCAGAAAACATTTAGTGACAAATAAATTAGTACAATAACACATAAAACATTGTAGTGACAAATAAATTAGTACAACCCAAAAAAGCTTAAATAACACACAAACCATCATAATTACACACAAAAATATGAATTAATAAAAACAGTACAATAACACAGAAGAACAGTACAATTCAAAAGAAATTAAAATAATAATGTAACAACAAAGTAGATAAGTAGGTTGGTAAGACAGCAACCACCCAGGGGTATACAGTACTGTGGTAGTAGGTGGTAGAACAGCACAACCACCCATGGGTGGACTACCAGTACTGTGGTAGTAGGTTGGTAGACAGCAACCACCCAGGGTGGTAACTACCCATCCTTGGTAGTAGTTGGGAGTAGACAGCAACCACCCAGGGTGGTACTACCATCCTGCCTGTGGTAGTAGGTTGGTAAACAGCAACCACACCAGGTTGGAACTTAACAGTCTGTGGTCGTAGGTTGGTAGACAGCAACCACACCCTGGGTGGAATTAAACATCCTGTGGTAGTAGGGTGGTAGACAGCAACCACCCCAGGGTGGAACTACCCATCCGTTGGTAGTAGATAGGTGAGAGACAGCAACCACCAAGTGTGGTACTACTACACATCCAGTGGTAGTAGGATGGTATACAGCAACCACCCAGGGTGGTAACTTAACTCCTGTGCGGTAGTAGGTTGGTAGACACAACCACCCAGGGGGTTGGTACTACCATCCTGTGTAAGGCGTTGTAGACAACGAACAGCCCAGGTGGTCTACTACCGTCCTGTGGTAGTTGGGTGGTAGACAACAACAGAGCCCAGGGAGTAACTAACCACCTGTGGTAGTAGGTTGTAGACAAGCAACCACCCAGGTGGTACTACCGTCCCTGTGGTAGTTGGTTGGTAACAACCACAGCCCATGGAGGTCACTAACCGTCCTGTGGTAGTAGGTTGGTAGACAACAAACCACCCAGGTGGGTACTAAAACCGCCTGTGGTAGTAGTTGGTAGACAACAAGAGCCCAGGGAGGTGGCTCCGTCCTGTGGTCGTAGGTTGGTAGACAGCAACCACCCAGGGTGGTACTACCGTCCTGTGGTAGTAGGTATGGTAGACAACAACAGACCCAGGGAGGTACTACCGTCTAGGGGTAGTATGTTGGTGAGACAGCAGGCAAACCACCCCCAGGGTGGAACTACCATCCTGTGGGTAGTTGGTTGGTAGAACAGCAACCACCCAGGGAGGTACAACCATACTGTGGTAGTTTGGTTGGTAAACAGCAACCACCCAGGGTGGTACTACCATCCGTGGTGTGTTGGTAGACAGCAACCACCCAGGGTGGTACTACCATCCTGTGGTAGTAGGCTGTAAGACAGCAACCAACCAGGGTGGTACGAACGCATCTCCTGTGGTAGTTGGTTTGGTAGACAGCAAACCACTCAGGTGTACTACCATCCTGTGGTAGTTGGTTGTAGACAGCAACCACCCAGGGTGGTACTAACCATCCTGTGGTGTTGGTTGGTAAACAGCAACCACCCAGGTGGGACTGAACCATCCTTGGAATAGGTTGGTAGACAAGCAACCACCCAGGAAGTACCCACCGTCCTGCCGATGACTGTGACAGAAACTGGACTGTTTTGCATGAATGGTAGGATTGGTGTTTCTTTTTCTGTCTCATAAACACACTAGATAACAGGATATCTTGCTACTACCTACTTACCTTTGGTCCACACTTAACAAGACACGCACAATGCCATATATATATACATACATCTAGGTATTCCCCCTTTTTCTAAATAGCCTCTTGTGTCTCTCTTTATTTTTCTTCTATTGTCCATGGGGAAGTGGAAAAAATCTTCCTCCGTAGGCCATGCGTGTCGTATGAGGCGACTACAATGCCGGGAGCAATGGGCATTACCCTTTCTTCTGGTTGACATTACTCTAAAAAAAGAGAAGAAGAAAATCTTTATAAAACTGGGGAGCTTCTGAATGTGCGAGATTTAGTGCGATGACCAAGAAACAGATATTGCTGAAGTATATGAATGAAAAGAATTTGGATGTCCTGGCCCTGAAAGCAAAACAAAGCTGAAGGGGTTTAGGGGAGGTTTTCGTGGGGTTTAAATCTGGAGTATCTGAAGAGTTAGAGCAAAGAAGGGGTAGCAGTAATGTAAAGGTTCAGTTATGGAAGGAGAAAAGAGAATATGAATTTGTAAAATTCAAGAATTATGTGGAATAAAGTAAAAGGTTTGGATGCGAAAAGTGGGTCATAATAAGCGTGTAATGCACCTGGGAAGAGAGTAAATGTAGAGGAGAGAGAGGATTTGGGAGTGTTAAGTGAATTATTTAGGAGCCTTTGAACCAAACATGAGAGAGTATTGTGGTAGGGGACGCTGAATAGCTAATAGGAGAAACTTTATAGAGAGGGTGTGGTATGTAGTTTGGGTGCCGGTGAAATGATAATGGGAGCCCTTTGATTGACAGCTTTGTATAGAAAGGGGTTAGTTTATAAGGTAAATACAACAATATTTTTAAGAAAAAGAGGATGAATAAGTATACAAATATTATTAGGGCCGAAATGACAGTAGTTTGTTTGGACTTATGCATTGGTAGATTAAATGACTGTTGATAGACTTCAGGATGTACATTTTATAGAGGGGCCACAGATATATCAGACATCACTTTCTAGTTTTAGCTAACACTGAGAGTAAAAGGAAGATGGGATACACAGGATAATAGAAGCCATCAGGGAAGAGAGAGATGAGGTTAAATAAACTAAAAGAAGAGGCAGTTAGGGTTATATATATACAAACTATTGGAGATTGCATGATCTAATGAAGCATAGGGCCATGGGGTCGAAGAGTATGGGGTAGGTTTAAAAATGTAGTGTTAGAGTGTTCAGTCAGAATTTTGGGTTAACAGGAAAGTGGGTGTGGGAGGGAAGAGAGCGATTGTGAATGAGATGTGAAGAAGAGTAGTAAGGGAGAAAAAGTTTTAGCATATTATGAAGAAGTTTTTACAAAGTAGAAGTGATGCAAGGAGGGAAGAGTATAATAGAAAAAGAGAGGGTTCAAGAGAGAGGAGAAGCAATGAATAAATAGAGCCTAGAGAACACATGGATTTGTCAGTTAAAAAATAGGAGAGGAGAGTTATTAAATGGAGAGTTAGAGGTATTGGAAGATGGGAGGGAATATTTTGAGGAATTGGTTAAATATTGATGATGATAGGGGAAGCTGTGATTTCGGTATCGGGTAAGGAGGACAACAACTTGTAGGAGTGAGGAAAAGCCAGTTGGGAGTGTGGGGAAGTATCTGAGCAGTAGGTCAAATGAAAAGGGGTAAGGCAACCGGGACTGGAAGGAATCAAGATATAAATGTTAAAAGCAGGTGGGGAAATAGTTTATTTGGCGTGGTTGTTGCAATTATTTAATAAATGTATGGCAGAGGGTAAAGGTACCTAGGGATTGGCATAGAGCATGCATAGTTTCCTTTGTATAAAGGCCCAACGGGGATAAAAGAGAGTGCAAAAATGATAGAGGGGATAGAGTCTGTTGAGATACCTGGACAAAAAGTGTATGGTCGAGTATACTGAAAAATTAAGAGTAAGACGGGGAGAATAGCATAGAGCGATGAACAAGGCGGCTTTATGAGACAAGAGCGTAGGCTGGTGCTGTGGACCAGGTGTTTTACGGTGAAACCTATAAGTGAACAGTATTTAAAAATACAGGCTAAAAACGAGGTCTTTTTGGCATTTTATGGATTTGAAAAGAGCGTTATGACAGGGTGGATATGGGGCAATGTGGGCAGATGTATGCAAGATGTCATGGTGTCAAGAAGGTCAGGGTTACTGAAAGCATGAAGGTATTTTTTAAAAAACGACGGATAGTGAGGCTCAAGTTAGAGTATGAAGGAAAAGAGGGAAATTATTTCCCAGTAAAAGGTAGCCTTAAGTCAAGGATGTGTGATGTCAACGTGTTGATTAATATATTTATAGATGGGGTTGTAAGAGAAGTAATGCGAGGGTCTTGCAAGAGGCGTGGAGATAAAAGATAACGAAACACACATAAAGTGGGAGTTGTCAACAGTTTCATTCTATGGCTGATGACACTGTGTCTTGGAGATTCCTGAAGAGAAGTCAGAGATTGGGGATGAATTTGGTAGGGTATGCAAAAAGAAGAAAAATTGAAAGTGAATATTAGGAAAGAGTAAGGTTATGAAGATAAAAAAAGATTCTTAGGTGATGAAAGATTGGATATCAGACTGGAGGAGAGAGTATGGAGGAGGGTGAACGTATTCAATATTTTGGGAGTGGACGTGTCAGCGGATGGGTCTATGAAAGATGAGGTGAATCATAGATATGAGGGGAAAAGGGTGGAGTGGTGCACTTTAGGAAGTCTGTGGAGTACAAAGAAATTTTGTCCTTGGAGGGCAAAGAGGGGAGATGAAGTAAGTTTTACCAACGCTCTTATAATGGGTGTAAGCCATGGGTGATGAATGTTGTCAGCGAGGGAGAAGGCTGGAAGGCGTCAATATGTGTGTGTGAGCATAATAACTACCCCAAGGAACCGTATAGATTGTTGTGAGGCATAAGAACTAACCCCAAGGACCGTATATGTGTGTGGGTGAGCATAATAACACCCACGAGGGCAGTATATGTGTGTGTGAGCATAATAACTGCCCCAAGGACCGTATATGTGTGTGTGACATAATAACTACCCAAGGACTCGAAGATGTGTGTTTGAGCATAATAAGCTAGCCCCCAAGGACCGTATATGTGTGTGGAGCATAATAACTACTCCAACCCCCCCCAATGAACCGTATATGTGTTGTGGTGAGCATAATAACTTAACCCCCCAAAGGGCCCGTATATGTGGGTTTTGTGAGCATCATATCTACCCCCGAGGACCGTATATGTGTGTGTGAGCATAATTGAACTACCCCCAAGGACCGTATATGTGTGTGTGGAGCCATAATATCTACCCCAAGGACCGTATATTGTGTTGAGCAAAAATAACTACCCCAAGACCGATAATTGTTGTGGTGAGCATAATAACTACCCCCAAGGACCGTATATGTGTGTGGTGAGCATAACTAACCCAAGGAGGTCCGTATATGTGTGTGTGAGCATAATAACTAACCCCAAGGACCGAATATGTGTGTGGAGCATAATAAACTACCCCAAGGAAAGGAACCGTATATGTGTGTGTGAGGCATAATAACTACCCCAGGGACCGTATATGTTGTGTGTGATAGAATAACTACCACAAGGACCGTATTGATGTGTGTGTAGCATAATAACTACCAAAGGACCATATATGTGTGTGTGAGCCAGAATAACTACCACAAGGACCGTTATATTGTGTGTGTGACATAATAATCTACCCCAAGACCGTAATATGAGTGTGTGATCAAAATAACTACCCCATGGACCGGAAATGTTGTGTGGGACATAATAACAACCACAAGGAACCGTATCTGTGGTGTGTGAGCATAATAACCTACCACCAAAGGACCGCGTAATATGGGTGTTGAGCAAAATAACTACCCCCCCAAGGACCGTATAAGTGTGTGTGAGCAAAATAACTACCCAAGAGGACACGATATGTGTGTGAGCATAATTACTAAACCCCCAGGGACCGTATATGTGTGTGTGAGCATAATAACAACACATGGACCGTATAGGGGTGTGTGTTAGCAAATAACTACCCCAGGGACCGTATATGTGTGTGTGAGCATAATAACTACTACCACAAGACCGTATATGTGTGTTGAGCATACTAACTACCACAAGGACGTAAATATGTGTGTGAGAGCATAATACAACTAACCCCAGGGCCCGTATTATGTGTGTGTGAGCAATAATAACTACCTATCAGGCCGTATAAGTGTGTGTGAGCATAATAACTACCCACAAGGCCCGTATAGTTTGAGTGAGACATAATAACTCCACAAGGAGCGTATATTGTGTGTGAGCAATAATAACTACCACTAAGGACGCGTATATGTGTGTGTGAGCATAATAACTACCACACAGGCCGGTATATTGTTGTGAGCATAATAACTACCTCAAGGACCGTAAATGTGTGGTGTGAGCATAATACAACAAACTACCACAAGGACCGTAAAAGTGTGTGTGAGCATAATAACTACCCCAAGGACCGTAATATGTGCGTGTTGACATAATAACTACCCCAAAGTACCGTAGCAGATATAAAACTGTTGTGCCCTCAGCAAACAGAGGGCCTCAAACCTTTTTGCCTAAGAGAATTCCACGGACTTCAGGATGAAAACTATCATCTGTAATGAATTTGGACATAAACGACAAGGAAGTTTTCCAAGAGAGAAGCGTGAGAATATCGGGAATGTTGATCACTGAAGCTATTATTAACGCAGCTTTTAATGAAGGTATTCCTTAATGGAATGAATGTTCCTCCGTCGTTTCGGCCAATACTTAGAGATACTGGATGATCCTGTATTTTTATCTCAAGTAAGCGTTCCCTACTTAGATTCTTCACGTATAAAATTATTAATGAAATTAAATTATGTTAGTCTTTCCCTCCAACAAATTGGAAGAACTATGAGAGTTTTCTAGGGAAATAGCCGATTACTCATTCGCATTTATGCTAGGGTTGCAGTGGATAGAGTTGGTCGTATCCTTTCTGGTTTTTAATTAGGAGGACATAAATAACATCTTGAATCTATGACTGCTTGATGCTGGACCTGGGAGCTTCCTCAGAGAGCGGTACGTCAGTAGAAGTTGCAGAAAATGACTATTTTTTCACGGGTAGGTAATGACCCCAGGTAATATCTTCTTCTTCAGGATCAAGGAACACAATTTATCTTCTGAATTAATGGATCCAAGTTTTAAACTTGTGGGGTTTTTCAACCCTCCGTGACATCCAAATTGTAACGGAAGAGTGGAATGAGCAACATGCTATCCTAAAGTCAGTATTAAGAAACTTTGTTTACTCTAAGCCAACTGACTGATAAAGTATCAATCATGTGCCTCTTTGTAATGCGTCAATTCCAAAGTGATTCACTTGATATTGCCCCTTTTCGAAGTGCTTTATGGGAGACAAGCTCTGCACCTCTATTTTATCTTGTATGAATCTGGGTTCCAAATATTTACAACTGAAGTTCAAAGCACTTATTCCGAGTTTTATTTTTTTCTAGATCTGTAAGAAAGATTAGAAGAAAACCGCTGAATTTAGGTTGTCAAGAACTTGAATATTTCCATGAAAACATACAAGACACTATATTGACCAAAATAGTCAAGCGTAAATTTAATATTGGAGATGAAGTTTTAGTTCTTTACCAGATAAATCCAACAAATTGTTAAATTTCCTGGAGCGGGACCGAATAAAATAGTAAAGTTCTGTAGATAAGGTAGATTATCTCTTGGATGTCACGGTAAAGAACGATGTAACATGTCAATATTTTGGAACTGTCTCTACCGAAGAAGTTAATTCTTACGTTGAAAACCCTTCGATGCGAAGATATTTTGTGTAACGTCTTGATTCTCGAGAATGGAAAAGTTTGGATTAAGAGATCACGAGATCTCGCACTATAATCGAAGGAAACTGCTGATATCCTTAACTGTTTTAGATTCTCCAACTATTAACTCAAAACATCACATCAAGAGTGAACATCTACTAAACAAAAGCTCAAGTAAATGCCAATAGTACATACCTTTTTTCTGACATATTCACAGAGATACCCAGGCATACCACTAACCGTTGTACACAAGATATCAATTGACAAGCTCATGAACCCTAAGAGCGTAAAATTTACGCTGTTTTGCGGTTCACTATCCGGAAAACATTTGATAAAACGACGTTTGACAATCTCTAAACTCTTAAAGTTAAAATATCATGAACCTTCTAAATCAGCTTTTCAGTTTCAGCATTGTCATGGATAAGAAATCAGACCATTCTTTACGACTCTGGCTTCAAGATTTTCGTTATTAAATGTTTATCCCTAAATGGAGACGTTTGAACCCATGTCAGTCTAATCGATCATGACCCTGTATGAAATTCCATGACTGAAATTTTTTCGTCTGAATTAGACATCTCACAACGTACCATCCAAGTGCCATTACACCAACATCTAAACGGCTTTCCTTACTCATAAAGACTAATGCAATATCGCACGTGTGCCTAACGGCTTGGTCACTCGCTTTGTGCCACGTATATCCGTATGAGATAATTCCTTTCTGACCCAAGAATGTTTCAGTGTATTTCGATAATATTTTGACATCATGATTTATAGTCTGGGAGGATCATCTTGCTACACTGTCGCTAGGTTTTAAAAAAGACACTAAGAGCTCATTGACCTATACAATCAAACCACAGAAGTGTTTTCTTGGCATATTTCTAAAGTACAATACCTCGGGTTTATTATTTCTGACAGGAATTTATCACCCTCTTCTTCCTAACAAGACAAAGCAGTTCTAGAAAATCTTCCTTCCTATCATACAAATATCAAAATTGCTAAGAAGTTTCTATCCTCCTTTGGGACAGTAAATTTCAAAAGAGAATTTTTTGTACATAATTTTAAAAGGTCCTGGACTTACCATTCTCACAGACTATTTAAAAAGTCTGTAAAGGAACCTCATGGTTGTTCTGAAGAGGCTGTAGAAAGCTCGAACAAAGTCAGAAATACCTTTCCAAGCCTCCAGTTCTAAAATTAACCAGTTATTAATAAATTATTTGTCTCCAAACGATGGTCCCTTCCATTCAGGACTCAGGCTGTTTCCACTACAGTATTAAGATGAGATCACTTCCCTATATCTTCCCTACTCAGTAGAAGCTTACTGCGAAGGGAAGAAAACTACTCCACTGTGGAGAAAGGAACGTTATGCATTGGTATGGGGTGTAAAAATGGGTTCAACTACTACTATATATGTAAAACCCTTTGTGCTTGAAACTAGATCGCAAGCCACTGATGTACCTGGAAAACTTCAAAGTGCAAGTAGCCGACTCTAAGAAGATGGGCTCACTCCTAGTCTTATAAGTTTTAAAGTGTTCATATATATATATATATAAATATATATAAATATATAACTATAATATATAAATAATAATATATAATATTATATATATAAATATATATCTATATGACTCGGAAAACCACTGCCTCAGATTGGCTGAACCGAGGTGGAACATAGTAACTCTTTTTTCCTCTGTAACATAACATAACAGCGCTTTCCGACTATAAGTTTTAGGAAAGGGGATATTTTGAGGAAAAAAAAACTTAAAAAAAGTGGAGGTATGGTTGATCAGATCACCCCAGGACCACTAGCGGTTAACCGTCCACTCTTCCATCTAGTGGGCAAGAGGCTAAACATCAGTTCCTAGCGTCTGAGTTGCTTTAATTTTCCCTATTATTCCTTGTAGTATTAACCTAACTGTGTGGGTTGAAGTTTGAAGAATAACTTCGACCTCCACTCTTCTCTCATGATCCAGAGTACAGTGCTCTAAACCAGGAGTATTTTCTGTTCATTGATCTCTAATTTACGCTGTAACAAGTCATGAACATTGAAGTAATAATACCAACCTTTGTCTTTCTTCATTAGTCATACTTATTTAACACTTATATAACCAGTGTTTTCTTTTTTATCAGCTCTGCTGTCTGAACCTGGTTCAACCAGGGATAGACGCTGTTAATTGGCGCAAGAATCCCTGTCTACAGAGTAGTGGGTACATTACGACTCCTCACCTCTAAAAATCTGAATTGTTGTGATACAACCAAGTAGTGACAGGAGTTTTTCAGAACATGGGACGAACCAACCGCCACCCAGGATAACCAACACCGATTTGTCTTCTAAAAACATCATCAGAAGACCATCCTGGGCATAAGATTCTCATGTCCCTAATAGCCTACTGGAACCACAGCAGCCAATAGTTCATTTTATTTATTTTCGTTATTAAAATCCTTAAGAAAAATATAATTCATTATCTATCAATTATTCATTTTGTTAATTTTTTCCTTTCTTTTGTTCAATAGGAAGGCCGTTCCCCTGACACTGTAGCACAGAATGACCAGTACAGACACACAGAAGAACAAATATAGTTCAGTGAACAGAGAAAGACCAGTACAGTAACAGAGAAGAACCAGTACAGTAAACACAGAAGACCAGTACAGGTAACAGAGGACGACCAGTACAGTAACAGAGAAGACCAGTACAGTAACAAGAAGACCCAAGTACAGTAACACAGGAAGACCAGTACAGTAACAGAAAGACCAGTACAGTAACACAGGAAGAATGAGAACAGTAACAGAGAACGACCAGTACAGAAAATTAAAACAAAGAATCGGTAGAGTGCAGTACAGAAATGCAGACAGTAGCCAAAGAAAAAATGTACAGACAACAGAGAAGAACAATAAGGTATTAAGCAGTACGGGGATATCCTTTCGGGGATCACACGGGGATACCTTTCTGGGGATCACGGGGATACCTTTCTGGGATCACGCAATGATTATAATTACATCACCGTTACATTCACTGCCTCTGCTGCTAGCGCATCCTATATATAAACTGAAAAGAAGCCCAACTGTGTAGGCGAAACGTATATTTGATTGAAGACGAACCTACTGTTGGGTCGTTCACTCCAGCAAACCGTCCACGGTAAAGTCCAACGGCCCGGTCTTTTCCCCAGATGACCTACTTGATGTTAAGTACCATGACATGTGTATCCCAGGAGACCCTGTCAATCTTCACAATCGCTCCAACGACGCTCAAAACATATATTACTGCCATTTCTAGTTGTTGCAATGTTTTCTCTGTTGTGTTAGATCAAAAACAAGCACAATATTTTTATTAACTGTATTTTTTTATAAATGTTAACTCCGGTGAATGAACAAAATCAGAACACTACCGTGGCTCCTAATTGAGAGTGGCGGATTGGAAATAAACCCCTCACCCTGGTAGACGCTTTTGATCCAAATTAGCAAATCTTGAATTATATTGGAAACATTAATAAATTGCGACCACTGTCACCCAAGTATCTCTGAGTTACCAGACCTTGCCACGTGGAGGCCAGTGGTCGTCTTAAAGGGTCCCCCCCCCCCCCCGCCCTCGCCTTCCCCCCCAGGATCATGTGTCCAGGAATCCATCCGTGGGCCCCCCGGATGTCTACCCTTACCCTCACTTCCCTAAGGTCAGCCTTCGCCTCTCTCTCTCTCTCTGCCTTCCAGCTCAGCCTTCCTAGGGTTATGTACCAGGAATTCATTCATCCGTCCGCCGCCGGATGCTTTCCCCCCCTTTCTTCACTTTAACCAAGGTGCAGCCTCACCAACCTGTATTCATGCCTACCCCAGGTTCAGGCATGTATCCATAGAAACCATCCGTCTACCAGCTCAGAGGGGGCTTCCCCTTCCCCACCTTCGCCCAAGGTCAGCCTCAACTTGCACGTATTCTGCCTTCCACCCAGGTTCATGTATCCGGAATCCATCTCCGCTCTCCTACCCAGATGTTCTCCCCCTTCCCCCACTTACCCCAAGGTTAGTCCTCAACAACAACGCATTTCCCCAAGTTTTTTAATGTATCACTAGGAATCCATTCCGCTCAGCTCCCCGAATGTCTTCCCTTCCCCACTACCTAAGGTCAGCTTGAGTTTCGGGTCAGTGCCTTCCCCCCCGGATCAGTGTCCCAGAGTCCCACTTGGTGTCACCCAGGGAAATACCTTCTCCACTCTTCCTCCATAGTCAGCGGTAGCCTTGCTTTACCCAGGTTCATGTATCCAGGAATCGATCCGTCTAATCTACCGCACGGATGTCTTCCCTTCCCCACTTTACCCAAGGTCAGCCTCAACTGCTGGTATTCATGTGCCTTTCCCCCAGGTGTTATGTATCCAGAATCCATCCGTTCTGCTCCCGGATGTCTCCCCTTCCCCCCCTAACATCCCCACTTACCTAAGGTCGCCTCAACTACAACCTTCGCCCAAGCTCCATGTATCCAGGAATCCATCCGTTCCGCTCCCGGATTTTTCCTCCCCTACCCCACTTACCTAAGGCGGCGGTGACCTTCCCCCCCGGATCATTGTCCTCCAGAAATCCCACTTGTGTCCCACTGAGTGGACTCATCTTCCCCACTGCCCCAGAGTTCACGGTTGCCACCCTCAGTGAACCTTGCTGAATGGAAACTGGTCTTGCTAAGCTGGTCTACGGGAGAGACTGTTCCAGGTAAGTGTGGGAATTACTGGAGGGGACCACTCAGTAAACTGCGTCCAGTAATTACATCCACCATAACAGTCTGGAACTGTAGACCAGACTAGGACGAGACGAAGCTCGTACACAGCTCGGCCACACTCGCGGGGGCTAATTAATTACAATTTTGGAATTCCCTTATTTACACTATGAATTTTATACTGAAACCAAGTTTTTTTTTAACTTATTTAGCAGTTTTAATGTGTTTGTGAGCGACATTCTCTATGTGATATATGTAAATATATAAAGATGAACACGTTTGGACACTAGTGGAGGACTGTGTGTCGTGTGTAACATGAGTTAATATGTATATATGAATGTATATCTACGTGTTATTGTACAGTGGAGTCATATTACCTGTTCTTTGGGTGTTCAACGAATGTCATGTTGTACATGTTATTGGTAGGAAAAAGTATCAAATTCAAATCTCTAAATTTCCTCAATGAAAACTATAACAAATTTATAATAATAGCTATTACTGGTGTTTCGTATAAATGAATTGTGAAGGTCGGATATATACATACATGCGCGCACACATATTAATGTGTGGTATGTATATACAGAGTTTTAACAGGTGTTAATAAAGCTTGTTTAGAGTAACACCTGGGTTGCCTACCAAATGGCTGACCTCCTGTATATACTGTCTTCTGAGCAAAGTACACATGACCTCACACGTCTTTAAAGACCCTACAGGTGGACATCACGACGTTCTTTTAAGACCGACAGGTGACATCACCGTCTTTAGATCAACAGGTGACATCACACGTCTTTAAGACCACAGGAAATGACATCACACTCTTTAAGACCACAGGTGACATCACACGTCTTTAAAGACCAAAGATGTCATCACTACGTCCTTTAAGACCACTGGTGACATCACCACGTCTTATAAGACTCAAGGTGACATCACACTCTTTAAAGACCACAGGTGACATCACACGTCTTTAAGACCACAGGTGACATCACAAACACAACATCTATCTAACACAAGTTTTTTTTTTGTGTAAATCTTTAAACCGCCTTTCTTTTGCATATTATAACTAATATATTCAACACTATTGCACTCTCTCAAACATTTGCTAAGATTAAATACATTTTTTAAAACTCTATAATATTTTTTAATCAACCTATAATTCCACCTCAAAGTGTATAGCTCCCTTTATATAATGTTTTTTCACTTGGTATTTCATTGTTTACATCTTAGGCGATTGCTCATATATTAATTTTCCCTTCAGAATTCACACTCTTCTTTTGGTACGAATATTTTGGTCTTTTTTTCCATCATTTCACATCCATCATATATACTGACACAGAACACTTTAAATGGCATACATCCCTTATTCCATTATAATTATGACTATTACTTTAAAGTTTTCCCTTTTCCTTTTCTTTTATAAAGCATTATGAACAAATCATTAAGTTTCCGGACTTTATTACAACGGCCTTCACAAAACTCAATCTTAATACATTCTAAATTTACCAGTTAAATCTCTTATTGACTCATTTCTTTTATCTGACTAACTGTTGACAGCAGAGTCAGCCAGCAGACAGCAGAGTCAGCCAGGCTGACAGAAGAGTCAGCCAGGCTGACAGCAGAGTCCAGCCAGGCCTGACAGCAGAGTCAGCTAGTCTGACAGCAGAGTCGCAGTCTGACAGCAAGTCAGCTAGACTGACAAGCAGAAGAGTCAGCTAGCTGACAGCAGCCAGTCAGCTAGGTCGTGACAGCAGAGTCAGCCAGGCTGACAGCAGAGTCAGCAGGCTTACAGCTGTCCACGGAAACTGGGCTCTCTTTAATTGTGAATTATTATGTAGTCCAATATAAGTTTTTCTTCTGATGTTTACTTTTCACTTTTCATCTACACATACACATCACTACAAACCAAACACTACTACGTACACATATATATAACATGTGTACACATACACATCACTACAAACACACTACGACGAACTCAATATAACATGTGTAACACATACCATCACTACAAACACACTACTACGTACTACATATAATACATGTGTACACATACACATCACTACAAACATACTACTACGTACTACACATAAAAAAAATAATATACATACATGTTACACATTCACAATCACTGACAAACACACTACTACGTACACATATATATACATACATGTGTACACATACACATCACTACA
Organism: Cherax quadricarinatus; assembly: GCF_026875155.1. Taxonomy (NCBI): domain Eukaryota; kingdom Metazoa; phylum Arthropoda; class Malacostraca; order Decapoda; family Parastacidae; genus Cherax; species Cherax quadricarinatus. Next base: position 31,660,665 of record NC_069464.1, on the reverse strand, counting down.
AACACACTACTACGTACACATATATATACATACATGTGTACACATACACATCACTACAAACACACTACTACGTACACATATATATACATACATGTGTACACATACACATCACTACAAACATACTACACTACTACGTACAGACAAGAATATATACATACATGGTACACATACACAACACAACAAACTCACTACTACGTACACATATATACACTATGTGTAACATACACATCACTACAAACACACCTACTCGAACGTAACACATATATATACATGTGTACACGTTTCTCATAAAGCAGATCTACACTCTCTCACGCCACTGTTTTAAATAATGAGTTCTATATGATGAGTGAAAGAAAATTAAGAACATTCTTGATCATGTTATTTAAAATTTTTCTTAAGAAACAGAATGAGGGTTTACATATTTTTGAATGAAATATTTTGGAAAATGGATAATAAATATGTGAAGAAGTGATTAACTTCAGAGACTTGGGAGTTAAAACACAGATATTCTTATAAATTATCTTAATAACATTTAGTTTAATTAGAATTAATTATTAAATAATTCTCTCAGTTTTCTCATACTCTCTTCTCTCCCTCTTCAATAATGACATAGAAACATTCACCACAACCTGATGGAAAAAAAAAAACTCGGTGATGAAAAATAAAAACTATCAACCTGGATGATACTATCTAACTGAATAATATGAATTTTTGGGTGGTGGCTGCCACAACCTGGCCAGTACGACGCCACAAACCCTGTGCTGGCCCAGTACGACGCCACAACCTGGCGCAGTAAGACGCCACAACCTGGCCAGATACGACGCCCACAAAACCTGGCCAGTACAACTGTGTGTTGCCACAACCTGTCCATACGCGACTGTGTGGCTCCACAACAGTCAGTACGACGGTGGTGTTGCCACAACCTGGCCAGTACGAACTGTGTGTTGCCACAACCAGGCCAGAAACGACTGTGGCTGTTGCCACAACCTGGCCAGTACGCGACTGTGAGTTAATGACTCCCAACTGTGTGTATGACTGTGATGTATCAATGTTACATATATTTTACACATCTGAATGTTGTGCTGCCTATATTGCAGAGATATATGACCACACCAGAATGTTGTGGTGGTACTATGTTGCAGAGAATAATACCACACGATCGTTGTGGTGCACTATGTTGCAGAGATATATGACACACTGAATGTTGTTGGTGTAGCTATTGCAGAGATATATGACCACTGAAATGTTGTGTGTCTATGTTTGCAGAGATATATGACATACTGAATGTTGTGGTGTACTATGTTTGCAGAGATATATGGCATATAAGCTGGAAAGTAAGGAAAAAGAACAAAACTGTAAGAAGGGGAACTATTGAATAAGGAGTTTGTTCACAGTTGAAAGTTCCTCTTCTGCAGTTTATGATGTGTTTGTTCACCACGCATCGTTGTGTTGTGATGTGTATAAAGTCTGTCTGAGTATGGGCCGGGTGGCCAGAGTTTTAATACACTGTAAATGTAACCTGTCTGGTAAATACCTGATAGAAAACTTATGGACAGATTCATTTCTAGGATTCTGTGTAGGAATCAAGTTTATAAGTGACTTGACGCTATTATGAGATACTACTTGGAAGGCACTGTTACCAAAAGACTTTAGTAGAAGACCTCCGGTAGGTTTCGTTGGCAAAGTTTTGGCAAACTCTATTGGTTAAGAGACTTTAGGTAGCGATTGTTTTGTAACGTAATAAGATGAAAATAAAATCAAACGCACGAAAATCGAAATGGCCACGAATGCCAAACAAACCGAACCCGGGCGGGATTTGACCCCGGTCAGAGAGTCCTCAAATCCCCGCCCGTTGTAGGTTTGGTAAGATGAACAAGTCAGATGTTTTTACAGTGACATATAAAACAGTGTATTAACCACACAAAAACATGAAAGTAACTCATAAAACAGTCGTCATAACAATAAAAAGAGAGTGACACAAATCATTAGATAAACACATAAAAAAGTAAATTGAGACATAAAACATTGTAGTGACAAATAAATTAGTACAATAACACATAAAACATTGTAGTGACAAATAAATTAGTACAACACAAAAAAGCTTAATAACAAACAAACCATCATAATTACACACAAAAATATATGTAATATAAAACAGTACAATAACACAGAAGAACAGTACAATTCAAAAGAATTAAAAATAATAATGTAACATACAAAGTAGATAGTAGGTTGGTAGACAGCAACCACCCAGGGTGGTACTACCGTACTGTGGTAGTAGGTTGGTAGACAGCAACCACCCAGGGTGGTACTACCGTACTGTGGTAGTAGGTTGGTAGACAGCAACCACCCAGGGTGGTACTACCATCCTGTGGTAGTGGGTTTGGTAGACAGCAACCACCCGGGGTTTGGTATACCATCCTGTGGTAGTAGGTTGGTAGACAGCAACCACCCAGGGTGGTACTACCATCCTGTGGTAGTAGGTTGGTAGACAGCAACCACCCAGGGTGGTATTACCATCCTGTGGTAGTAGGTTGGTAGACAGCAACCACCCAGGGTGGTACTACCATCCTGTGGTAGTAGGTTGGTAGACAGCAACCGCCCAGGGTGGTACTACCATCCAGTGGTAGTAGGTTGGTAGACAGCAACCACCCAGGGTGGTACTAACATCCTGTGGTAGTAGGTTGGTAGACAGCAACCGCCCAGGGTGGTACTACCGTCCTGTGGTAGTAGGTTGGTAGACAGCAACAGCCCAGGGTGGTACTACCGTCCTGTGGTAGTGGGTTGGTAGACAGCAACAGCCCAGGGAGGTACTACCATCCTGTGGTAGTAGGTTGGTAGACAGCAACCACCCAGGGTGGTACTACCGTCCTGTGGTAGTTGGTTGGTAGACAACAACAGCCCAGGGAGGTACTACCGTCCTGTGGTAGTAGGTTGGTAGACAACAACCACCCAGGGTGGTACTACCGTCCTGTGGTAGTAGGTTGGTAGACAACAAGAGCCCAGGGAGGTACTACCGTCCTGTGGTAGTAGGTTGGTAGACAGCAACCACCCAGGGTGGTACTACCGTCCTGTGGTAGTAGGTTGGTAGACAACAACAGCCCAGGGAGGTACTACCGTCCTGTGGTAGTATGTTGGTAGACAGCAACCACCCAGGGTGGTACTACCATCCTGTGGTAGTTGGTTGGTAGACAGCAACCACCCAGGGTGGTACTACCATACTGTGGTAGTTGGTTGGTAGACAGCAACCACCCAGGGTGGTACTACATCCTGTGGTTAGTTGGTTGGTAGACAGCAACCACCCGGGGTGGTACTACATCTGTGGTAGTAGGCTGGTAGACAGCAACCACCCAGGGTGGTACTACCATCCTGTGGTAGTTGGTTGGTAGACAGCAACCACCCAGGGTGGTACTACCACCCTGTGGTAGTTGGTTGGTAGACAGCAACCACCCAGGGTGGTACTACCATCCTGTGGTAGTTGGTTGGTAGACAGCAACCACCCAGGGTGGTACTACCATCCTGTGGTAGTAGGTTGGTAGACAGCAACCACCCAGGGAAGTACCACCGTCCTGCCAGATGACTGTGAAACAGAAACCTGTAACTGTTTTGCATGATGGTAGGATTGGTGTTTTCTTTTTCTGTCTCATAAACACACTAGATAACAGGGATATCTTGCTACTCCTACTTACACTTTGGTCACACTTCACAGACACGCACATGCATATATATATACATACATCTAGGTTTTCCTCCTTTTTCTAAATAGCTCTTGTTCTTCTTTATTTCTTCTATTGTCCATGGGGAAGTGGAAAAAATCTTTCCTCCGTAGGCCCTGCGTGTCTATGAGGCGACAAAAGCCGGGAGAATGGGCTAGAAAACCC